>CM076581.1:908306960-908689564 GCA_034641835.2 Pinus albicaulis
AAGAGCACTAAATCATCTAGCAAATGAACTCGATTTCACTGCCAGTAATTGCCAAATACCTGAGATAAATGAACATCTCAGCGTAAAGGTAAAACACAGGCCTACTGTGCCTAATAACGAAGATCACTGGTGAGTGTTTGACTCTGACAAACACATAGATGATTCATTAAAATCAGAAAATGATTTCAGCATACCAATATCAGAAACTAGCCATAAAGAAAATTGTTTGTATATTGAACAAATCCCAGAAGTTGAAATGAAATATACTGCTGATATAAATCATTGTGAGAGTCCTTTTGAAGCAGAGATAACTGATAACGCAGACCAAGAAGACTTGGAAGTTTTACAATCCAAAAATGATGAAATTCCAAGAGGTCTAGCACCTTTAGAACACCTTTTTGATTTTAACGATGTTGCCAAAGAACTGAGAATGGAGCCTGTGGAAATGAATGTAGAAGAGCATAACATAGGCAGTCTAGCAGAACCCAAGATGATCAAGCTGTCCAGCACTCTCCCAGCTCACATAAAATTCCAGTACATAGAGCTGTTCAAAGAGTTTAAAGATGTTTTTGCTTGGGGATACAAAGACCTAAAATCGTATGATACCATCATCATCTAGCATAAAATCCCTTTGAAGAAAAATCAAAAGCCTTTTAAACAAAAACTAAGGAGAATAAACCCTGTTTTATTACCTTTAGTTAAGGTAGAGATTGAAAAAATGCATGCTGCTGGGATCATTATACCAATTAGATATTCAGAGTGGGTATCAAACTTGGTTTCTGTTAGAAAGAAAACAGGGGAGATCAGGCTCTGTATTGACTTCATAAATTTAAACAGAGCCTCTTTAAAAGAAAACTACCCCTTACCCAAGATGGACCATATACTTCAAAGGGTGGTTGGGTCAAGAAGGATATCCCTCTTAGATGGGTTGTCGGGTTACAACTAGGTGTTAGTGCTCCTAAGTGATCAAATCAAAACTGCTTTTACCACACCTTGGGGCACCTTTATGTATG
Source organism: Pinus albicaulis (assembly GCA_034641835.2). Lineage (NCBI taxonomy): Eukaryota > Viridiplantae > Streptophyta > Pinopsida > Pinales > Pinaceae > Pinus > Pinus albicaulis. The sequence goes on from CM076581.1 coordinate 908,307,974, forward strand.
TCAAAATGCCTTTCGGATTAATGAATGCAGGGGCCACCTTCCAAAGGGCCATGGACATAGCCTTCTCTGAAGATATTGGCTATTTCATAATCATTTACCTTGATGACATAACTCTTTTCTCAAAAACTGATGAGGAACATTTGATTCACCCGAGAAAAGTTTTTGAGAAGTGTAGGAAATTTGGCTTATCATTGAATCCCAAGAAAAAACTTTTTGGTCTCCAAGAAGGTAAACTTCTTGGCCATGTAATTTCGGAAGAGGGAATGAAAATAGACCCTACAAGGATAGATGGCATATTACAAATCAGTCATCCAAGAAGCCTCAAAGAGTTGCAATATTTCATCGGGAAGATAAATTTTCTGAGGAGGTTTATCCCTAATCTTGCTGAGATGTTAGAAAACATTACAAACATGCTTAAGAAAGATGTAGGTGTAAAATGGAATTTACCAGCCAAACAATCATTCGAACTAGTCAAACAAGCTCTTACTCGAACACCAGTCCCAATTAGTCCGGATTTCACCAAATACTTTTAAATATTTTCTTTCGCATTTGAGCATACAATAGCTGCAGTATTACTTCAAAAGAATGACTTGGGACAAGAACAACCAATATCTTTCTTTAGTAGGGCCTTAAGAGATGCGCCTCTCAAATATAACATCATGGAGAAGCAAGCCTTAACATTAGTGAAAGCTTTAAAAGACTTTAGGGTCTATATTTTACACTCTCATATAATTGCTTTTGTTCCACATACTGTTGTCAAAGACATTCTAAGTCAAGACCTTGATGGTAAAAGGGGAAAATGGATTGCAACTATTCTTGAATATGACTTAGAAATTAGGCCCACCAAACTAGTTAAAGGGTAGGGATTAGCAAAACGTATGGCCGAGTCTAACTTCCAAGCACTAGACATGAACATGGTAGATGTGGTGGAAGAAATAGAAGAATCTACTGCTCCTTTTATTGAAGAAACATTTCTGAATTCTCCTTGGTATGCTGACATTATTTATGTGCTTTTATATTTAAATGCCCCTCCTTCTTGTCCAAAACTAAAGCTAGATTTTTGAAACAAAAGGCTTTGAGTTTTTGCATCTTAGATGGGGTATTATATTGGAAAAATTCTATTGGGATTTTTCTTAAATGTTTACTTGAAGATGATTCTGGAAAAATCATGCATGAGTTGCATGACGGAGAATGTGGAGGACACCTCTACTGGAAGGCCACAACGAACAAAATTCTTAGATCTGGTTACTATTGGCCTACCCTTTTCCCAGACACTCAGAATTTGGTCATGTCTTGCCATAAGTGTCAAATATTTGATGGCAAAAGAAAACTTCTTCCCTTACCCCTACATCCTATTAGAGTTGAGGCACCTTTTCAACAATGGGGTTTAGACTTCATTGGGGAAATTCACCCATCCTCCTTAGCTCAACATAAGTGGATCCTCACAGCCACTGACTTCTTTACCAAGTGGATAGAAGCTATACCTTCCAGGAATGTTAATGACTCTGTCATTATCAAGTTTCTTGAAACAAATATCCTATCCAGATTTGGTTGCCCCAGAAAAATCATAACAGACAATGCTGCTACTTTTAAATCTAAAAATATGGTGGATTTCTGTTACAAATACCACATAACCTTGGGCCATTCTATTGCTTACTATCCCCAAGGAAATGGATTAGCTGAATCTTCCAACAAGAGCCTCATCAATATCATTAAAAAACTGTTGGAACAAAATAAAAAATCATGGCACAGTAAACTGGTTCATGCCTTATGGGCTGATAGGTTAACTAGAAAGAAATCAATAAATATGTCCCCCTATTAGTTATTTTATGGCATGGATGCAATCTTTCCCACCTCATTGGGAGTACCAGTCATGAAGCTCCTTCAAGAATTGCAGGTTGAAGAGAATGATATGCAAAGGAGAATCAATCAAACCATCCATTTACAGCAGACCAGAGAAGAAGTTTATGAGAGAACACAGTTGGTCCAAGAAAATATGAAGAAGCTATTTGATAAGAGAACAAGGCAGACAATTTCCAAGTTGAAAATGTTGTTCCTAAGTGGGATTCAAGGAGAGAAGAGAAGGAAAAACATGGAAAGTTTGAGAACTTGTGGAAAGGTCCCTATATTATTCATGCTGAGAGGGGTCACAATGCATTTTTCCTGAAAGAATTGAATGGATAAAATCGATATGGAGGTCCTATCAATGGCAGGATGCTCAAGCATTACTTCTGCCAAGAGTCTTGAGTTTTCAAGCATTTTATTTTCATTGTAAATATCATAGTCTAAACATTGCATTCAAAATTATAAAAATAAAAATACAAAAGCAAAGAAAAGAAAGGAAAGAGGGCAGATTGTGAAAACAAGAAAGGTATATCCCCATACCAAAAAAGAGAAACAAATCTGAAAGTGTGCAAGCTCGAATGCCACTCCTGTAGAACACACTTCTAGTTAGTCAAACAGCTTAATCTTGGTTAATTAGCTTTAAATTTTCTGCTGATAGGATAGTGAATTCGATTTGCCAAACTGATTAATCTTGGCTTATCAGTAGATAGATTAGGATAGAAATTAAAGGTTCAATATGCTCAAAATCTGAACCTAAATTTCCAAAGAGAATGACTCAAATCTGTTTCAAATTCTAAGTCAAAAGATGTAAAAATCTGATTCCACTCAGCTCAAAATCTGAACCATTTAAGCAAAGGAAAGACAGCTCAAGTAAGAGTCAAAACAGAGCTGTAAAAAGAGGAAGGAAATGTTTCAAAATTTCAAATCTCAAGCCTTCCATTTTTGTTTTTAAATTTTGTGCAAAATAATGTCTATGTGCAATTTGTTCTTATGCCCTAGACCAACATCAAGTTAGACTGTTCAATCCTGACTTGAATGCTTTTAAATTTCTATTGTTGAATTTAGAGAATGAAAGTCTGTTGGACAATTTAATCCCAACAGACAGTAGATTAGGTAGAGAATCATACGGGCTCAACTGTTTAATCTGGGTCCATGGAGAAATAAGGAGTACAAATAGATTAGTTTTCCTATTTTCAAAAGAATAAAATGTTGTAAAAGAGTTTGCCAATCAAAGTGCACTCTAAAGAAGAAAAAATATTAGATCAGTAGGATTGGCTAGGTAGAAAGATTGTATTGATGGAGATCCATTGTTTGTATGGCTGCTAATATTTTTTCAGAGAAAAAGAATATCATCCACAGAAAGAAAGGTAGCCCAAGGGATGAGGCAACTGATCAGCCTCCCAGAGAAAAAAATTCTGAAGTTCTTGATGCCTTCAAGAAGGCACCATCCCCAAGTGGAGCCACTGTTAGCCACCTATGAAATTTGTTATACCAAAAGGTGGCTAAATCATTTTTGAGCCTTCAAGGAACAAATTTTATTGCAAAATGTGTTGGCTCTTGAAGACTCTTGAAGGCCTCATGCCTCTGTCCAAATCTTCACTGCTGTGCCTATTTCACGCTCAGAAATCCTACTGATTTCCAAGACAAAATACTGCTGCAAACTCCTTTTTTCCCTTTCTTTTTCTCTTTCTAAACTAACTTCATTTTAACCCCTTCATCCCCCATGAAATCTTTAATATTCATCTTTTCCCCCTTTCCTTTCATCAAAATCCCTTTGATAAGGTTTAAGACCCTTCTTGCCTTATCGAAACCCTCAAACTCCTTTGAGAATCATTGAAAACCTATAAAAATCATATTTTTTATATATTGTAGACTTAAGCCCCTTGGGCTAGGTCTTTAGACCTTCCCCTCCATACGCCTTGGTGCTAGAACCAAGTGCTGGCCATCCAAGTGCTTATCGCATCGCCCGATCGCAATTAGCCCTTCCTCCATAAACCCCCGATCATATGGTTTTCCATATAACCCATGGCCCTGCAGATGGGCGCCAAGCCATATTCAAAATTAATATTTCACCCCCGACGTATAAAACCTTCGTTTATAAAAATTTGTTGGTTTTTATTATGTCCTAAGGTTTTCCGCCGGTTTAAAGTTCTAGTCACTCTCCACCGTCGATCTGATCTGCAGATCGATGACGCGCAGTCTATCGCCCCAGTGGTCCCCGCCAGCCACTCAATATTGCAAAACTGGGCGGAATCCATCGCACCGCCTTTGAGAGCGAGGTGGTTTTCCCCGATCGGCATCGATTCCATTCACCGGTCGACACGTGGCTCTGAGCCATTCCGTAATACCATCCTCATCGCGCGTTAAAGTTTGGACATGGGCCCGACGCGATATTGACATACACCGTCCGACCTGAGGTCGCTCATCGAACTGTGATCGCTCTCCGAAGATGCCCGCGCAATAACCAGGGTACAGTGCAATATTAAAAGAAAATATGTCATTGATATGATCTGCAGATCGATGACCCACACTTCATCGCCCTGATTCCTTATCCAGTCAGCATTTTCGGACCCGAGGTTTTATTTCGCCCTAATTTTATTGAAAATCTGAAGTTCGGGCGCGTTTTATAAGGTTTATTGGCGCATGTCCTTCGCCGTTGATTGCGTGGGCCGATCTCATCCGATATCCCACGTTTATCCCAATCCCCAAACCAGATTTTGTGACCATTGTTGTCCAAAACAAAGGTTTTTAACCATTTCTATGTTTCACTTTGACTTTCGCCTCCGCTCCTGACCGTCGATCTCTACGCGATATAGGGCTCTGATTTAATTCCTCCATCCATTTCCTTTTGACTCCCTCTGATCAATCTCAACCGTTGGATGATGCCATGCAATGGCCATGCTCTCCCCATGTGCCTTCTGAAGCAGTAAACCTACGCATGCAGGATTTTATAACATTATTTGTATTTTGTAGGGTTCCAATGGTTTCTTCGCTATGTCTGAAGGAAATTCAGAGGCAGAGGGTGACGATCCTCCTGCCTTCATTTCATCAAAAGGAATCATTTGCAGGTTTCAACTCCATGTTTCATCAATGGTTCATAAGGCATTGATGCCTTTTGATCCCTGTGAAACCCTGCACACCCACGAACACAATAAGTCAATCACAAATCAAAGAATATCAGTGTCGAAGACAAAATGCACCAACATGGAAGATTTAAGACATTTTTATAAGGATTACGGCCAACAATTGATTATCAAAATCCTAATCCTCCCAACTAAACACAGTTTGAAGAAAATCATGAGTGTTTTCTCAGACAGAAAGCCTACGCTGCCACATCAGGGGCCGATTGAATCCCGCAGCTACCATAGAACCACCTAAAGCCTCAAATCAATCAAAAGAAGGCCGAAGTTATTACCAGACCAGGAGATATTTTGCATCAATACAGTTGAACAATTAATTCAACCAAAGGAACTTATTGTAAACTGTCAGCAAAAGTTATTGCAAGGATAACGAGGAGCCTTGAAGTCAACAAATTCTTTCCAACAAACCTAATAGTTAATGTAAACCAATTAATACAGAGGAAATATCAAAAATCTTCTCCATTAAGCCCTTCAAAGGCCGAGAGACAGTGCACTGTATTAATTGAACTTAGAAGATATTTTATCCCATTCCACCTCCTCATTTCTTCTATAAATACTTCTGTAGAAGATGAGAAGTAGGTTGGTTGATCACTAGTTGTAATATTGAAACTCTCTGAAATAATACATAGTCTGTTGAAGTTGAAGAACAAATTGAAGTCTTGGAAGCCTTGATGATGTTGTTGCATGCTTGTTCCTAAGAAGGCTCTCTCATTGGATCCATGAGCTTGGTTGTTGGTGAAGTATTCTGAACTGTTTAATGTTTTCTCCTGTTTTCATTCTGTTCCATAATTTCTTACTATAGTATGTTGAAAGTTTTAGGCTAAGAAATGACTCCTGGAAGCACCTTAGACCTGTTCATCCTTCAATGTTTCATGTTTTCTTCTGCTGAGGTATTTTAGAGTCTTTAATCTCTCTCTTTAGTCCTCATGCTTGTTTATTTCCTTAATAGTACGAATAATTGGTTTCAGCATGACTTATGGTTCTCCCTGCTTGTCTGTTGCCACTTAAAGGCTATTATTGAAGTCTCCCTTTGAAGTATCTCTATTTACAGTAAGTCAAGGAGGTATATTCTGATCTTGCCCTTTGTCCTTGCTTAAACAGTGGTCTTAAAGGTCTTTATAATTGTGATCATAGATGTGTTAGGTGTTCCCTCTTCTATGACTGTAAATATCAGTGAATATTTTATGTTTTCTAAGTCATTTGAAATAAAATCTTTGAGGAAATAGGGTGTTCCTCGAATCTTAGATTTCATTTTGAAAGTTGTCTTGAAGTCATTATTTTCTTAAAGAATATTTGTAGAATTTATGGTTAGCCCTGTCTATCAAATATTTCTTTATTGTTCAAGTTATGTTTTCAAGTTCCCTTCGTTGAGAATCAAATTTCTCTTTCCAAATCATTGATGTCCATCTCATTCCAAAACCAAAGGATCCTGCGGCCAAGTTAGATTTTCCCTCTGATATCCCATATCCATTGATGAGCATGTTATGACCTCTTCTTGACTCCATTGCCCAATGAACCAGATGTTTCTCCATTCTATATATCTTTCCTAGACCTTTCATGTTCTGCTGTATCAATTCAACCAAACAAATAAACAAACACCTGCACTTAATAACTAGTCTAAAACCAATACTCAAAGCACACAAGATAAACCTTTGCAAACAAAAATTTGAGAGATCCCTCTCTGAGAACAGGAGGACTAGATCCTGTAACTCTAAATATTGGTTCTGATGTTGCCTTATCTTTTGATTTGCCAAACTATCGAAACAAGGGACACCAACAGATGCCACATTTGCCTCACCAATATATTTCTCTTTCTCCAATTCCTTCCTCTATGCTAATTCAATTGTTGTACAACATTTAATACCACAACCTAGAATACCCAACAAATGAGCTTTCACACAGAAATATGTGCAAGCGAAATGGCTGTTGCAAAAATTGCATTTCCATGAACAATTTCCTCCTCCTCCCTTTTTTCCTGCCCCTCCCTCTCTTGTCACATATTTCCACAATGGGTATTTGGGGTCAACAGTTTGTTTTCCCTACACATTTGAAGCTATTGTTGCAGCCCCACTTCCAATAGATGGAATAATTGCAGACCCTGATGAAACAGGGACAGGAGGGGCATCTCCAATGGGGACATTCTTCCCCTTTCTTTGCCCCTGTCTTGCTGCCTTTGATTGAGCCATGAATACTATAAAAAATAAACAAAAATAACCAAATATATAAAACATATGCACATGCAAACACTAACAGCAAACTAAATGCAAAATATAGAGGGACAATGCACTTACCGGATGCTAGAATCTCTTCGAAATAAATCCCTTTCTCCTTGCTCACATTTGCTCCTTGCTCACCCTAGCTCCTTTCTCACTTGAGAAAATGAAATCGGTGAGAAAAAAGAACAAGAATCGCACTTTTATCAAAAAAAAAATTGAACTTTTTTGGACGAACGTGTCTAGCCGTACCTGATTCACGGGGTACGGCCGTATCCGTATAGGGTACGGTTGGGATATGCCATACTCTGTATGGATACGGTCTTACCCGGTGAATCAGGTATGAATTCGGCCGAATCTTATCCGATTCTCCGGATTCTGGATTCGGTCACCTTGGGGGACGAATCCGGTTTTAGAGAAAAGTGACTTTGGAAATAAATGACTAAGTGGGTCTTTACTAAAGTGGGGTGAATTAAAAAATAGAAAGTGAGATTTAAATGAGCATTTAATCTCAGCCCTAGATCTAAAGCTATCTCAGCTGTTGGTTTTAGGAATTCCCCAAAAGTCACTTAGGGTTAGGTTAAAGGAGGAAAAGGAGGGAAAAGGTCATTCATTCTTTCATGAGAAGATTGAGAGAAGGAGAAGGAGAGAGCTAGAGAATTTTTGAGCTTGAGAAGGTGAAGGAGAGGAAGAGTTCAGCAGTCCGTACAACAACAAGAGGTTGCACATTTTTCAAGGCTGCACGATTTTCGAGGCAGCAAGTCCATACAGCAGCACAGTTTTCGAGGCATCAATTCATACAACAGCTTGAGGTATGGTTTTTAAGGAGAGGGACAGCACAAAAATCGAGGTGAAGGGACAGCCAGCTAAAGGCATGGATTCCAAGGTGGCTGGGCACAATTTTTGAGGCAGCTAGCAGAGATTTTGAGGAGGCAACTTTGTTGTACTTTTTCGTACAGTCCATACAGTCCCTACGACCGTACATCTAAGTACAGGGCATGATTTCCAAGGCTATTTAATGCTATAATACTTTTTTTTTTGGAAATTTTTGTTGTTTTGGCACATTTTCCAAGGCAGAGGCAAGCATGGAAAACAAGATAAGTTTGTACTTTGTTTGCTGGAATTTTTTCTTATACATTTCACTTCTTTGTAAAATCATTTTCCAGAAATAAGAAGAAGCTTTCGAATTGGTTTTCCCCAAGAGTTGTAGGGGGTTTTTCCAGGGTCAAGTTGACCAAAAATCAGTGTGTCAAAATTCTGTGTGTGGTTGATTTATTTTTCTGAGGTTTTATTTCTGCATTTCAGCACTGTGAAATTTCCAGAATTTGTGTTTTAAAAAAATATTTATTTTTTCAGCTTGTTGAATGTATGGCTATGGGAATGGGAATTTAACTTTATGGGAGAAATAAGGAGAAATTGAAAACCAGGGTTGGGAACAGAAATTTATATGTGGTATCAGAGTTATTTTGTTGAAAAGCGCAGTTTGGGACAGCAAGAAGAAAAATTACATCAAGCTTATTTTTCACACAGAAATTAGTACCTTTAATACAACAGTGTTATTTTCAGTTTATTAGGATAGCAATCATGTCTTTGGGCTTGAGGGTGGAGGATAGGTTGGATGGGCATAGTAACTACAATGTTTAGAAGGAGAAAATGCATAGCATCTTTGAGGAGGGAGAAGTCTGGGATATCATGGTGCATATCGCACAACACCGTATTAATATGCCTACTGATGTTGTTTAGTTGGAAGCATTTATTAAAGAAGAATAACAAGGGTAAGAGACTGATTCTGGATGGAATCAAAGTCCATTGCATTCCTCATGTGAGAGGAAAGAGATATGTTCATGAGATGTGGACAACATTGATCAATCTATACCAGAGTACCAATGAGAATAGGAAAATGGTCCTAAGGGAGAAGCTGAAGACCATTAAGATGGGAAAGACTGATAGTGCAGCTGGATATCTCACAAATATTACTAATGTGAGAGATGCATTGGTAGCATTTGGAGAGGTCATTCCACCCACTGAGTTGGTGTGGATTGCAGTGAATGGCCTTCCCAGTTCATGGCTAAACTTTGCTGATGGGGTTTGTGCATGTGAGACCCTTCCCACTTGGGAGAGGTTCTGGGATGATTGCATACAGACAGAAATCAGAAAGAGCCAGCTTGGGGCAGCCAAACCAGTTGAGCAGGATGAGGATGTAGCACTGTTGGTAGGAGGCAAGAAAGACAAGGGAAACAATCAAGCTTCCACACGTGTTGGTGGGGGCAAAGGCAAAGGTAAAGGTAAATAGGGGAACACGTAGAAGGACTATTCCAAGGTGAAGTATTGGAATTGTCAGAAGATGGGACATTATGCAGTTGTGTATCCGGAGAAGAAGAAGAAGGGAAAGAACCAGAGCATGGCAGCATTAGCAGAGATAAAGGACTTTACGGATAGCCTTGACCGGGAGTCTGGGTTCATTGCTTGTGAGTCCACTAGTGCAGGATCACCTGCCATAGAGGTTGAGAGTGAGTGTGCATTTCCCTCCACTAGCGAAGCATCTTCAGGTATCTGGTATGTTGACAGTGGGGCTTCACGTCATATGACAGGAGTCTGTGAGTAATTCTCAGAGCTTTCAAAGAGTGGCATTGATATAGATTTAGTACTCGGAGATGACAGCGTTGTTAGAGTAGTCAGTGCGAGGACATTGACATTTGATAGGGAACCCAAACCTCCCTTGAAGGTGTCATATGTTCTATATGTCCCAGGGATGAGGAAGAACCTCATATCCATGTAAGCATTGGAGGACAGAGGATATGAGATATTGTTCAGGAGAGGACAAATGTTGATATATCCCAGGGGCGCTCCAGCTGATTCAGCTAGAGTGATAGGTGTATGCCATGTAAAGGTGTACAAGTTTGCATTTCATCCCCTTTTGGCATTGAGCAGTAGTACCGACAACAAAGCTAGCAATTCAGAGCTATGTGAGATTTGGCACCGCAGGACGGGGCACATGTATCATGGAGCCTTGAGGACATTGCGGGAGATCACTACAGGTGTGCCATATTTCAGTACTGATCACTTTGATACATGCAGAGGATGTGCTATGGGCAAGTTTGCAAAATCCCCTTTTCCCAGTAGTGACACACGATCGACTGGGATACTTGATTTGATTCATTCCGATGTGAGTGGTCGAATGTTTCATGTTTCCTTGAGTGGATATGAGTATTATGTTTTATTCATTGATGATCACTCTAGGAGGACCTGGATTTATTTCTTGAAGACCAAGAGTGAGGTATTCTACCGATTTCAGGAGTTCAGAGCTCTTGTGGAGACTCAGACAAGTCAGAAGATCATGTCCCTGAGGTCAGACAATGGAGGAGAGTACACCCTTGGTGAGTTTGTTGAGTATTGTGTGGAGGTAGGCATTAGGAGGGAGTTCACTTTTCTTTACAACCCCCAGCAGAACAGGGTTGCGGAGAGGAAGACCAGACTATTTTTATCAATGGTTCCCAACTTGGTGAAGGTCTGAAACCTTTCGAAAGTAGTTTGAGGCATAAAACAACATTTTTGGGGAGTAAAACTTTGTTTCTTAATTTATGTACTCCCTAGTGTTATTCTACACATAGACACCTTTCCAACAATGCAAGAATTGCCTCAATCAGAGTTTGTATGCAAAAATTATGCCACCCAGAAGTCGACCTTCTTGTTTTTACCACCATAATTTGCGAGGATGCCACATCAATCCCCATTATTCAAAGAAAGGGGGCTAGCCACATGATCATGATGAAGAAGACTCTATAATAGTCGATATTTTAACTTAGTTAAGAGTTGAATAAGTCAAACTTAACACTATTAGGCTATGGGGTTGTGTTATAACCAGACCACTAGGAGGAAAAGGGTTTCCATTGTATTTAAGTGCATTTTTCCCATAGATGAACATAGTAGTTGAGAGTGGATAAATAGAGAGAAAACAAAAAGAGATTTTGTATTGTAGCAACCCATAAGCCACAAGTCTCACTCCTTTATACTTGCATCCATTTCCGTTTAGAGAAAGAGAGAGAAGGACAACCCCACCTTCCAGCTATGTTTTCTCCTTTAAAATTTCCCGATCATATCTTGTGTTCATTGTGGTTTGTGAGTTTTATTTCACTATTTTCTATTTTCCATATTTTATCTATTGTATGCATAAGCACAACACAATAGTTAATGAATCCATAAATCTAAGGAAATATTAACCCTAATAGTGTATATTTGAGATTTTGAAATGTATTTTAGTAGATCTATTATGACGAATTGCCCTATGGAATATCCACAACAATTTACAGATCAATTACATCCAAAGTGGTCTACTTAGCGGGAGGAAAAAAACCTATGTTTTAGTTTTTTTGAGTTGCATTAGATCTTTAGTTTGATCACCATTATGGAGGTTAAACCAAGCATACATGGCAGTTAGTGGACCTTTAGAGCTGACAAGGCATACTATAGGTTACAACTCAGCAAATAGTACACAAATGAGGTGGAATTCTTATCCAAATAAGCTAGCCATTGGAGATAGAGGAAGGTGGCCAATAGTTTGACATATTATGCATGCAAAAGTCAATGAATGGATAAGACAACTATTGGAAAATTAAAGCTAGGCATTGGAGGTATCTTTGACCAATCAGATAAGGTTGTGGACAAAAGAGAACTATTACAATGTTAAAGGAAGAGTCTTCTCCAAGTGGTGTGAGTTACAAGGATGACCAAGATAATTCCTAAGGCAAGTTGAACTTAGCAAGGGGAATGTTGGAGGGTTCTAGTGCAACATTGGGCTTCCAAGTGCTACTATTCTTCAATTGTTGACTTTCCATACCACTTGCAATTGGAACGTTGGATTTCGTTGGGTTGTGGGAATCAATTCAACCCTTTGGTGGGAAAAGTCATGAATTTAATGTAAAATTTTATTAAATAATTTCTATGTCTCCAACATGTGCATGACGTAGATATTATTTCTAGGAGTCAAACTAGACGTAAGAAAAAGTTTTTAAGAAGGCTTTCCTCCCCCATAGTGAAGGTTGTTCACTGTGAGATCATTTGATGCCATAATAAAAAGAAACCATTTTGCAAAAAACATTTTCATGTGTTGGATCAGGGCCCAAGCCTTCACCTCAAGCTTATATAGTTGTTGAAAATACACTTTCCTAGGTTGGACAAGCCCTTTAGGGGGAATCTCCATCCAGAATACAGAATTGTTGGTCATTGGCACTTCTATTGCTATTTTTATTGGGTCATCTCAAATAAGTAGATACTCTAAGTGAGTCGGAACTTCCTGCAAATAATCCAAGGCTAAGAGTAAGGGATAGTTTCACCCCTAATTCATCACCCCTCTCTAGCCTCAAAAAGGAAAAATTGACAAAGGAAGGCTTGTGATCACAACTATACAAAGTAGTAAGGTAAAAAGGCAAAGGTAAGCCTCATGCTTCAAACACTTCATTATCAAAATATTCTATACAAAATTTCTTTTTCATTTTTATTAGTAGCTTGCTGCAATTTTCTTATCTACATAGCTAGTAATACATGGAGAACAAGAGATTATATTTATATATTATCCAAGAAATTGATAAATCTATTTTCTTGAGTTTATTCACATATTTTACATGGGAATATCTAGTTTATCTGTGCAAATCTGGAAAATAGTATTAATTGTAACATATCCTTTATTGCAAAATTTTCACTCAATAAGTCTCCATTTTTCAAGTATCTTTATTTTGCCTTGTATTAGCTCAGACTAGTTTTATGGTCTACACTTTAAATCTATAGCTTAGATTTACTTGCTTTAACCTTTAAAAGTTTATTCATTAGTTTAAATAACTTTCTGGGCTATATACCAAGGGAGTTTGACCTGAAGACCTCATAAGGTGAATTTCCAACTTGTTTGAAATTTGTTTTATTTTAAGTCTAAAGGTTTCGACCAATCTTCTACCTTCTAGCCTACTCACCCTAGATCAAAGATCTAAAAGTTTCCATGCACTTTTGAGCGAGTTTCCAAGGGGTTGGGCTTTTAGATTTCCACATTTTCAGCAGAAATTACAATCTTGTAAAAATAGGGAAGCAAGTTGATTCACACAACAACCACCTTACCAAGTATTTGTGCATAAAAATATTTACATATTTGATTAGGATATTTTCTAAACATCAAATTTAACTATTTACTTCTTGTATTCTACTAGTATTTGGTGTACTTCTTCTTGTTTTAGTATTTTACATAGTTTTCATAGTAGAACAACAGAACAACGTTGAAAAGTCCTCCACTTCAGCCATTTAACCCCTTTATAAGGCACTAGTATTTTAGTGGTTGGATGGAGTCATCCACGCAAAGCCTCTCATAGCTCTTTTTTGTAGGAGTTGGGCTTAAAGAGTGGGGACATAGGTCGTGGTGATAATATGTCTTTGTTTTGAGTGTGACGGTCGAGCATAATTGTATGGATATTCAACAATCCCTGCTAAAATAGTGGGTAAACCCATATAGGAGAAAAAAATTCTCTTTCTTTAGACAATCATCCAACCAACAACCCTACATAGCTCAATACATGATGATCTACCATACTCCTTCGCTTACCATCTAGCATTCCTCTTTAAGGTGGATCATCATTCGGTAGATATTGTTACCCACAAAAAGTGGGTGACCCACTAGTAGCCAGCAACCCCTGATACCCACTAGTAGCCAATGACGTTTTTTCATTCATATCTCTGCCACCTGCATCAATCATATGGTCCCTCTCCCATTTGGCAACATCACACATTGGAAGGTGGGCTTCCGATCAAAAGGTCCTTTATTCATTTTGCACCAAGTGCTTATGCTTATTTGTATTTTGGGAATTTGACATGGATTATGGGGTAACCTAGAAGAAAGAGGGGTTTTGATTATGATCTTGTTCCCTCACCTTAAATGGGGGTTTAATTTTTCATCCTAGTTTAGTAGGACCTCCCCTAATGGCCCAATGGGTATACGAGGGGCACTACTTGGGAAGCCCCAATTGAGATAGTGTAGTCCCATTTCTCCCAATTACATACTTACCACTTTCCATCTTACATTACAAGCCCTATCTTCCACCTCCCTTCTTCGGGTTCAATTGACCACTGGTTCTCTAAAATATGGAAACATACATCCTCATATCTATAGGGCCCTAAACTTGGCCTCGAGAAGCTGATGCAGCTAAAAGAACAAGAAAAAGCATATGATGCCATAAGAAAAAAAAAAACAAGACCAAAATTCAAAATATTGTCGGAACATACACATTAGCACATGGGCAAAAGCCTAACATGATCTCTACCTCACTCATTATGGCCATCACATAGTTCCTGAGCACATATTGCTCTTCATATTATGAGAAGGAACACTTGCATGTCCCAACCCCTAGTGGGAAATGAGTTTCTTCACCATTAAGGGGTTAATAACTGTATCATACAAAGCAAAATCTAACCCTTGAGCTACGAGCAGTAATACAAAGAAAAATCAAGAAAAAGTAAAATCCACACAAGGGGGTTGGAAAAACAAAGGCCGAGTTAATAGCTTATGCATCCACAATTGCTCCCTTCCCACATCTATACACTCAGGATGAGGAGGCCACCATAGATGATGCCTTTGACCATGTCACTTGGCCATGAAGTATTCTCCCCTCTGTTCCATCATCATTCACATGACACCTATCAATTGAAGGGTGGAACAAGGACATGTCACTTCCCCTTGGGGGTTGGAAACACCTAATAGGGTGGTCTATTAGCCACTCCTACCTAGGGAGGAAACACCATTGCGAGTTCAAAGCCTTAATTTTGGAAGGGAAGCCTTATTTGAAGTGTCAAATTTCCCATTGCTTTCAAGCTTGCTTCACTTAGATGCAAAAATGATTAAATGTACTTGTATTTTTTAACACTAGATATTGTGTGTAATTGTTAGTTGGCTCTAAAGCCATGGCTTGAGAAACTTAATTGGGGCCCAAGCATTTTAGAGGAGCATATTGACATCGATAGGTGGAGCGTTGAGAGCCATGGGAAATGAGCCTCATGCTTCCTTCTTTTCCAAGTCTTCCCAACGTTCCGTTGGGCCCCGACTCGTGCCTCTAGCCTCCAATACGCACCAATTACTATGTTTCCTTCATGTGGGTCGTGGTTCCTTCTCATTGGGCCCCATTCTCCACTATTTCCATAATATTTGGCCTCAGTCTAATGTTTAGAGGCCTATGGTTTCCTAAGTCTAATTGTGGGCCCCCAAACCCACATCTCCTAAGTCAAAAACTGTAATGATATCAAAATTGGCCAAAAATTAATATTCCAATTAGCAGAATTACTAAGCAGGAATATTATAGCCCTCCCTGCTAAGATATTGCTTTTCCTCAAGCAATTGCAGTGATGGATGCTGGAGGATCTTCTCCCCTTCCCAAGTTGCATCCTCATTAGGAATATTCCTCCATCTGATCAAGAATTCCTTGATCACCCTGTTCATCAAGTGCCTCTCTCTGGAATCCAAAATGGCCTCTGGCTGTAGTACCAAGTGCCCCTCACCTTCCATAGAGGTTAACTCAGTGGTTGTTGTTACTAGTTGTCCTAAGGCCTTCTTCATGTATGATATATGGAAAATGTTATGCACTTGCCTCCCCGGGGGTAGCTCCAACTCATAAGCCACCTCCCTCACCTTCTAAGTGACTCAATACAACCCATAAAAGTGGGGCCTGAGTTTCTCAGCCCCCTTCTGCTTGAGCGTAGACTACCTGTAAGGTTGAAGTCTGAGGAAAACAAAGTCCCCAACTTCAAATTGTATCTCAAATTGGCCCCTGTCTGCATAAATCTTCTGTTGGTTTTGGGCCATCCTCATGTTTGTCCTTGAGAGCCCTCAAGATGTTCTGACTCTCCTGGATCCAATATTTTTCCCTTGGGGCCTTGCTGTCTCCAAAAAATAAAGCATCATATCCATACATTGCACGAAAATGAGACATACCTATGGACATGTAGTAGGTGGTGTTGTAGCAATACTCCCCCATGTGTAGCCACTGTATCCATGCTTGTTATTGCCTTGTCACATAATTACCCAAGTAGCCCTCCAGCCACTTGTTAACTATCTCGGTCTAACCATCTATCTGAGGATGGTAGCTCGTGCTAGGGGTGAGCTCTGTGCCCACCAACCGGAAAAACTCCTGCCAAAATCCTCCCATTAAGCGATTGTCCTGATCGCTAACAATGGTCTTGGGAAGACCATGCAGCCGAAAAACCTCCCTAAAGAAAAACTCAGCCACCTGTGAGGCCGTGTAGTAGGCTGAGATGGCAAAGAAGTGTAAAAAATTCATCAATCAGTCCACCGCCACGTAAATGCAGTCCTTGCCCTGTACTGTGGACAACCCGGTAATAAATTCCATAGATATATTCTCCCACTTCCCCTCTGGAATAGGATGAGGTTGTAATAAACCTGATGGGTGTGTCTGCTCACCCTTGTTCTGCTAGCATGTCTCACACTCCCTGATGTGTCACTAAACATCATCCTTAGGCCCTTCCATGCAAACCTCTCTCGGATGGCTTTATAGGTCTGGGTGTACCCCTGATGTCCTGAAAAAGGTGAGTCATGTGTAGCCTATAGTATCTTCTCTCGAAGCTAGGAGATGGCCACCAAGTAGATCTGGTCCCTATAATATATCACCTCATTTATCACCCGGTATTTGTCATCGATCACCATCCCATCAAGGACCTCACATGCAAATCGGTCCTTGGAATACTCCACCAATAGTTGGACCCTCCAATCTAGAGCAATACTCATCGACAAAAGGGAAGTTGGCATCCTAGACAACGCATCTGCCACCATGTTGTGACTCCCCTTGGCATACTCTATGTCAAATTCATATGCCTGGAGATCGCTCACCCATTTCTTTTGCCTCTCCTGTAGTTTCTTCTTCTCCAAAAAGAATTTGAGGCTGTTGTGGTTAGTCCTCACCCGAAACCTATTCCCCACCAAGTATTGTTTGAACTTAGCTAGCGCATGAATGATGGCCAACATTTCTTTTTTCATATATGGGGTGCAACCTCTCACGAGGCAGCAGCTTCCGACTCTTGAAAACTATGGGGTGCCCTCCCTGCATCTATACGGCTCCCACTCCTTCCCCGGATGCATCGCACTCCAATATGAAAGGTTGAGTAAAGTCAAGAAGTGCTAGCATGGGGCAGCTGCTCATCGCCCTGCTTGAGGTGCTCAAATGCCTCTTGCGTTGTAGTTCTCCATGAAAATTCCCCTTTATTTGTCAGATCAGTAAGGGGTGTTGCCAACTGTGACTTCACAAACTTCTGGTAGTAAGTGAAAATGCCCACAAACCCCCTTAGCTCTGTCATGTTGCTGGACTCTGGCCAATCCATGATGGCTCAGATCTTCTCCTCATGCACATGCACTCCATCAACCCCAATGATGTGCCCCAAATACATCATCTCAGTGAGCCCAAACTCGCACTTAGATAGTTTGGCATAAAACTATTGCTCCTCCAGGATATTGAGCATTGCCTCAACATGTAAGTGCTCCTCCCAAGTCCGACTATAGATCAAAATATCGTCAAAGAACACTAGCACAAACTTCCTTAGCTGTCCAAGGAATACGTCGTTCATACACGACTAAAAGGTGGTCGATGCATTGGTTAGCCCAAAGAGCATCACCAGGAACTCAAAGTTCCCATAGTGGCACCAGGAAGTTGTCTTAGGGACATCCTTGTCCCTCACCCAAATCTGGTGGTACCCTAACTGTAGATCAATCTTTGAGAATAACTTGGCTCCCCTCAACTCATCCATCAACTCATCAATGTGTTGGATGGGGTAGCGATTCTTCATGGTCTTCTTGTTGAGGGCCCTATAATCAATGCACATACGCAGTGTCCCATCCTTATTCTTTACCAGAACAACTGATGAAGCAAATGGGCTAGATTTGGGCCTGATGTACCCCAATGCCAAGAGCTCATGGATGGCTTTGTCTATCTCATCCCGATAGGCCTTAGGATGCCCATAGGGAGTAGTGATCATTGCCTATACTCCAGGCTCCAACTCTATGGTATGCTCAAATCCTTGGTCAGGTGGCTGGCCGAGTGGTATATCTCCAAATACTATAGGGTATTTGTTAAGGATGGTTTGAATCTTCGGATGTGTTGGCTTGGCCACGTCCCCAACCTCATAAATCCTCAACTCCACAACCCACTCAACATATCCATGCCTCAAGTCAGCTTCCATCCTGTGGGTTGAGACTATCTGTGGGGTGTAGGATTCATACCCCTCAACAACACTAGTTTTCCATATAGATCCAAGAACTCCATCTCCAACTTCCGCCAGTCAATGGTGACTCTTCCAAGTGCATAGAGCCAATGGACTCCCAACACTATGTTGGTGTCTGGAATATCAACCACAAAGAAATGGTTTATCATGGAGTAGTTCCCCATGGTCACAGTCAAAGTAGGGAAATAGGATGTGCACTAATTATTCCTGTCACCTGGCACAAGAACTGAAAACCCCTCAAACTCCTCTGTGGTATTACCTCTCTTCTGGACCATCTGGGGATCAATAAAGTTGTGAGTGGCCCCACTGTCCACTAACAATGATACACGCTGCCCCTAAACTTTCCCCTTGATCCTCATAGTTAGAAAATTGGGTACCTCACGTAGTGATGCGAGTACCCCTCCCAAAGGTGCAAATGCAGCTCCCCTTGTTGCTAGTGGGGGTGGTGGTGGTGGCCCTCTCTCCTGAGGTGTTGCATTGTCATCTCCTCCCATCTCAAAATATGTCTCCTCCTCTCCATCACTGTTTGAGAAGACCTCTATGTAGTGGGCCTTTCTTGCTACATACCTATGGCTCGGTGCCCATGGTTCCTGGCAAGTGAAGCATAGCTTCTTCCTCCGAAGGTCTCTCCAAGTGTGATCATCCACCTGTCCCCGTCCCTGGTTGGTTCTATGTGGTGGGACTCTTGTGTCTCTTCCTCTCTGCTGGAAACCAAGTTTGTTTGGCATAGGTGCCCTAGCTCTGGGTAGGGCATCCTTTAAGTCCATATCTCTTCCCACTGCATCCTCCAGCGTAGTGGATTTTTTGGACCTCACTAGCCCCTGCAATGTCTCTACCAGTCCCTCTATGAAAATTTAAATCCTCCTAGACTCTGATAGGTTTGGTACCATCACCGATAGTCTCAAAAACTCCGAGATGTACACCTCTGCATTCCCAGACTGCTTGAGTCTGGTCAGCTCCCCAAAATACTCCTATGAGTCCTTCCTCTCGAACTGCTCTAGCACCCTCCTGGTAAACTCATCATGTCATGACCCCTGCATGTCCCAGTGTGGTCAACCCATGGAACCACCAATCATGAACCTCTCTGTCCAGATGCAGCATGGAAATATTCATGGCCTCTCCCTCAGTCATCTGGTTCAGCTAGAAATAAACATCTAGCTTCTCGACCCATGCCTTGGCCGAGCTCTTAAAGGAGCCATAAAAATTCGGGAGAAACAACCTCCCCATGGTACATTGTAAATCATTCCCCTGCATATAGCCTCCTCCACTATGTCCTCTGGGTTTGTTGATGCCCTTCAGTTGGCAAAAATATTTACAAGTAATGGCCCTCCCAAACTCCAAGCTATAAGATTGGTACTCTAGGAAGTACTCTCCATAGTGTGCTTCCTCTTGCTCTTGTTGTCCTCCCGCTCCTGAAGCTAGGAACGTAGGAATGGTAGAACATGGGGGTGTATATGGTCCAGTAGGCATATTCAGGTTAAGTGATGTCTAGTGCCGTGAGGTGTCGGATCCTTCTCCCACTTGGAAATCCCCTTGGACTCCCTTACCTTTGCTACCATTATCGTTCTGGTGACCCATCTCCTCAATGTTCTTCGTGAGGTCCTGCACTGCCTTCAATAGAAGGTGAGAAAACTCCTCCTCCTTGCTCCTCTTCTCCCCTAGTGTGTCCTCCATTCTTGTCTCCACAACCTCCATTTCACTGGTCACAGGGTCTGGAGTGATTTCTGACTCTCTTTCTCTGCTCTTGTACCTCTGCCTCCAGTATGCCACATTATGCTTTCCCACAGGTTAAGCCAAGTCTATGAGCTCTGATACCACTATAATATCCCTAGAGATAATTTACAACAATAAACACACCTACATAAACAAAAACATGCACAACAAAATAAACACACAATCTAGAACACCATGGGACCATAAAAACTGCGTTGAGCCATTTTATTAAGTATGAGGAAGTGTACAAATTAGGTGTTCGAATGAGTGCTCCTGGGCTTGCTCACGGCAAGCTAGAGAAGCCCTCAAAAGTACTGTTGAACACCCTCAAATTCTGTCCTCTGCGTGGCTATAGCTGTGTGCTAGAAACTGCCTAGAAATGTTGTCGTTGCTCTGAATGATTTACTGTTAGGGCCTGTTATATTGCTCAGAACATTTTGGGAATTCAACCCTAGACTCTACGCAATAAACCCAAAATAAACCACGAAGGGTTTGCCAAAATATTGACGCTGAAAATTGGCCCTCTTGGGCTTGGCTCCCTAAAATGTTGGGCAATTCGGACCTCCTGGTAATTCTACTGTTGGATGCCACCGAAATTCTCGGAAAATCCCTGTTAGAAGGCTCCAAACCTTCCCACCAAATCTCCTACAAACACTCCACTCACTCCCTGACTCCCAGAGTGATTCCCTGAAGGGACTGCGCATCCTCTGCATTGTTGATGATGCCTTTACATTGCTGATGGAGTGACTATGCTGAAGGAGAGGCTCTCCACTGTTGAAATGATTGTACTATGGTGAAACACCTTCCTTAGGCTGGCACTTGAAGTCCACTGAAGCAAATGCTGGGATCTCCGCTCGATGACACCTGTGTGCTGAACAACACATGTAGACTTGGCTCACTGCTCAAGCATTCTCTGTCAATAGAAAATATCAAAATAGATGAATGAAATCCCAAAATGAGCTTCATGCTTCCTTTTTGTCCAAGTCTTCACAATGTTCCCTTGGCCCCACCTCATGCCTCTAGCCTCCAATACGCACCAATGATTGGGTTGCCTCCATGTGGGCCGCAGTTCATTCTCATTGGGCCCCATTCTCCACTATTTCCGCAGTATTTGGCCTCAGCCTAATGTTTAGAGGCCTATATTTGCCTAAGTTTAATTTTGGGCCCCCAAACCCACATCTCCCTAGTCAAAACTGTAATAATATCAAAATTGGCCAAAAATTAATATTCCAGTTAGCAAAATTGTTAAGCAAGAATATTACAGGCAAGGATAATTTTTCTTGGATCCTTAATTTTTATATGAGGGATTAAATCTTCGCTTGGGCTATAGTGAGCATGAATTTTCTGAAGCGTTTTAGCCATTCTTCAAAGGAAAAATATTATAAAATTTATTTTCTCAAAATTCATTTAAAAAACCTTGTATAATTTGTAAAATAATTTTGTAATTTTAATTGTAAATTATTTTTCTAACTTGGGTTGGGGTTTTTTAGATTTATTTTGTATATATTTTGGGTTTGGGTGTTGCATTTTTATTTTTTGCAGGTTGGATCAAGGGATCAAGTGAAGAAAGAGCTAGATCTAAGCCCTTAAGGGTAAGATCTAGTCTATAGACAATTTGGTAGGGCTATTCACTGAAGATTTCATGGCAAAATTCAGATTCGAGGAAGAAAAAAAATTTGGGACAAGGGTTTTTCATTTTTGGGCCTCCTGGGCCTAGATCTAGCTCCTATAGGCCCAACGTCTTCCCTCCTTGTCCTATGTCAGCCTCTAGAGGCCTTGCGTCATCTTTTCTAAGCCCTCTAGGGCAGGTCATAGCCCCTAGAGGCCTTGGCCTCCCTTTTTTAGCCCATCGTTGAGGCTTTAAGGCCTTAAGAGGCCTAGTCGTGGGCCCTAAGCCACACAACTCCCCTTCTCTTGCCCAAACGACTACCCTTTAGGCAGGTCGTCCTCTTTTTGGCCCTAATTTTCCTTTCAAAACCCCAGCTTCAAGCCTTTCTAGGTTTTCCTCCTCCAGCGTTGCACTTTTTCAGCCTCCTCTTATGTTTTCTCCCCCCGATCTATCATCTTGACCCCTTTATCCCCCAAATTTGGGCTTCCTTGGCCTAACGTTGGCTTTTCTTGGCCATTTTATGCCCTAGTTTTCCCTAAACCCTAGATCTGAAGTTTTGGTACTGTATACTTGGTGGTTTTGCAGGATTAAGGTCTCAAAAATGATATTTTTCAAGCGGCAACTTAATCCTAAAGTTTCAAAAAATTTCAACCACGGGATCTTCAAGGCCTTGGCCTCTAATCCCTTGTTTTATTTCAATTTTATTACAAAAATCAAATCACTAAGAATTGAGCCCTAAAAATACATAATAAATGGTCAAATTTGTTAAATCTTGATTTTCATGATTTTTGGCCACTTGGGCATTCTTAAATTTTGCCCAGATCTAAAATTTTTGCTTGCTGGAATTTTCTACATAAATTGTTGAATCAAGCCTCTAAAATTTTCTAAATCAAATAATTAAAGAGGGCCAAAAATTTTGAATTTTGAATTTCCTGCAAAATTTTACTATTTCTGGATATATTGGGGTTTTTCTTGAGCATTGTTGGGTTGCTGATCTATCATTTGTTTACTATTGTAATAAATATATCAGATCTGAAATTTCTAAATCACATCCTCTAAATAGCCCTAAAAATTGATTTTTTCAAGTTTTTCAAGTTTACTATTTTTTGACATCTTGGGCATTGTCTTGGGCCTCATTAGCTTGTTGATCTGTGATTTATTTATTGTTGTTATAAATATTTCAGATCTGAAAAAATTGCTGAAAACATACCATTAAGGCCCTAATATATCTGATTTTTCAGTTAACTAAGTTTACTTGGCAATTAGGCATGTTTTTGTGATATTTGATAAGCATAAGCATTGTTGACTTAGCATTTCATTACTGTTGTCATAACATTAATGAATGCAGAATTTTCTGAAGTGATATTGTTGATTTGACTATTGGGATCTAACACTTGTGTGGCTTGCTGTAAGCTTTATAATATTTTATGAATTTTGCAACAAAGAGCACTCTTTCAATTAAGATTTGAGTATTTGACCTTGTGGAATCTAATTGGCAAAAATCATTGGATAATTGTTATAATATTAAGAAGCTTGACATCTTGATTGTTTATTTTGGAATCTTGGGTTTGTTAGTTATTTGGCATCTGGTGGAATATTGTTGAATTTTACACTTGTATCTCTAAGCATTTATCTTGTCTAGGGTTGTATTTCACTATTGTTAAGTATTCTTGCTATAAGTTGATAGAGATATAGGGAAACTCTTTTCAAACTAGCTTGATAGATTCAACTTCTCCTAGTAGTTAACACAGTGACCTTGCAGTCGTCAGAGCCACTATCTCTGCAGCGTCGGAAGCACTAAGTGAGTGGAACACAGGGGGAGGTATCGTTAATCAGGATATTTCCTGCTTCCCGTTGGCTTCCATTTCATAACTTACTTTGAGGATTGTTTCTCAAAATAGTTGGGGAAAAGGTCACACTTAGATTAAACATATAATTAAAACTAACCAATATCACTGCATCTCACATAGGTCCTAGGACTTGCACATCATATAGGTTAGTTAATCATTCAAGCAATGGGTGTCCATCTGGTCACTTGGTTCCAATTTCATATAAGCAAGAAATTGTGACTCCATTAAGGCATTAGTCTCATAATAAAGAATCTAATCTAATCAATGGTCTTGCTCAAATTTGACCAATTGACTAGGCCGCTCATCCTTGTCTCCCAGACAAGTTGGTTCCCAGCTTGTTTTCCTTCACCTCATTCCATAGGGACTACCCCCCATAGCCCTTTGTGTTGAAAAATCAATACTAGTAGATTAGGGTTTGATTTCTTGTTTCTTGATAATTACTTGTGAAATATGTTGGCTTCTTTGACTTCTTTATTATATTATCTTTCATCAAACAATTACCAAGTTATGTGTATGAAGATAAAAAAAACACAAGACACAAGATGTAGGCACTCTGTCAGGTAAAAACCCCTCTCTAGGGGAAAACCCAGTCAAAACTCTCTTCCTTCAATAGTTTTTCTTGAGACTCTTCAACCTAGGCATAGACCAGACCTTCCTTCACTCCAACTAAGCCCTTTCAAACCTTCGACCTTGTAGCAGCAAAAATTCAACCCCAACAACTTTGACTATGTAGAAACATGCAACAACAGGCAATAACTGGAAGCAACAACACTAGAAAAACTTTGATCTTCCAAACTAGGGCATGAGAGAGAGAGAGAGAGGTGCCAAAATTTTGATTTTCTTCTTCTCCTTCTCCTTGACCAAACTCACACTTCTTTTAGCCTCCTTAGCCCACTTTGCACTTTGTACAGCTCCCCTTGAGATATCAAAACTTGAGTGAGTGAGATCGTTCAAATGAATTTGATCTGCTCCAATATATGGGCTCCAAGTGAGGTCGAATTGCACAATTGGAGGCCGAATTGGTGTGGAGGTGACACATAATACATATTTGACTAAAAAATAATTATTTTTACATGATTCGAAAGCCCAAGAAGGGTCTTATAAAAGGTACAATGACTCTAATGACTCAATATTAATCCTAGGAGTCACCAATGGAGACTTTGACTAATATAATGATGACCCAAAGCATGAAACTCATGCTTTAATAAGTCATTGTAAAAATAATAAAAATCATTTTCTTTATTCTTTTGACAAGTACATTACATAGTGCCTCAGTTACATTTATGAAGACCAAACCTAGTTACAATTTTCAACACTCCCTCTTAACTAGGGAGGTATTCATAAGGAAGATATCAAACTATATGAACTACGAAAAGTTTAGGCACCGCAATGCCATGTACTAGATTCTTGACTAGGACAATATGTTCAAATGGAGGGGTGGGACTAAGATGGAATAAAGATTTCAGCCTCTCTATGTACAATCATGCTTACTTGCTACCCATCAACCCAGGGATCCGAGTTTGTATCTGAGGTCAGAGCTCTAAAACCAATAGCACCCTCCCTACTTCAGGAACTAGACTTCAACACATAGTGTCGGCCATATGAACTCCCAGACAATGCTTCACTCACAAAGCCTCAACAAATCTCTTCCAAATTTTTTATCAATAATATCAGCAATATCTATTAAACCAAATATGTTTCTAAGATGTTCAAACTTCTTATTAGGAAGAGACTTTGTTAGTATGTCAGTTACCTGTTCATCTGTCGGGACATACTCCAGCTTTATGATCCCATCATGCACCAAGTTCCTGATATAGTGGAACTTATTGTTGATATATTTCATCCTAGCATGAAACACAGGATCTCCAGACATCTTGATGCATCTTTGCTTGTCACAATTGATCATCGTAGGACCTAGAGGCTTCTCAAACAAATCAGTTAGAATTTTCCTCAACCATACAGCCTCTTTTCCTACTTCACATGCATCCACATATTCTGCCTCAGCACTACTCAATGGAATGGGATCTTGCTTCCTGCTCATCCATGAGACCATAGCAGCTCCCAAACTAAAGCATCCACCAATAGTGCTCCTTCAATCAGTCTCACTAACGCCCCAATCAGAATTTGTGAAGCCAATTAGTTTGACTTCCTTACTATCATACTTTAGGCAATGATGTATAGTGCCATAGAGATATCTCAATATGTCCTTGGCAGCTATCCAGTGATCATGATGAGGCTCCAACTAAAACTGACTAAGAATGTTTACATCAAAACATATACCTGGCCTAGGGAGCCTACCAACTTTCGATAGGAGGTAGGATCCACGAGACTTGAGTCATAGCTTCTCAACTTCTTGAAATTGGTGATTAGAGGAGTAGTCATGGGCTTGGAATCCATCATCCCAAATTTCTGCAACAATTCGATGATATACCTTCCTTGCCCCAAATATATCTCCCCGAGTTTCTGCCATACTTCCAGACCCAGGTAATAGTGCATTGGTCCTAGATATTTCATCTCAAATTTAGCTGCCAGCATCTTCATGCATTATAGAATTCTTTGCTCCACACCAGTGATGAATAGATAATCCACATATAGTAGAATAATGACTGGCTCATTATTCTCTACCTTGATGTAAATATTTGGATTATCATAACTCTTCACGAACCCAATTCTTAGAAGGTATGCATCCATTCTTGCATACCATGCCCTGGGTGCTTACTTCAAACCATATAGGGCCTTCTTGATTCAAGGTACATGAGTTGTTTGATGTATATTATTTACCTCAAAGCCTTTGGGTTGTTCAATGTATACTTAATCATCAATGCTCTCATTTAAAAATGCAGTCTTCACATCCATTTGATGGATATTCCAACCCATTGTAGCAGCCAATGAAACCAAAGATCTAATAGTAGTATACCTTGCAGTGGGTGCAAAGGGTTCTTCATAATATATGCCTTCCTTTTGAATCTTAAGAGAAACCCCTAGCAACAAATCTAACCTTGTACTTGTCTATGCTTCTATCAATGACATGATTGATCTTATAAATCCATTTAGAGGTGACAAGTGATTTGTCACTAGATCTAAGAATGATTTCCCAAACTCCATTCTTCATGATGGATTGATATTCTTCTTTCATTGCCTTCTTCCAAACTTCTTGATGTGCAGCTTCATCGAATGTAGATGGTTCAACTTCAATTAGTTTTGTTATATATGCATCATATCCAGAGTATCTCTTCGGCCTTTTGCTTTCTCTAAAGGTTCATTTTGCAGCTTCATGTCCTTCAGCATCTTCGAGGGTCACTTTTAACCAATTTGGCGTTTTCCTAGTGGTTGGCATGACCACGCGTTGAATAGGCTCACTTGGTCCTCCTTCTTCTTCTTGAATAGTAGTAAGATTTTCGTGGTGTACTTCTTCTTCTTTGAATATAGGTATGTCTTCGTCATCAAAATCAATAGGAATTCCCTTGGATCTTTTGTAGGTTTGATTTTCATCAAATATGACATCCCTTCTTACTTCAATATGTCTTCCTTCTTTGATGTGGATTCTATATGTCTTTGAGGAGAGACTATAGCCAACAAAGATTCCTTTGATCCTTGTAGAGTCTAAATTCTTTCGCTTGTCTTTTGGAACATGGATGTAGGCAATACTCCCAAAGATTCAGAGATGATCCACACTCTGCTTCTTTCCAGTGAATACTTCCTTAGGTGTGATGTTTTCAAGAATTATATGAGGACTTATATTTTGAATGTATACGGTTGTCATTGTTGCTTCTCACCATAAGAATTTCAGTAGGTCTTGATCAAGGATCATTGTTCGAATGCCTTCTTCAATTGACCTATTTTTTCTTTCAGCTACCCCATTTTGTTCGGGATAGTAGGGAACAATAAGCTCCCTCTTAATTCATGCTTCTTTACAATATGAAAGTAATTCTTTGGAAGTGTATTCCCCACCATTGTTAGAACTCAGAGTTTTTATTCTTCTTTCAATTAGGGTTTCCACTTCAGATCTAAACTCCTTGAACTTCTCAAATGCTTCATCCTTCTTCTTGAGAAGGTAGAGCCATGCCTTTCTAGAATGATCATCTATGAATGTTACATAGTAAAGATGACCATGAAGTGATTTGCCAGACATGGGCCCACACACATCAGAATGAATGAGGTCTAATATTTCTTTAGACCTTATTTCACTATTTGGAAATGGTTTTATTATATGTTTACCCAAAGAGCATCCCTTGCAAACTCCTTCACGATCTTCTTTGATATTGGGGATGCCATGAACTAGTTGATTAAGAGTAGGAATGACCTTGTATTGAAGATGACCATATCTCCTATGCTATAGCTCGATGGGATTGATTTCCATATGAACCAAATCTTGAGGAGGTGGTGTAATGACTCTATATAGGCTTCCTTCACAAACTCAATAACTCTAGCTTTATCGATACTTTATTCTTTTCCCCAAACCAAAACTTTTCCATTAGCAAAAGCAACTCTATACCCTTTATCTTCTAAACAATAAATAAAAAGAAAATTATTTTTCAAACCTGGAACATATAGTATGTTGTTGAGATGTAGCTTAGCTCCACTTTCCAACTTCAAAGATGTTGATCCCAGGCCTTTAACATCATAGCTTTTGTTGTTTCCCAATTCAACTGCATGAGAAGATGGTTCCTTTGATAGAATATGAAGTTTTTTTCTTTCTCCTGTCATGTGTCTTAATGCTCCACTATCAATAACCCATGCGTTATCATCACTAAGAGAACCTGTAAGATCAGCCAAGAACCCTTGATCCTTGACCTTGTTGAATAAGTAGTGGAAGAACTTCTTGATCCAACTTCCTGCAATATTGAATCCCATTCTTATATAGCTTCTCACAGAAGGAGTAGACATTTCCTTTGAGCGAACAGAGTGATCTTCAATCTTCCTTGACCTTAGCTCTAATACCATGTTGAAAAATAAATACTAGTAGATTAGGGCTTGATTTCTTCTTTCTTGATAATTACTTGTGAAATATGTTGGCTTATTTTACTTCTTTATTATATTATCTTTCATCAAGAAATTACCAAATTATGTGTGTATGAAGATCACAAAAACATGAGACACAAGATGTAGGTGGAAAACCCGTCAAAATTATCTTCCTTCAATAGCTTTCCTTGAGACTCTTCAACCTAGACATAGACCAAAATTTCCTTCACACCAAGTCAGCCATTCCAGATCTTTGACCTTATAGCAGCAACAATTCAACCCTAGCAACTTCGACTATGTAGCAACATGCAGCAGCAGGCAGCAACTGGCAACATCAACACTAGAAAAACTTCGATCTTCCAAACTAGGGTATGAGAGAGAGAGAGAGAGAGAGAGTTGCCAAAATTTCGATTCTCTTCTTCTCCTTCTTGACCAAACTCGCACTTTTTCTAGCTCCTTTTGAGATATCGAAACTTGAGTGAGTGAGATTGTTCAAATGAATTTGATCTGCTCCAATATATAGACTCCAAGTGAGGTCGAATTGCATAGTTTGAGGCCGGCTTGATCTCCTTTAGGCCGACTTAGTGTGGAGGTGACATAATACATATTTGACTCAAAAATAGTTATTTTTACATGATTCGAAAGCCCAATAAGGGTCTTATAAAAGGTACAATGACTCTAATGACTCAATATTAATCCTAGGAGTCCACAATGGGGACTTTGACTAATATAATGATGACCCAAGCATGAAGCCCATGCTTTAATAAGTCATTGTAATAATAATTAAAATTATTTTCTTTATTCTTTTCACAAGTACATTACATAGTGTCTCAATTACATTTATGAAGACCGAACCTAGTTACAAATTTCAACATCATGTTGGGAGACAACTAGAACAAAGTGGACGAGGATCAGAGTGACATCCCCTGTCCAGAGCGTTGTCACGGTGCCTAAACAATCCGGGCGACAACATGACCTATATGTCTCCAACCCTAAAATTCCATCCTAACCATGCCATAAGGAACACTAGAAAAAGGAACATCACAAATCCTCCTACCCCAAGACTTCAAGCAATCAAAACCTATGGAACAGACTAGTGGACCAATGCAGTTGAGACCCAATGCCCAGATCCCATACAAACCACTGAGTGATTCTATGTGTTTGTGTCCACCCACCATGAACGTACCCCTCAATGCCCGGATCCCAGACCAATCTCTGATTGAACCTATCATCAAAAAATCCTCTTGGATCCCAATGCCACAAACAAGAACAAACATCAATGTTCCATGGTTCTTGTTGTGTTATATCTCCAACTATGAATGTTGATCCATCAACCACGTACCAACTCGTTAACTCTCTCCATTCCAACCTAAGGAATAGGCCAAGGTCATTCCCACTATGTAGATGCATGCCTGAAATGTTGAAAATTTGTTGGCCTACCTCCCGCCGTGAACTAGAGCATGTAGTAATCCTCATGTCTAAGGGTCCCTGCTGCATTATGCTCCCGACTGAGAATATTGTCCCACCAACAGGATACCAACTCATGATCTCCTGCCAATCCATCCCATGGGAAGGATCGGATGCATGTGCACCTGTATATGGCATGAGTCCACTGTGTTGCACCATGCTCAACTCATGAAGCTCTACCCACGCTCTGCCCAACCCATCAACCAGATATTCCCAAGAATCCTTGCCTCTCTCCTTATAAGTGGGCAACCTATGCTGCACGCCTATCTATGTACTCCTGGAGAGGGTTTTTGCCTAGAAATACTACATCTTTGCTAGTTTCCACTGCATCTACCTGCACCTCATCAATGGGTATAACCAAAGATGTATGCACCACTATCTCCAAAAGAGCCTCCCTCATTTGACTAAAAACTCCATGCTCCAGTGGTCCACTCGTCACCTGCAAAATTGTCCTGTCAGGTCCCAATGCCTCCTGATGAAAAATGTCTGCAAATACTACCTCTTTGGTGGTTTTCTGTACATCTACTTTCTCCTTATCAATGGTTGGCCCAAGAGGATGTCTGCTCATCCTCCTCCATCATGGCCTCAACATGAGCCACTAGTTGACTCTCCAAGGATGGCCCATCATGCGTACTATGCTCCACTATGTGTTGCTCATGCTGAATGGGAACAAGTTGATGCTCATCAATCACCTCTACCAAACATGGTTGCATCTCTGAGATGTTGTCAACAACTCCCCATGATGGCATATAGAATCTACATTCCTGGCAGTAGGAAAGTAGTAGTACGATGAGATGTAAACTTCATGGAGGACAAAGTTTTTAGGAAATCCCAAGAAATGCCTTCCGAAAAGCAGTTAAAGGATGATCCATTGGTTCATCCACTTCGATTAGTCAAAACCGGCACCAATGCTTCTCCGAGGCATAAGAATCTGAAAGTATCACTGTAGGAAAATTCGCAGCAAGAGGAGCAAGAAGATCCACCCACTACCAGTGGAATAACAAGCTGGGAATTACGACAGATACTAAGGGACGCAGAGGAGTTCATTGGAGCTCCTAGACCTCAGAGGTGACCTCATAAGAACCCATGGACTCAGCTATAAAAGAAGAATCCTCATCCTAAAAGTCAGAAGGAATCTCCTCCTGATCTACCCCTGTCATCTCCCCGGTGTCACTCATGCACAAGTGGTGAGGTCCTAAGGTTCTTTGTAGATGAAGCAAATACCCTTCCTCCTCAGTTCATTCTTGATGCATGGTTGGCCACCAAACCTGAGCACCTCCTCCCGGATCAACTGTCTTTTGAACAACCCAATGTTCTGCTCAACCAACCTTTCGGCTAGTTCATAAGAAGCAGGTGAGACCAGTTGTTCTCTCCTCCAAATGGTCAACAATCTAGTTCGCAACTCCCTGCAAATGGCATCATGACCTCCCATACATGAAGACAAAATGTACTGCATATGTGTTATGATCATGTCAGGATAATGTTTCCTAATGCTAAAGAAGCATTGGAACATTGGAGAATCAAGTTATCATTGAAGTCACCTGACATGAGGACACAAGACAAAATGGACACACGGATTCGAGTGTCGGACATGGACACGGTGACCCCCCCGGGAACAAGACACATCCAAACACGTTATATATATATATATTAAAAATTTGATATTTCTTACAAAAATTCATACAAATTCATTGATTCAAACATAGATCTTCATCTAGATGTAAGTTTTACAAAGATACATCATACAATCATACAAAGTAATAGACACATTCATCAGTGATCGAAGGATAAGATACTGTAGTTTTCTCTTTAAGTCATCAAAATCAAAATGTGTTACTAGTTACATAAGTACTAGTAACTTATTGGATCATTGATGAATATGCCATTATTTGAGCATGCACTAGTAACTCTTTATGCTAAGAAAATAAAAAATACGCTCCCAAATGATATTATCACTAACAGATAATGAAGTTATTTCCAAACATCGCAACAATCGCTCCTCCTTGAACCGCTTTGTCCTAAAGTAATTGTAGTGTTATGTTGTTGTACTTCAGTTCCTTTCCATATAGCATCTTCTAAGGAAAGATCATTTGATTGGAAGAGATATTCCAAAAATACATTAGTGTACAATTTCATATCTTGCATTGTCATCTCCTCAAGTTTTTGAGGAAGTAAAAATTTCACAGCAACCATTGCACTTTCTTAATTCTCAACTACTAAAGCAATCATGCGAAGAATGTGGTAAAACACACTAATCAGTCAGCTTCAAAGGATCTCTATTTAATAAAACATTTGTAGATGTTACATATTGCAATAGGTATTCCCCAACTGAAGCAAGCAACTTGGGAAACACACTTGACGAGTGTAAGATTCTAGATTCGATCGTGTCCGTACATGACACAATCAGGACTCGTCGTGTCCTGTATGGACACGATTGAATCTGGGCAAATGGATTTCAATCCCCACGAATCATGTTCGATCCGTCAGATTCGGGACATGTGGAGGGTGGAGGAAGAATCCGATTTCATAGGTTATTGCACTCCAAATCTAACATGATGTCATAAGATCTAACCAGGGCCATGACTTCTAGAATCTCAAGCTTCTTCCCAAATGTAAGACCTTCACTATTATCCAAATCCTGAAAGGTTTCTACTATTAGTCTGAACACTCTCCTCATGATATTGTTGATACAGGAGGCAATTGGAAGTGTGGCTCCTTCACAAAGGTACTCCAAGAACTTGTTTTGTATTAGGGCAAGCATAATTAGTTTCTTCCCCTCTAACTGGTGTACTTTTGAAAAGAGAGCATCCAATTCTAGTTTGAAAAGAACTTTCACCGTGACTCTCATGTGTTTCAAATATGTCCTAAGTTTAAAGATTTTGTGTCCCAACTCATGCTCTTTTTGTGACTGCTCTTGTTGTAGCAAAGTAAGTATCCCTTGGAAAGGGATCTGTTAATTTCTACTGCATATTTATTAAGGGAATTTATGAAGGTTTGATCCATGTTTTTGTTGAATGATGACAATTTCATCAAACTAACTTCTACAAGATTCAACTGACAGCACAATCATATGACCAATTGACTCGATACACGGACCTCTCACATGGCATCAAACTATATTCAGGACAATAAAATACCAGCAACTTAATATGGTTGTTACACCACTTCAACGTTCAACGGCTACAAGACTCAGGTACGATGCTAGTAACAGATTCTGCAATATGAAAAAAATGCCAGTATGTTGTCCCTCACAGGCAGCTACTACGGGAACTATTGATATTTTCTCCCAACTGAAAATTTCCTCAACCTATACAACTAAGACTGATACATGCCAATGTTTATGACACCTTACTGCAACAATAACACCTCTCTGACTATTAGTTTTTAGTTTTCACCAGCAGTCTATAATGACAGTTATGCATTATGTGCTCATTTATTGCAATGCATATATACTTCTCCTACAATATTACATAGAATCTTAGACTTCCCTCATAGATAGCGTTGGAAACTAAAACTTTCTGCAATATGTCAAAAATATAAGATACAGGGCAATGGATAAGCAATGCTAATGAATAACAATGGTTGTAATATTTAAATCTCAGACCTCTGTCAATACTAGACTTGTTCTTTGATGGCTGAAGGATTTGGCCTTCAAAGCTTCTGTGTTTTCTGACTTTGAGGAGTTTCAATGAAAATTGTAGGTGTATTCTTGTTTATTTGTCTAAGCATAAATATATGATGGCACAAAAACCCAATTACTTCATGAAATTTCACTCAAGCAAAATAGTCTTCACACAATCTGATACTAGGGATACAAGGCATCGCTTATCCAGTGGAACCTGGAAGGTGGAACAAATATGTAGAAATCATTCCTTGTGCAACATTCAACTATGTGGATCTTCTGGAAATCAACACTTGTATATGCCTCTACTTTGAACCTCCGCTACAGCCATACCCCTGCTACAGAAGTGCGTTCAACAAGTGCTTTCTGCTTCAACACTACTATATTATATTGGTCTCTTCAAGAGATGATGATCCTTCAAGCTATGATATGTCAAAAGACTCGATTTGGCAAAGTGTTGCTTCAAAAATTAAAATATGGAAATGTCATATTTGAAGAAGTGACTATGACCCTTCAACTAAACCATTGGAGGAAGATTGCAAAAAGGTCTGGTCTACTCATGAAATCAACCTTTCTGGAATGAAAATTTGGCCTCCCTAAAAGAAATCCCAAGAATAATTTTGATCTTCCCTTCTGGAATATTAGTTTTCAAATTTGGAGCGTATTCTGGAGAAATCAGTCTCTATACAGACAAATTTGATTCTTTGAACGTAACTTGGCGGTGGCACTAAACAATCATGAAAGCGGTATTTCTCTCTTCAAGGGTTTGGAATGGTTTGGCTTCTAAAAATTCTTTGGTGCGATTTAATCTCCGAGGGAAATTCGGCCCTCTGGAAGAATTAACTCCGCCAGCAGAGATAAATACGCCCCTACAATAATTTTCACTTTATATTTGTATGGCACTCTACTACAAATCAACTTCCAATATATCACCTCAGCTTCTTCAAATCTGCTTCCAAACCTAGGTGTAAATGGTTCAACGATCATGCCCTTGACACGGTGAATGTCTTTGCCTTAAAAACCCAATCTTCTTCAGTGCAAGGAACTCGTCCTGCTAGGATTAAAGAGTCTCATAATTATAAAGGTAGATTTACAGCTTCTCTTTATCATGCGGCTTTAAGGAACTATTAACTTCGAAGCAATTTTTTTCTTCAGAATAGCTCCTTGAGATGAGATGTCCTCTTGAAATGCATAATAACCCTGAACAATTTATTTCAATGGATGGTGATCTTAATCTTTCAGGGTTGTTGCTCCGTGACTTCCACGCATAGATTAGCAGGCCGATTTCGATCTCTCTACGTATGTCCTCGGCTTCAAACTGCTCACGGCCTATAGAAGATGAGCATCTCGATCCCTTGTCAAGAAAATTTTACCAGTCCAAAAATCCCCATAGTTTACTTGGGCGCCAAAAAAAATGAAAATTAAATCGACCTCTTGAGATTTAAATTTTAATACGGCCTCTCCAATTCAACTCCTTGGAAAATAATTTAATTCACGCCCCTCTATTTTTGCTTGCGGCCAAAAATTATCTTGCCCCTTCAATTAAAATTGGAATCTTTCACCCTTTAATAAACAAATTGGCCAATAATATTTGCCCCTTTATAAAATTCAACTATTGCCCTTTTAAAACAAGTTTGGCCAAGTAAAATACTTGCGCTCCAGAAAGACAAGACAAATAATGACGATTTTTTTTTAAATAAATAACTTGATGGACAAATAACTTGACCAAATCCAATAACGCATGCCAGAAAATAATAAACCTTTATTCTTCTCCAAAGTTGATCTATAATAAACCCCACGCTGACATGATGCGTAGCTCTAATACCACTGTAATATTCCAAATGCAAAAATTTGGGGTTTTTTCGAAATTTTAACTCAAAAATGCTTCAAATAAAATTTCCATTCATAAACTGAAGATTGTCATGTAAAATTTAGCAACATAGAATTGCAAATGACAATAATGAGCAGAAATAATCTTAAATTTATTTATAATATACAAACCAGTGTTTTACATGCTGAAAACCACTAATATATTTGAGATACAACTTGCCTCAAGGATCTACTCCAATGTTGCACGAGCCCTCCACCAAAATTGAATCGAATTGTCATTGCTAAGCTCTCTTATGAATTGTGGATGAATTCACCAAGGGGAGATGGGTACTCGCCCAATCTCACTAAATCACCCGAGGGTTTCCGTCCTGGGGCTACAAATGGAGTAGATAATCGAGTTCTCAAACCTCTCATACAAGAAGATCAAATCCAAGATGTTTGTAATTGCTTCCTCCTCATTTTATAGATTTGATGGACCCCTCTAGAACCTCCTATTTTATTATTATTTTAATATTAAACCATGTATGCTAATTGTATCTTTGTGAGTGTGCCTTGTGGTCTGGGAAAGTGACTTCCGCCACTCTCAGGGTCGCGTGGATTTTTCAGGAAAAATTTGCACAACGTGCACTTATGTGAAAGATGCCTGCCACAAAAGCTTTATTTCATTGGTTCCTTCAATGCCTAACTTGATTTTTCCTCTTAGATCTTAGATATTTTTAAATACTTCAAATTATCTAATGTCTCTCAGCCCTATAAATCCTTCTGCCTGACATTAAATAATGTCATTTTTTCTTGTCTGATTTTCTAGTGACAACACTATTCATTTGAAGACAAAAAAATATATCAAAATACCAAAGAAATGAATATATGAATATTTTCATTATTTACTATGAAAAATAGTTATTCATGACTTTACATTTTCCAATTATGACACAATAGAAGGAAAAAAAATACATAAACATGACCCTTTCTTGTAGCAATGCTAATAATTTTATTATAAGAGTGCTTGTATTTTGGAGGCTTGATCCCAATTAATGGGCTTCAAAATCAATTTATTTAATTTGATTGTACATAAATAACAAGATGAGGATCAAATTCTTACTTAAAAGGATAAAAGTCTCCATGACCTAAGTTGTGACATATCTTTCTTAGATTAGTGGAGCTTTGTTGATCCAAATTTCGAAATTGTGGCATTCCAATGCTTACCTATGAGCATGTTTCTCTATATTATATCTCTATAGACAACCTTTGTCTCCACTTGTCAACCAATTGGATGTATATGATAACTTGCACACCTGCATGATCTGAATTATCGACAACATGTCTTTACTTTTGTGAAACTGATGAGATTCTTATTATATGGGTTTATGCATTAATAAAAACTGATATTTTTTGTCAAATTTGATGCATTAACTTAGGTTGTTCAAGAATATTTTTCGTTTAGTTTTGTTATGTGAGAGGACTAATAGTCCAACATTTGCACAAAGCCATTGTTTTAGTTTCTCATTGGTTGTTTACTTTTGTTATTTGACTATTCCCTTTCCGTAATAAGAAAATGTTCCCATATCTTACATGCTTACTCACCTAGAAAGGATTATAGTTCATTTGGCATCCCTTATTCAATTTAGGCAGATCCATTTACTTTAAATCTACAAATGTGATTAACCCTTAAATTCACATACAATGAGTCATCATACGCTGTGACCCTCACTCAGGAATTCTCCTTCTAGGAGTTCAATCTCGTTGTTCCCTTTGTAGATACCCATAGATGGATTTTCTTCTTCATTATTATGGGAAAGGATTCTTAGCTACCTTTCTAAACCTTTTTAATCCTTCTTAATGGGAGTACTAATTGTAGCTCATTCGAGAGGTCGAAAGTATTTTTTACCAATACTTATTTGAGTTGGACTACTGAGTTTTTAACTTGTGTTCGCTCAACAAGAAAGTAGAAGTTTTCCAAACAAAGGAGAATGAGAAATTATCTATGCAAGTTTATGGGTTTATCGTTTTGTGCCTTTGTTGTGATATACTAGATGAACAAAACAGATCATGCAAAGTTTTAGTCAATTCCATTGCCATGAACATTTACCAACTCAAATGCTTCAGAGAATACATAGAGATAAAAATAATTTCACACAATAATCTAACTGTACATTCATGAACACAAACCTTGATCTACATTCTTATGACCTAATTCCTCTCTCAATTGGCCATTTTCTCTATTGATCGAATTTTTCACTATTTGACCATTAGGCTTCTCTTATATTTACATTGCATATATAGGTAAACGTAGATAGATAGAAATTTGTTTTAGGTCCTATTCATTCTCCTAATATCACTCCTAAGATCCTTTGAATATCTCAACTACAATCCTATTTAAATTCTTCTTATTAGAGAAGATTCAATTACATTCAAATCTTCAATCCTAACTTCTTCAATATTCTAGAATAATAACTCACCTTGTCT
The DNA here is from genome assembly GCA_034641835.2 of Pinus albicaulis. Taxonomy (NCBI): domain Eukaryota; kingdom Viridiplantae; phylum Streptophyta; class Pinopsida; order Pinales; family Pinaceae; genus Pinus; species Pinus albicaulis. The sequence goes on from CM076581.1 coordinate 908,345,947, forward strand.
AGAACTCAAATGTATCAATTTAGGAAAATGAATTTTTTTTGCATAGAAGAATAATCTTTTTTTTAAAACAGCAAGGAGCCCTCTTGAATATTTTTTTTCTCTAAAGTTGATTGTCTTGAAATTTCTAACGATCCTACATCATATTTCCTAACAATAGAAATCAATACAACCAAAGGCATATATTTTGATACCCCTTGTAGGTTTTACTCTTGTAATAACAATATATATTTTATTTGGATCTTTAAATTATATGCCAAATCCACCATAGTAGTTAGTTAATATGTTGGGCTATCGTAAGGAGACAGGCAAAATGATTTTTGTGTATTTTCATGCCTCATGGAAGTCTTCATGGTCATTTGCATGAATGTTTTCCTCCTCTCAGTTAGTCTTTGAGATTGAAAATATCCATGCAAGTAGTATGGGGAATGGAGTACCCTCACAAGTATGGATCATGTGCAATGATAAAAAATATATTAAAGCCTTTAATATCTTTTTGGATGTAAAATAGCGAGCAAAGACTATAGATTTTGGTTAATTGTATATAGAGAAAGAGGTTCACCTTCTAATATCTAGAAAAGGGATATTGATCTAGATTTCCATAAGCCTCGACTTTTGTTTAGGAGGTTAACATGTATATATTTGGTGTGGTTGGAACTTTAAAGTGGAAGAAAATCATATGATATATATTTTGATCAACCTAAAATTGTTAAATGGGAAATCATTCTAGACAATAATGTGGATTTATCGTGCAATGTATAACCTTTTCTAAGAATGGATGATATTGTAGAGCTTTCTATTAGGAATAACCCAAATGAAATACCGAACATGTCAAGTTTCATTGCATGGTTGGAGCAACTTGTCAAAACTATCTCCATAATTATGAGCATTATTGACAAATTGAATATTCTCACCTAAAAATTGGTTTTCCTCAAAATAAAATCCAACTAAGATTTTTTTTCCAACAATAAAGTTAAAGCAACATATCATCCACCTAGTGCTAACATATTTCATTTTACTCTTCAGAACATTTTATCAGAAAATTGCATCTTGTGTTTTTCCTATTTTGTACAATTTGAGTGTTTCTGTTCATTCTTCTTGATAAATCAAAAGATTGGGCTAGTTTTAAAGATCAAGAACAATAATCTATTGATTGTAACATTGAGTTTGAGTCTACTAATTTGTGTCTCAATAAGCAAGCACTCATAGTATCTATTTTTTTTGTGTCTCAATAGGCAAGCACTCATAGTCTATGTTGTTTTGTGTATCCGAGATCAATGCGGTCCCATGACCCAGCCCAAGGCCCTCCTTAGATAGGGATTTTGTTGAGAAGCCAGATATGGAGACAATTGAGGTTTTTATATCATATTGTATAATTTATTCATCTCCAACATTAAATTCATTTCATAAATCAATCAATAACAATAAGGATAAAACATAGATCACAAAGCACAATAAGAGACACATATATTTAAGTCAGAGACTAGGAAAAACCCCAAAAGGGGGACAACCCAAAATAAGGATTCCTTTCCTATAGATATCTTCCACAATAAATCAAGACAATATATATACTAACCAATGTTGCACGAAGCGGGGATGCAGAAGTGTCATTTCCCAAAAATCTAAGAAGTGAAGCGTCTCAGAAGCATCTACTATAATTCTCAAATAATTAATCATTAATGTACAATGGATGCCATATCTATCTTGATTTATGTACAAATATCCACGCTTCCATATCTTCTACAAATTATTTGGTAGTTTGGATTTTTTTTAATATATATATATATTATTTTTTTGCATTTATATTTTAAAAAACCCAAAATACCAAATAAGTTGTAGAAGAGATGGAAGCATGCATATTTGTACATAAATCAAGATAGATATGGCATCCATTTTACATTAATGATTAATTATTAGAGCATCAACCATTTAGATGCATCAACCATCTAGAATCTAGATTCTTCTCCTCTTTTCTAGCCTTTTCCTCTATCTTGATTATCTAGGGATTTTAGTCAACATTGCCCAATTTTGATCAAACTACCTAATCTAAGCATTAAAATATGGTAGAAAAAGCTTAACATGCTTGATCAATGATTTTTACTTGATTAAACATTAATTTTTTGCTAAGGGCATAAAAAAGGAGTTCAACAATTAACACCGCCAACACTAGGGTATTTATAGAGCTTGGTTCTCTTGATTAAATGCTAATCACATACCCTTATACATGATATAATATAATGAAATTCCACAATCCCATTGATCCTGATTTCTCGAAAATTGTTAAGTCTTCTGAATTTTGAATAAGATATGAAATTATTATTTTTCCATATAAAGTCCGATGAGGCTAGAACAACTCTCAAACATCTTGAGTCATTTGATGGTAATGTTAAAAGTTTAAGTAAAAGGTTGAAAATTAAAAATAAAGGAGAATGTAACTTTTACTTTAAGAATTGAACATTACCATGAGGGAGCACCTAGGAAGCATCTAAGGAGCATCAAGGGAGCATCTTGTGAGTATTAGATAAGCCTCGACCAAACTTAAGTCAAAGAAAAAAATAAAATATTTAGAACCCTATGGAACCACCCGTCTCCCTTCAGATCTGCATTGAATCTATATGGATTCTGCATCGAATCTATATGGATTCATTCTTGATCTGTTGCAGATCCAGGGAGGATCCGTTGCCAGATTCGCAGTTCAAAAATATGGAACTGTGGATCAGGATGGCACGGCTCCAAATTTCCAGGCACTGTCTTCATTTGCCCAATCTGTGATTCTAAACTATAGATTTGATAGTGAATCCCCCACATATCCATACAAGATGTGATTCCTATTTTTGATCCTTAAGGGGGCGGTGTAGTTCATGCAACATTGATACCAACCCAAGAGTGCGTTTATAAGTGCTTAAGTTTCTTGTCTCAATGTCTCTATCATGTTTAGTAAGAGATGACATTTCTCATCATAGGCATAAGATAATACTACACCAGATGAAGGGTTTTGATGGTAGAATATACCTCTATCATGTGACAAAACATTAGATCTCGACCACCTTCACAAGCATGCATTGAATCGCAGTTGAGACTAGGCCTCAGCCTATTTATTTCTCCCATCTAGCAATTTGATCTGTAAAGACTTATTTTGAAGCATACTTTGGTCTTGACCTAGACTCAGAATCATATAGAGTGCCCTAGCATGAAGATAATATATATTCATTGGATTGTTGAAGATTGCAACAAGAAATAGTGAAGGAGGCATCCTAAAACATCATTCCTGATCCTAGTTGGAAAGTGATCACCTAAACTAGGTGGGGACCACACAGGTAATTTTTTTCGCAAAGTTTATTTTTAGACTATGTCTATTTTTAGACATATGGAGCATATTCTATAAGTTGCGGGATACTATTTATGGATGGTTCGTCAAGTTGGAAAAATAGATGGATTTCTATTTTTAGACATATTGGACAGAATCTATTTTTAGATTTCTAGTCTAAAAATAGATATGTCGAATATTATTAGCTCTTAATAATATTTGGACTCTAAACATTATCTTATTCTCTTGGAGCACTTTAGTTAAGTGCACAGATGTGGCACAGGAGCTGACAGAAGGAATTACGCTATTCCTGAGGGCTATGTGGAGCTATTGCATGGATACTTCAGTTAGAAGTCATGTGAGAGAGTTTGGTGGAGTTGATTGAGGAAGTTAATGGAGTTGTGTTCAATTTAACTAATCTAAACATAGTTGAGCTATTTGTATCTAGTTTAAATGATTGATACAATTAGTGAGAGTGGTGTGAATTAATTATTAATTAATTCACTAATTATAAACTCATTAATCATCTAAAGAATACATCAGTTAACTTCAGTGCATGGACAGTTTTAGTGGAGACCAGTGCAAAGATAGGTGAAAGGGAAAGTGTGACTATCAGTTGTGACTATAAGTGATGCATGGTTTGCATCCAACACTTAGTAGAGATGCCTATAAATACTGCGTGAGCAAGGCTGGGGTAATTAATTCTCATCAAGAGGCATTCTTCAGCAGGGATTGCGCAGTAGAGGCAGGCTATCAAGTGGCAGAGATTGGAGCATGTGTTTTGCTAGATCTAGCTTGATTAGTGTGTAGCAAGTGGAGATTATACTAAGAGCTTGTGAGGAGCTTTGTATGATGATTGTTACATGATCTCTATGACATATATAATATATAGATAGTTGGGGGTTTTCAGCTTTAAGCTTTCCCATTACATACTGTGTTCATATGTGTGAATTTTTATGGTTCTAATGTGTGCATGCAATTGATTTTATTTCCGCATGTGATGATCAATGGTAGAAGAGATTTTGTATTGTGCATGAAGCTAAAATAGTGTATGATCAGGAGAATCTCGGTGGATAACATATCAGTTATTCAAATTTCTACATGGTATCAGAGCGATATTGATCATTGGAGCAATTGCAAAACATTGAAGCGGTTGAGTTTTAGGATAAACTCAAGAAAATAAAAATGGAGAAGAATGACACTATTCCGATATATTTGACAAAGTTTGTCCACTGTAGGGATGAGCTTGGGAGTGTAGGAGCTAGTGTGGATGAGGAAGGACAAGTCAAGAAGTTTGGGATTCGAGCAAAGAATCTTTACAGACTTGAAGTAGATGGGATGTCTACGGAGCTTCTTACTATTGGGAAGTGCAAGAAAGACATGCAATTTATGCTTGAGAGGGAGAAAGTTTTGCATGCAGGTAAAATTGATCCTCGAGATGTGGAGTAGCCACAAGATGAGGATCATGGAGTGGAAGAAACCACTCATGAAGAGAAATTTCATGCCAGATGGGCAGAGGGAGTGCATGCAGCTATACCACCAGGTGAGAGGTGGGGTGACATGCATGATTAATCCCAAGAGGAGATTTCTGGGAAGGATTCATGAGATGGTGTGGATCTCATGAGTTGAACTTGGCTACGAGGTGCCCACAGCGCAACAGTAGCATGATCAGTTGGATTGTTGCAGGCAGATCAAAGTAACAGTGTCGGATATTGGAGCGCGAATCAGAGTTGACAGCAAGTGCAGAGTGCATGGGTGCAAGAGTTCAACGGTGCAGTGGTTCCTGATGACATGTGCAGTTGGGCCCAGCAGAAGTCGAATACTTTGATGATAGATGCATCAGACTGATTGAGTTGTGTTTGGAGCCTATTCATTTTCAGAGGAGTTGCAGAGCAGATGCATGGAGTTGCATGGCGCTTGTGAAGGTTGCGGGGCGAATGCATGGAGTTGCATGTCGCATGCAAAGACAGTCCTTTCTTGTTGAGAGGGAGTGTTGAAGATTGCAACAAGAAACAGTGAAGGAGGCATCCTGAAACATCATTCTTGATCCTAGTTGGAAAATGATCACCTAAACTAGGTGGGGCCCACACAGGTGATTTTTGGAGCAAAGTCTATTTTTAGACTATGTCTATTTTTAGACATGTCGATCATATTCTATGAGTTGCAGGATGCTATTTGTGGATGGTTGGTCAAGTTGGAAAAATAGATGGACTTCTATTTTTAGACATATTGGCCGGAATCTATTTTTAGATTGCCAGTCTAAAAATAGATATGTCGAATATTATTAGCTCTTAATAATATTTGGACTATAAACATTATCTTATTCTCTTGGAGCACTTCAGTTAAGTGCACAGATGTGGCACAGGAGCTGATAGAAGGAATTACGCTATTCCTGAGGGTTAAGTGGAGCTATTGCATGGATACTTCAGTTAGAACTCATGTGACAGAGTTTGGTGGAGTTGATTGAGGAGTTAATGGAGTTGTGTTCAGTTTAACTAATCTAAACATAGTTGAGCTAGTTGTATCAGTTTAAGCGATTGATACAATTAGTGAGAGTGGTGTGAATTAATTATTAATTAATTCACTAATTATAAACTCATAAATCAACTAAAGAATGCATCAGTTAACTACAGTGCATGGACAGTTTCAGTGGAGACCAGTGCAAAGATAGGTGAAAGGGCAAGTGTGACTATCAGTTGTGACTATAAGATCCATGGTTTGCATCCAACACTTAGTAGAGATGCCTATAAAGACTACGTGAGCAAGGTTGGGGTAATTAATTCTCATCAAGAGGCATTCTTCAGCAAGGATTGCGCAGTAGAGGCAGGCGAAGGGTTGGCAAAGATCGGTGAATGGGATTTGCAAGATCGGGCCTGATTAGTGTGTAGAAAGTGGAGATTATACTGAGAGCTTGTGAGGAGCTTTGTATGATGATTATTACATGATATCTATGACATATATAATATACATATAGTTGGGGGTTTTCAGCTTTAAGCTTTCCCATTACATACTGTGTTCATATGTGTGAATTTTTATGGTTTTAATGTGTACATGTAGAAGAGATTCTGTATTGTGCATGAAGCTAAATTAGTGTGTGATCAGGAGAATCTCGATGGATAACATATCAGTTATTCAAATTTCTACAGGGATTTCTTGGTCTCTTCCTAGACTTCTTAGGCAATAGTAGCAAGTCTCTCTCTCTCTCTTCTAGGACTCCATCTAGAGGGACTCAATGGTGGAGATATACTGGAGCTTCATCGCTCCTTTTCTGCATCAAGTCATGAAAGTAGTTATACTTGATTCCAATATGGTTTATCTTTTCATAAAGCACTAGATTCTCATATAGCTTCTCAAAACAAAGAAATTGGCAATTGATTAATAAGACCCTACACATGTTGTCATACACCCTGCCTTAGTAGAAGTAGGTGTCATAGAAGATTGGTTTCCTCTTATCATAGGAGAGACAAAACTAACCATTGGTTTTCCTTTTTCCATAATTAGTACTTATAAGTTAATTAGAGAATCCTTGCAATACAATTTGCTGCGTGCACATGATTATCATAGGCCTACAATAAAATCTTGATATCATTCCTCCCTTGCCCAAGGGAAACTTTAGAATTTCAATTCAAAATAGGGAATTAACTTAATATTATTCTTATTCAATTCAACAACAACAACCCTCTTTCATTGGGGTTTCAAATACATAAGGAAGAATATTCCTAGGTTCATCCATCACAACCTTCATATGGAGGTTGGAATTAGTTTTATCGTGCCTTGATAGGTACATCAAATTTTTTCAGTCAGAAGGTATCATCAATTCAATAGCAGAGACTTTTTCAATCTATATTGTCAAATCTCCACATGGCTCATAAAAATGAATCAACACAATTATTCAGAAGATACAATGGTATTTAATGCTTTAGTCTTGCTAATTATGCCTTCTCCCTCTGAGACTAATGCTCATAGCACACCTATACTCTTTTTATCATGGTCTTCCATTAGACAACCCTTAATATGTTCCTGCAATTTAGATGAGGAGGCCAAGGAAGAACAAATGCATTTACCAAAAAAAAATACTGCAAATAAAACCAATGACAGTAATAATCAAGAAAGTACACAACACATTAGCTCTTTGTTGCATTAACATCATCCATATTAACATCATCGAACTAGGGTTTCTAGAAGAAATTTACCCTAGGGCTTAACCAATAATCCTTAACCCTAATCCTTAGGGTTTGAACTGATCAACTAGGGTCTTATATCCAAATCATATATCCATACAAACTCTAGAATCATGGTCCTCGGGTTTTATCCATGAACCCTATATTTTTCTTGTTCTTACACACTTATGTTTTATAAACCCTAAAATTACAAACCCTAGATATTCAACCTACGTATTCAATCTTGATTATCCAAAACCCTAAGGCTTTGCCAAGACATGCAATCTTTAAACCTTAGATCCTGCCAACCAATATACATTATGCAACAAAATCAATATTGTAACTTTATCACACGAAGTACTTTAACAAGATTTCAAATGTCAAAACAAGTTGTACCAGTCATAGCATAAGTTTTGAAAACTCTCCTACATAGTTATTACAAAAAAAACATCACTATGCCGAAGAGTTTAATAGTAATGGTTCTTTCATTACTCTACCATCAATAATAGTTCCTTGATCCTTTTATCGAAGAGATAAAAAATCTAGCTCAACTTGGTATCTTCAAGCTCATCTAATGACTATAAACCCTAAACATCAGAAATATTCACCATTAAATTTCTTCATATATCTTAGGATTTAGTGTATAAACCCCAGAATTTTCTTCAAACCTTCATATTGGTTAGGATTTGAAATTGGTTGGTCAGGGTTTTGATTCCAAATCCTAGACTTACATCACTCAACATTAGGGTTCCAAACCCTGATAATTCTCAATATTGCATATATTTCTCTGTATTAGGGTATAATCCCTAATTCCTTGAGGTCCTTCCTAGCGTTACAAACCATAATTGCTCACAACCCTATGAATGGCTCAAGACTTGATTCCAAACCCTAGGTAGAAATATCAATCTGGTTCATTTCAGAAGAGATATCTTATCAACTAGGAGTCGTCATCATGGATAAGGAGTTATGTAATCATAAGTAGCTTATTTAATGATGTTGATGATGCTTTAATTACCAATATATTTTTCTTAGCTATCCAAAGCACTCAAAAATTTAATGACTTAAAAATTTTAAACTAAGTGGAAAAAATTCCATTATGCTCAAAATTAACAATTTTTTTTCCATTTCTAGGTCAAAATCCTATTTTATTAAGCCACATAACATACAACATTAGGGCATAAACCGAGTTTTCATATTTTAGTGTTATTTTAATCATAATGCCACCTTCAAATAGTATAGTGTTGTTGCAATTTTACTATGTATAGAGATATTTATTGATATCGTTTGGCATAAAATACTTGTGAAAGAAAAAAAATACTAAATGAAGGAAAAAAAAGAGAGGGATGTACTTGTGCCAATAAGATATAGTGATGAGAGATAAAAATATAGAGGAAGGATTGAGGACAAAATAATTTAATTCGTTCAAGGCCACATATGTTTTGTGGCCCATGAGGGTTTTTACTTGCATAATCAAGACATTTTGTGTTTCAATTTCTCCTTAGGTCATATTCACGTAATTACACCATCTCTTATGTTTGCAAGCCTCAAATAGTTAGTGACATTCAGTGATCTCATTTCTTGGCATGTAACATTTTTAATATCTAGTGCGATGATTTCAAGGAGGGGTTTATTTTTTTTTTTATATTAATCAAATTTGTTTTTTAATGAGCATGGAATTGTATCATATATAAATTTTTGATATGAAAATTTACTAAGAGATAGTGATATAATAAAGATTTATTATTAGATTTAACTGGTGAAAAGGAAATATCTAAGAGTGTACCATAGAATTGTATTCATATTAAATTTTAATAAAATGTAGTAATATTAGATATAATTTTTTGGGATTCAACTATGTTAAGAACGTCATTCAACTATGACCATTTCCATGACAGGTAGTCTTAACTGAATAATTTCTCATGATTTTTGAATAATCCACTTAGCACTCATCACATGGGGTGATGCTCACAGTCCTGAAGAAGAGGGATTGAAACTAGTGAAATGAATCACATAGTGTCAATCGTCACTTACAGGGATTTCACCCGGTAACCAGGACTTCCCGGGTGGTCACCCATCCCAGAACTCCTTTGGCTAAAACACGCTTAACTATGGAGTTTTCCCCACAATCAAGCCCACTTATCTTGCTACCCCATTTGCAAAACCTTAGCAATTATTGTTTCTCATGAACCATTCAAGTAGAGCTCCCTTTACTCTTTTGTATTTGGTATTGAGGGGTTTCTGTAGTGAATTATATTAGATATAATTTTTTGAGATTCAACTGCATTAAGAAAGTCATTAAACTATGACCATTTCCATGAGAGGTAGTCGTAACTGACTAATTTCTCATGATTTTTGAATAGTCCACTTAGTACTCATTACATCAAGTGATGCTCACAGGGGTGAAGAAGTGGGATTGAAATTAATGAAATGAATCACATAGCATCAATCATCACTTTCAGGGCTTTCACCAGGTAACCAAGACTTCTCGGGTGGTCACCCATCCCAGAACTCCTCTGGCGCAAGCGCGATTAACTATGGATTTTTACCCACAATCAAGCCCACTTCGCTTTCTTCCCCATTTTCAAAAACTTAGGAAGTATTGTGCCTCATGAACCATTCAAGTAGAGCTCCCTTTAATCTTTCGTATTTAGTATTGAGGGGTTTCCAAGGTGCATTATAGTAGATATAATTTTTTTGGATTCAACTGCGTTAAGAAAGTCATTCAACTATGACCATTTCCATGAGAGGCATTCGTAACTGACTTATTTCTCATGATTTTTGAATATTCTACTTAGCACTCATTGTATTGGGTGATGCTCACAGGGGTGAAGAAGTGGGATTGAAACTAGCGAAATGAATCACATAGCGTCAATCATCACTTTCAGAGCTTTCACCTGGTAACCAGGACTTCCCGGGTGGTCACCCATCCCAGAACTCCTCTGGCCATCCCAGAACTCCTATGGCATGGAAAAAATTATTAGATCAAATTCGAAAAAAGACAAACTCGGACAACATCAAGATGTGAGCAATAATTGAGAAATAGAGTTGTCTACAACATAGTTATAGCTATGTCGTAGATAAATGTATTTCTCAATTATTTTTAGCACTTCAAAATTAATTGAGAAATACATAAAATACCGAGTTTACCTCTATAAATTAAAATTATGTTCTTTCCCAAAGGCTTAGAAAAATATTAACAACATTATCAATAATATCTTCTTTATTTTCCATCAAGGCTTCTATTATGGTTCTTCCTTTCACCCTTTATCATTTGTGGATTTTATTTTCTTTTCCTCAAAACTAAAAATCAATTTGGCTTCTTCATCATGGCCTTCATCCTTGAACTTTCCGCTCCTTCCTCTGGTGCCGGAAAAAATTGATTTTTAATGTTTATATAAAAATAAATTCACCTATGAGGATACATGGCTTTCCAACCATTGTTTCTATCCATTCTTTGGGAAATCATTTCACCTACATGTTTTGTCAACATGTTAGGCTTCCCATTATAACTTGGTCCCAAAAATTCTGAGATTGATATACTCTTCCCATTTTAATAAAAAATTATTCTATTATGATTATCATATGGGTAAACAATACCACATCCATACCTACCATAGTAGTATATTCCAAAAATTTAAATAACATACTCTTTGTGCATGAGATTGAATCACAATGTGTAATTGGATGATCCATCATGCTACAACATGCCTACCTCAAGCATAAGGCTTCCAACTAACAAGAGGAATACAATATACCTATCACCAGGCTTTACAACTTGAACCAATTAAAGAATAATTGTTAACCTAACATTCTTTATAAGGGGAAAAGGGAAATAACACAAGAAAATATTATCACTCATGATAACAAAGGCTTGAGAGGAACTACCTAATGGATTTTCAAAAACATAGTGTGATGGTTAGGTTAAATCACTATTAGCGTCTGGATGTGAGAAATATTCAAACCCTTTTTCCACATAAATTATCAACCCGAGGGTGTTAGTTATTTCAAGACCAACGAAAAAGTATATGGAGGGCAATCACATGACTTGCTATAGATCACATGCTTAAATCCATAAACACACATAATACTGTAACAATAATTAAAATAGATTGCAGAATTAAAAATACATTCACAGAAATTAAAAGATTATACTGGAACAACAGTAACAAAACCAAACCAAACATGAAATCAATGGAATGAAAGGTAACACAACACCTGATCAGAAGAGTGGGCCCAACTCTCTGATCAGGGCTGCGGTGAGCTCACAAATTACAGGTGGAACAACAGAGTGTTGTGCATTCAATTAATTGCAGAATATACTATTACAAAATCTGTATGTGTTGGGCTTAACCCTGATTCACAGCCCGCAGGCCCTCTTTATATAAATGTTCCAGAAATCATAGATTCCCTTCAGCAACTAAATATTTACAAAAATATACTTTGTTACAATAGGAAGCTAGTTTCCCAAAAGGAAACCATGAAAAATCCTGAAATAACGCTGGTGTGGAATAGAGTTTGTTACGTTGTAGCAGCAAGTGAAGATAGCACTGGAAATTAGAGGATGTTCCACAACTCACAACTGTAACCTTCTCTCTTTGGCCGAATCTGTAAAAATATCAGAGTTAATACTAAAAAAAGGTAAAACCTCCATGACAATTACTTCATTAATCAAACATCCCATGAAAGATAAAATAAATGGGTTTACCTCATGCATTTAAGAACAATAATGGTATAAAGGGATAGAAATATGGGCTAAAATGGGAGAGAAAATTATACCAATCAGGTACCCAACATATCCCCCCAACTGGTCTATCTGCATGTCCTCATGCAACTCGTCGTCTCCTCAGATCTGGGTTGGACTGACTGTGTCTGGCATGAATCTATGTGAGATCACATTCTTCATCCATTTCCATTCCAGGGGTTTTATAACCTTCCGTTAGAACAAAATCCTTCCACCAATCTAGGTCAACGTTGTATGTAGGATTATATTGCTCAGCTGGCAACCAAATAAGGGGAAACTGAAACCTCAGCCCCATCCATCTGACCCCACAAGTCTGAATGCATGCTACAAAACATGGCATCCTCTCTAGAGCCTATGCAAATTTAGGTGCCCCAAATGGTTCTCGTTCTGTGACGGCTGAGGATGACAACATCCACCTTCTCTGACAACTATCCAGCGCTTCCTCACTGAACAGTGTAATATGTCTGACACATAGGTCAACACACCATTTATGGGTTGCCAATATGTGTTCTCTATGCCCCTCAATCTGTAGAAATGTGTAATTATTGTTATAAATGTTTGATGACTGGCCATGCTCCTTCCTCATCATTAGCGGCCTTATGACTTGGTTCTCTTCGAATGTATCACAGGCCTTTCTCCACTTAATATTATTGATGGTACAGGAGGTAAAATCTCTTAAATGAATGTGCCCCATGAATGGAACGTGGTTAAAAGACTGATCATGCCTCAAGAAGTACCTATGCATATAGATCTCTCACATTAAGTGTTTTCCTATGATATCATGAATCTTTAAGATACAAAGAAATTGAATAGGGTCCTCAATCTCATACCAAATCTCCTTATATATACTTTCAAGACAAAAGAAAAGAAATTGTTCATTAAGGAATAAGGCATAGCTATGTGCAAGAGGTCTACAAGCCATTACCTATTGTGCCAGAGAGAACATCTTCTCCTTATATGATTGTAGTAGTTGCACTTGTTCTTCCAATTCTTCTATTCTTTCCTTATGTTTAGCTTGCTTCAGTCGCGCCTTATCTAACTGGTCTATGTATCTTGTGACGATCCCAACCGCCTATTCTAGAACCCGAATTGTTTCTATCTTATGGTCACTCGAAACAGACTGCCACTTCTAGATTTCAACGGCCAAGAAAAATTCTCGGCCTTCAAACAACTCTTCAACCGGGCCAGTCTGGGTAGCTGTGGAGGAGAACTCAAATTTTGGCCTTGCTACTCTCCACATGTATATTTTTACCTTTTTTTCAATCGGGAAACTTGCCTTTTCAATTCCCAAACCTTCCTCTTCAATCTCATGGTTTCACTGAACTATAGCTGATACCTCTTCTTGAGAGGTAATCTTCTTTTCTCACATTGTTCAATCCATTCCTGCTTGACAATAAACTCAGTTTTTGGGCCTATGACAGGCTCAGGAGGCGGCGGAATGTTGCTGGTATTATCAGCTGGTTCTTTTTTTAACCCTCTCTGGCTGGGCTCCTTATCTCCAGGGGCTTATTCCTCTATATTCACTTCAGGGACTCCTGCTGTCTGGTCAACATTTCTATCGACCACTCTGTGTTTCGGTGTTTCCATAGGAACCCTATCTTCTTTGTGAGCCTTTGAGTGATCCAACAGAGATTCAACAATGATAGGCCCAATATTGACCATGTAACCAAATTTAAGCACTGGTGGAACATCTATTTACGTCATTAATCGTTGGGGTTAGCAGAATCACCTCACTCCTCTCGGCATCATGGACTAGAACGGAGAGCAGGGAGTGGCTTTATCATCCATGTTTCCAGCTTGAGCCGGATTTTCATGTGTTTTTACTTCAGTCAGAGTCGACGCTGGTTCTTGTGGCACAACATTGATTTCAAGGGTTGTTTCCCTTTTTTCCTCTTTTCCTTGGTGCCTTACTTCTTCTTCTAAGGTCAATACTATATCTTGTGGGACAGTATTGACCTCGTAGTTTATTCCTTCTCTATCTCCCTGTTCCTCATGAATTTCTTCTTTGTTTCCCTGTTCTAGCTGAATCAGGTGTGGTTCCTGTGTAACACCCCCATGTGTTTAAATATCCATATCTGCTTGGGTAGGTGATGCTGTTTCTTGCAAAAAAAACATCACTTTCGATCCCTCTATCTGCCATTTCACTTTCCCGTTCTTTATTGACAAAAGTCGACGACTGTATGACAATCTCAAATTCTTGCATGATATCCAAAATTCCTTCATCTGTGGGATTCCCAGGCGAGGCTGGTTCTTGTGTGGAAGCCTTGACTATGCCGCCAATTATCTCCTCTATTCTCATTTCTTTAGGCTCTTCCTAATCAACCTCCATTTCCACTTCTTCGGGTTCCTCCTGATCAACCTCCATTTCCATTTCTTCAGGTTCCTCTTGAGCAATTCCCTCTGAATGTTCTTCTTCTACTAAACCAGTCAGAGAGACTGGTTCCTCTTCTTTGGTAGAAATAACAGCTGATATATCTTCTTCTGAGGATCCACAGAATTCTGCCCAGGAGACCCGAAATATGTTTATTGCATGCATGACTAGTAAACGCACCAATCCATGGTTGGAGAGCACTGCTGGCATCCCGCGTGAACACCGAGCAGACTGTGCCATGTGCTGCAATTTTTTCAATAGGAAGAAGGGCATGTTTAAGGCATGCACCTGAGACTGTGGAAATCAAAGATGTGTTAGAATTTTAAAATGATATTTAAACAGATTTGTGGCTCATCCTTAGCAAGTTATGTATTTCATTACAAAACCTGCGACTCCATTCAAAGGATATGGCACAGTCTTGCATTCATATCCTCTACCCAATTGGATGACACTTTCCCCAGCTTGCAAGAATAATTTGGGAAACTTTGAGAGATAAAATCTCTGAGAAAACCATTGTTTCCCTTGTTGTCTCAGCCCACTAACTTTTGTAATTACCTCTTCTGTGACAGGAACTTCCAGTCCTTTGACCCACGAGTGATTCTCATCCAAATTAAGTGCAAACTCCATTGTGATTCCCCTGTTAAGCCCCTAGAATCTATCAAAGTAGGTATCCCACCCTGCATTGAAAAATATTTTTCATACCTCTCGATTACTGTGGACCGAAGTCGTATTTTCAGGCTTATGCAGCATATCCAGTCCGCCCATCCTGTGGGGACATGTAGCAACACTTCTTGGAACAGTGGGTCGCTGAGCTAAATGGTGGATACCAAATTCGGAAGAACATCATGGTGAAAATGAAAAGTGGTAATGCTAAATACGGATGGTAATTTTCAGAAACCGAGAAAAATCATAAAAGAATATGGTAAGTGTAATGAATAAAAATAATAATTATTTCATATGGAGTGGAATGGACACATTACGGATCCCAATACGTATTGAATGATTATACGAAATATTGATAAGGATCATAAGGTGTACCACACACGGACAATCATAATGATTTATGAGTTCATTATTACGCCGTCATTGAATTATGACAGCACGCCTCACAACTTAAATTTTTTTCATCTGCGTCATTAATGTCTTCACATGGGATATTTAATTAAATCAGTGAAATTCAAGTGGAGGCATACTTGGCAGCCTACCTGGATGAAGTGATGGTTGGTAGGATGAAGGTGCAATAATGATGTGGATGGAGTAACAGTAGTATGAGTAGCAGCATCTGCTGTAACAACATCTGGAGTAACAACAGTGTGAGTAACGACATCCCATGTAACAACATCTAGAGTAACTGCAACGCGAGTAGCAGCATCCAGAGTAACAGTAGTGTGAGTAACAACATCCAGTGTAACAACATCTGGAGTAGCAGCAGTGCGAGTAGCAACATCCAAAGTAACAATAGTGCGAGTAACAACATCCTGTGTAATAGCATCTAGAGTAGCAGTAGTGCGGGTAGCAGCATCTGGAGTAACAACAGTGCGAGTAACAACATCCTGTGTAACAACATCGATCAAGGAGTAATAGCATAGAGTAGCAGCAACCAAGTAATAGGATCATGAGGAGCAGCAACTGAGTAACAACGTCATGAGTAGCAGCAACCAAGTAACAACACCATGAGTAGCGGCAACCAAGTAACAACATCATGAGTAGCAACAACTGAGTAATAGCATCATGAGTAGTAGCAACTGATGTACCAGCATTGATCAAGGAGTAAAAACATCGAGTATCAGCAACCATGTAACAGTATCATGAGTAGCAGCAACCGATTAACAACATCATGAGTAGCAGTAACAAAATAACAACACTATTAATAGCAGCAACCAAGTAATAGCACCATGAGTAGCAGCAACCAAGTAACAACATCATGAGTAGCAGAAACTGAGTAACAGCATCATGAGTAGCAGCAATCGAGTAATAACATCTTCAGTAGCAGCAACCAAGTAACAACATCATGAGTAGCCACAACCAAGTAGCAGCACCATGAGTAGCAGCAACCGATACTTGGAAAAATTTTCTTTGATTTTGACTCCTTAGTAGTAACTTCTACAAAAAGGCAACAAGATAAATAGTAAAGATGTAATTATTTATTTTGTTATTATATATATATATATATATATATATATATATATATATATAGGGAAAGGATGTAAAGGAAGAGTTCTCTGCGTTGATAACCTTCAAACCAGATTTCTCAAAGAGGTGTTTGATGAAAGCATCCTTAGGGGCTGGGCAGTGATATAATCTTGGCGATTTGCATTGGCTATGAATGAAGCATGATTATCATCAATTATGACTAGCTTGACTGTTCCATTATCAAATACAGCGTCCACCTCGTAAGGTCCCATCCATCGAGTGCAAAGCTTTCCCTTAAAATCCTTAAAGCGGGAGTCATAGAGTAGTGCCCAATATCCCCTCTGAAACACCTTATTCCTAATAAACTTATCATGCCATTCCATTCTCTGCTGCTGAATAGCAGTAGCTATCTATACATCCATTGAATGGATTTTATCTAGTTCATTGAGTTGGGCCAGTCAATGTTTATGGGCATCTGACAAATCCAAACCAACTTCAAGAGCTGTTATGAGCGTACTGATTTCAAATTCTATTGGAAACAATGGGGATTTATAATAAATCAAATCAAATGGTGAAAACCTAGTTGTGTTACACCATGTTTTTTACGCCCAGAGAGCTACAGTTAGCTTCTGAGCCCAATCCCGATGATGGTATGCCACTGTTTTTGTCAAGATATTTCCAATGTCTTATTTGTGCTTTCCACTTGTCCATCCGCCTGGGGGTGGTATGGAGATGTCACTGTGTGCTTGAACCCATATTTCTGCAGAAGATTTGCTATCATGTGTGATGTGAATTGTGCTCCTCCATCTGGAATAATCGCTCTTGGAGTATCGTAACAGGCAAAAATTTCTTCAAATAGAAAATCTTAGACCATGTGCTCTGTTGCTTTCACAACAACTTTGGCTTCTACCCACTTAGTCACGTAATTAGTACAGAACAAGATGTGGAACTTTTGCTGGGAGGGTGGTTTAAAGGTTCCAACGAAGTCAATAGCCCATTTCTAAAAAGGTTCGAGGACTACCTATGCCTACAAAGGAATTTCATCAGCTCGACTAGGTTGCCCCATCCGTTGGCAACTTTCACACCTCATGACATAATTCCATGCATCCCGAAAGATAGAAGGCGAGTAATATCCCATTTGTGGCACCTTATGGCCTATTATTTTGTCTGCAAAATTCCCTCCATAGGGGCCATCATGGGAAGCCTTCAATACTTCATAAATATCATCCTCAGATACACAACGTTGAATCTTCTTATCAACTCCTGTATGAAAAAGGTACCATTCCATCCAAGAATATCAGGCACTGTGATGAATAATTGTTCGTTGTTCCTTGTATGACAAATGAGGAGGCACTTTCCCTGTAGAAATATAGTCAACAATATCTCCATACTACAGAGGTTTAGTAGAAACTGCAAAAATATGTTCATTGGGGAAACTATCTTCTACAAGTGTGAATTCATCATTGTTATCCATTATAGATAGGAAATCAATGACTACATTATCTTTTCCTGGTTTGTCTACTATTGTAATATCAAATTATTGAAGCAATAGCAACCATCTTGTAATACATCCAGAAGTGATAGTTTTATTCATCAAATACCTAATTGTTGCGTGATCAATATGTACAAAAGTAGGATACCCGGTGATATAGTGACGAAACTTATTGATAGCATAAATGATAGCCAGGAATTCTTTTTCAGTCAACGTGTAATTTAGTTCAACAAGAATTAAATTCTTGCTGACATAGTAAATTGCATACGACGTTTTTTCTACCTGTTTTCCTAAAATGACTCCTACTGTTGTCTGAGAAGCATCAACATGTATGTGAAACGGTAATGCCCAATCAGGTCCTCAAAGGAGTGGAGCCTTACAAACCAACCCCTTAATTTTCACAAAATATGTCTCACAGTCTTCAGTCCACAAGAATTCTGCATCTTTTGTTAACAATTGAAAAAGTGGATGTGCTATCTTAACAAAATTTTCTATAAAGCGTCTGTAATAACCAACACAACCAATAAAACTACGTACTTGTGTGGGTGTTTTGGGTACCAGGAAGTGTAGTATTACCTCTACTTTGGCCATATCAACTCGAATTCCAGTAGCTGAGAGAAAATGTCCCAATACTATTCCTTCTTCCCTCATCATATGGAATTTGACTATACTCAGAGATACATGGGTCTGCTTACATCTTTTGAGTACTTTCTCCAGATTTTCCAATCCTTCCTCAAATGAGTTTCCATATGGAGTAAAATCATCCATATAGATTTCAATGCTATCATCAACAAAATTAGAAAATATTCCCAGAATTTCCATCTGGAAGGTGGCAGGAGCATTACACAAGCCAATTGGGAGGACCCTTTATGCAAAGGTTCCCCATGGGCATGTGAAATTTGTTTTATCTTGGTCTTCCGGGGCTATCTGGATCTGGTTATATCCACTGAATCTGTCTAGGAAGGAAAAGAACTTCTTCCCAGCAAAGGTACCTAGGACTTGGTCAATGAATGGCAAAGGGATATGATCTTTTTGAGTTTCCTTGTTTAGTTCCCTGTAATCTACGAAAATCCTCCATTTACGATTCTTCTTAGGAACAATCACTAGCGGGGATACCCATTGGCTATCTGAGATGGGGTAAATGAATCCTACATCGAATAGTTTTTGTAATTCTTCTTTGACAATGTTCTTGAGAGTAGGGTTCATTCTCTGTTGGGGTTGTGTTATAGGGCTGTAATCTTCCTTAATATAAATATGATGAGTACATAAGTTAGCATGGATCCCCTTCATGTCGGTATAATCCTAGGAAAAAGCTTCTTGATGATCTTGGAGGACTTTCAAAAGCTTTTTTGTCTAGGATTCAGACAAATTTGGGTTAATAGTAAGTGTTTTCCCTGGTTCTATCTCAATTGGAATACTATCATGGGATGAGGCTACATGAATGTCTTCAATTTCATATTCTGGGTCAATGGTTTCCTGTGCTTCACAGTTCATAGCAGATTCTAAAATTCGACGACTTGAATTGGAAACAGAACTAGAATCATTAATAAAAGTGTTAATGGCATTGTCCTCGGTTTCTGTTTTAAATTGAAGGGCTTTCCCAATAGTAAGGATTGGTATAACTTCTTCATTTTCAGGCTCACGCTCTTCTATTGGTAGAGGTTTCTGATTGGTTAATAATTTTTCAGATGGGCTAGGTTCCGCAGGAGGATAAAGAATAAGATTGTTTGTAACTGTCCCATTTGATATGATCATATGCCTAGATCGACACCCTATATAGGCTTCTGCAGTTGTGAGCCAAGGTCTTCCCAGGATCAATGGATGACCACCAACTGAATATTGAGTTTTTAATACAAGGAGATCCACAGGATATTGCTATGAATCTACTGAAATGGTTACATCTTCTAGTTTCCCTACTGGTTTAATTGTAGACCTATCCACTAGTTCCAGGATAGTAGGGGTTGGTTTAATGTTTCCAAGACCTAA
The DNA here is from genome assembly GCA_034641835.2 of Pinus albicaulis. Classification (NCBI taxonomy): domain Eukaryota; kingdom Viridiplantae; phylum Streptophyta; class Pinopsida; order Pinales; family Pinaceae; genus Pinus; species Pinus albicaulis. The sequence continues at coordinate 908,366,134 of CM076581.1, forward strand.
TGTGTTCACTATTTCAAAAGTGATAATATTGATGGAAACTACCAAATATACCAATACGTTTGAGATTTCAACCCCATTGATCTGTACTGTTAGAATCGGGTTTCCTGGGTCTCCATATTTTACAGGCATGATCTTTCCTAACGTGATGTTAGATAATTTTCCCATCACATGAATGGTTAATGGATCCTTAGGTTTCTTCCCTTGTTTCTTAGAGCAGTAATCCTTGAGATTTTTTGCATATATAGGTATGTCCCTCATAGCCTATAGCAGGGGTATTTTAACAAAGAAATTTTGCAATTCTCCTTGGAAATCAAACTCTTCTTGAGGGGTTGGTTTGTTCAAGGTAAGTATTTCAGGATATGGAGGAGAAGTTGAATGACCTTGATTAGGAACAGATTGGGGAGGTGTTTGATCCGTTATGTTTTGGTCTGATCTATCCCCAACTATCCTCTGTTCTGGTTCTGCATCTTCATTGTCAAAATTTTCTATAATAATAGGTGAAGTGAGAACATTTACTACCCACCCAGTTCGTAGATTTATCTCATTAAGTCCTGCAGTAGAAATGCTATAAGATGGAAGGTTAAGAGTATATTTTTGTTGGACCCATTTATCATTAGGATTCTGATTGGGCTGGATAGGAAGATGGGGTCTAAGGGCTGGGTTTCCTGGAGGTACATTGGAGGGCAACTGAAGTTGATGTTGAGGCATAGATTGAGGAAACTGACCAGTAGGAGAGGGGCCATGCTAGTTCTGATTCCATGAAGGATTTGAACTGGCCTGGGGAACCCATTGTTGCCATGGGGGATACTGATATTGAGGCCACATAGCTTAAAAAGGTACATATTGGGGACCCATATTAAAATTATTAAAATACAGAGATGGGTCCTGAAAGATACATAGATGCATAGCTGGTGGTCGAGGTTGCCATGTTTTTTTTTTCCCCATGAAGTACAATTGGTCTACCACATTTTCTTCACTTTCCCCTTGAAAAACTGCCTTCAGTCTGGGCAAGGAAGGACACGAGCTGGTCGCATGAGTTTATTCACATATTGCGCAGGCTTCCACTGTGTTTAATGGGCATTCCTTTAAAGGATGCTTCTTTCTGCACCATGGGCAGAATATAGCCATAGTCTTTACTAACTCCATTTGTTTTTGTTTTGATTGCAGAGTGTCCATCTGGGTGGATAATGCACTCAGAATATTAGTCCTTAGGTTGTCCAGTAGGTTTCCAATTTTTGCCTTTGTAACCCCTCCACCGGAAGTCTTTGATGACCAAATTCCTTGTCCAATCATTGCAGACCCCCGTGAACACTTAATGCAATAGTCATAGATAGTATCGAAGTCTTCTTTTGAAATATCCCCCTTTCCTACTATGTTCAGAAGTTGCAGGGAATCTTCCCTAAGTTCCTAAAGAAGAATGATCTTCTGAATGTCCTTATCCAGGTCACTATCGTGTCATCTCTGCAATATGTATTTGAAAAGTTCCACAGTCTTCCATGTTTTCGTCCTCCTTCTGTGCAAACTTATAGATTTCCTCCTTGATGTCATGGGATTTACAGCAATCTCGATATTTCTCAAAGAAGCCTTCTTGCATCCCTTCCCATGAGGTAATCATGCTCCCTCCTAGAACCATGAACCACCTCAGAGCTGTCCCTATTAAGGTAGCAGGAAATATTTTTAATTTCTGAGCATCGACAATATAATCATATCCTCGACAAAAAATGTCAAATTCGAAGAGGAACGTATCAGGGTCTTTAGAAGAAATCTCATGGAAACAGGAAAGAGTTGTTAAAGGAATGGGTCTCATTAGCACATCTCCTGCAACGTTTCCGATTGGAAAATCAATAGAAGAACTTACAGGTGCCATAAATACACTCCAATACTCACTTGGGATTTCAACTAGTTCTACAATTGGTACTTGGAGTGATTCGATTGTAGGAGGTTTCACCACACTCTGCTGGTCCCTTGGTGACGCAAAATCCTTCAGGAATTCTCTCTCCAAATCAGAATTGCTTAATTCCACTGCAGGAGGTTTTACAACACTCCCTTGGTCTCATGGTGATGAAAACCCCTTTGGAGGTTCTTCTTCCCAATTAAAATTGCTTAGTTCTTATGACCCTCTACTTGCTATTTCTTCCCCTTCTACTGATGGAAAGGATGTATCCTCCACCGTTACCCTATTTATTAAATCTTCCATCATCGAAAGAATTCCCTTTGGTACTGTGGATGGCACTGGTTGCTCCATAGACTGCCCTTTAGTCTTCGTCTGAACTCTTACCCTGACAACAACATGAGATGATGCCTCAGATTTAGATTTTCAATGATCTCCTGAATATAAGTCTTCCTTCCTAGATCATTTCCTTTCTTTGTTGGTCTTCCTCTGCCCTTCCTATTCAGATCCTTGTTCATAGAATTTGTGAAGAGGGTTCATCAAAGTAGGACAGATAGCTTCCTCCCTGGGACGAGAGAGTAGGTTCAAACAATCAATAAACTTAAAAGAATAAAATCAAAGTTCATGACTTGAAGTAGGGTAATCAAATACCCTCCTCGGGACGAGAAGTTGTCCTTTTCAGAAAAGAATCAAAAAGTAGAAAGCTGAAAACTATGCCCAGTACTTAGGGCAGGGTAACAAAATGCCCTCCCTAAGATGAGAGATAAATTCTAAAAGAAAACAATAAAAAGAAGGAAGGAAAACATAGAGCACTAGGCTCAAGACTCAAAGAAGGGAAATAAATTCCCTCCCCAAGATGAGAGATCGACCCTTAGATCAATTGCAAATCATGTTCTTGCACCTATTATCCTTCCCCGGCAACGACGCCAAAATGTTGGTGTCCAGATGTGAACAATATTCAAACCCTTTTACCACATAAATTATCAACCTAAGGGCGTTAGTTATTTCAAGACCAACGACACAGTATATGTAGGGAAATCACATGAATTGCTGTAGATCACAGGCTTGAATCCATAAACACAAAAACTACTGTAACAACAATTAAAATAGATTGCAGAATTAAAAATACATTCACAACAATTAAAATATTATAGTGGAATAGCAGTAACAAAACCAAAACAAACATGAAATCAATGGAAAGAAAGGTAACGCAGCACCTGATTAGAAGAGTGGGCCTAACTCTCTGATAAGGGCTGTGACGAGCTCACAAATACATGTGGAACAATAGAGTGATGTGCATTCAATTAATATTAGAATATACTATTACAAAATATGCATGTGTTGGGTTTAACCCCGATTCATAGCCCGCAGACCCTCTTTATACAAATGTTCCTGAAATTGTAGATTCCCTTCACCAACTGAATATTTACAAAAATATACTTTGTTACAACATAAACCTAGTTTCCGAGAAGGAAACCATGAAAAAGCCTGAAATAACGCTGGTGTGAAACAAAGTCTGTTGTGCTGTAGCAGCAAGTGAAGATAGCGCTGGAAATTAGGGGCTATTCCACGACTCACATCTGTAACCTTCCCTCTTTGGCCGAATCTATAAAAATATCGGAGTTAATATTGCAAAAAGGTAAAACCTCCATGAAAATTATTTCATTAATCAAATATCCCATGAAATATAAAAGAAAGGGGTTTAGCTCATGCGTTTAAGAAAAATAATGGTACAAAGAGATAGAAATATGGGCTAAAATGTGAGAGAAAAGTATACCAATCTGGTACCCAACAATCACCATACTATAGTAAGAAGGATGTAGAGAGTGGAATCTCCACTCAATTTAATTGGAAATCTCTAAAATTGTAGTAGTTGAAGAGAAAAGGGAAAGAGGAAGTAAAGGCACTAGATTGATTACGGTTTGAAGGTTTATTATAAAATATAGGGATATAGATTAAATCAAGGAATTTATAGTTCTTAAGAAACTAAAAATGTGAGAGAAAACTAAATAGGTTTAATTTACTAGTCTCCTTTGATAAGTTAATTAGCCTAATTGTTGTATATGAGAAAAAGGAGGGAATCGAGGAGCTCACTTGAAAAATTGTTTTGTAGATATTGGATTTACTTCGGATAAAGACAAGTTATGTGGAAAGATTTTAATAGATGTTTCCTTAATAATGGAAACCTTACACATGTTGCTACATATTCTTGGAGAATATACATGATCATAATCTCTAATACAATGTAATAAAACACCTTGGTGATACCATATTAAATACTAAAAATAAAATTAGGTGATGTATGGTGACCTAAATCTCCCTTAATAAGCTGACAGACCCCTTACCCAATTTATGTTGGAAACTCCCTTGAAGTAGAAAAGTTAAATTTTCAAAGGTATTAGATTGGGTAAAGGCTATGGAAACGTCGTCAGGCATGTCAACAATACTTTAAGGAGGAAATCAAACTAGAAGTGGGAGATACATTTAGAGGAATTGAAGATGATAAGGGAAATTCACAAATAATGTGGATTACCAAAAGTGATACCTCAAAACTTGATGTTAATCCATAAGTTATCATGCAAATACTAGTGTTTAAATAGAGATGATTGGAAAATGTTTTACAACAAGTATAGGAGAAATATAAATAATTCAAGAAATGCTTTCAATCAATTAGTGAAAATTTTCCTACCCTTTGGGTGAGGAAATCCATATGGAAGAAGCATATTATAGGTTTTGATGAGGAATCATGGGTTCCAAGGCTTACATTATATGTATTTTCTTAAATATGTATGCATTGTTTCATAACATAAACATATAGATTGGATACATCCCATGAAAATCATGGTTTACTATATTATAGGAATTGGTAGTGGTTAATAAATCCTTGAATCAATGGAATCCCAATTAAACATTCCCAAATGTATCTAAGCCATTGAGAGCATATATGAATCATCATAACCAATTTTGGACCAATTAAGGGAACTATTATAAATTATAATAAAATTTCTAATCATAGTAATTATAAAAATTTATGAAACTATTATAGAATTATTAATGAAAAACTAATATAGGAATGAGTCTATACATGAGCTATAAGAGGTATAAAGGAACCTAGAAGGCCTCACCATGGGGGTGCCCCAAATGAGGATGGATGAGATTCTATAGCATCTTCAGTGCCACATGGTGGGTGTTTCTAACTATTCAAACAAACTTTATGATGTGGGTATATAATACCATCATGTGTTACCATGAAAATTGGGCACTTAAATATGACAAGATAATAGTACCCACCCCATTTTTTTAAAATTAAAAGCTATATATTGAAGATTTTTCACTATTATTGTGTGGGCCTAAGAGGCCCATTTTTCTGCACTGCACCTTTTTGATATGATGTTAGACTCAACAATGTCCCTCTTTGGTTATGTTTAAATATACCAGAAGGATTCCCTATTCCATTGCAATAACCTACAACTGTAATCTCAATTACAAAGATCATGGAAATATTTTAAGAATGCGTACTTAAATAATCTTTGATCACCATAATAGGAAATTTGATTAGATATTTGATGAAAGAGTTCTCCAAGATGTTGTAAGTTAATCTCAAAATCTTATTGGTATTCATGAAATCAAACTAAAATTTGTCTCTCATATTAAAATATGTGTTAAACAACAAATTTTCATGTTATTTAGTGTTATTTGACATTTTTGTGTCAAGTGGTTAAAATCTATATATTTTGAGTTGCTTCCTTTTAAAAATTTTCATGTGATCAACTCAACAAAACTGAATATTATATCTGGGATATTGTATATTGTATTTGCAATATACATTCTTAGTGTGCACAATTTTAAATTTTCAGTAGAAGTCCAACTGGAGGTATAGGTGCACTGTAATCAGGACATGAATGTGCAAAAATGGGTTCCATTCAAGGAGGTGCTAAAGTTGTGAATGTTGCAGCTGACTAGATGTGCATTGTCTATGGTTATGTCAACATTTCTCATCACACATTATGTTTTTAGGTTAGTTTCAATTTTGTATAGTTTATCATTTATGTCTTTAGAAAATGATTATGTTATATTTCTTGTATATGAATTTCTGAGGTTTCATTTATTTTTTACAGTGAAATGAAGGGTGAACTTAGAATGCTCCTGCAACTGATGTAGCTTCTTCTAATCCAGCGCCAACTGGAAATAGAGCATCAAAATTTGGTGAGCCATATAGTATGAATTTGAAGCATTGTGTTTGTGAACTATCTGATAGATCTTACAATATTTCTCTCTTTCAGGACCAACACATGTTCTAGTTGTTCGTGGGTTAAATGATAATGTTGATGAAGAGATGATACATTATGAATTTTCCAAGCATGTTCCTATAAAGGTAACCATGATATATTTGATTACTTTGCTTCATGTGATTGATGAATAAGATTATCTTTCCAAATGATAAGTGTATGTGTCGCAAACTAACTTTTTTGTAGGACCTTTGACTTCTTTGTGACAAATTTACTCATGTTTCAAGGGGCTTTGCATTTGTACCTTTTCATTCGGTATTGACATTCATACATTTATTTATGAAATATCCAAAGATGATCCCATTCCTTGTTGCTAATTTTCATTTTTCATATGCATAGTTTGTTTTTATATGGATGAGTATCCTTTTAAGTGAAAGAAGAAAAAAAGGCATTGGAGGCAACTAATGGAAACAATTTGGAAAGGAATGGTCAAGTATTGTTTGTTGCATATGCAAATAGTATTCATGGTGTCGGGATCCTCTAATGGTACTTCTGAGTCCAACAGCTTTGTGGTGTTGCATTTGATGCTTCAAACTTTGCACATCGGGTTTTCTATTATCATATTGTTTCCTGAACATAAATTAAGCTTTCAAGAAAAACAAATTATTATTTTTTCCCCCGTTGTAGAATTTTGTTGCACTGGCTTGCAAGAAAAAAAAGTAATTTTCTTTGTAATGTGCATAATTTGATAGGTGCTACTACTTGACGTAATACATTGCTAAATAAGAAATAGATTGATACAAAATTGTGACAAATTCTACCTCCATTATCTAAAGTATCATTATTTTTACATTGTTCATTTATTTATTTTTGCAGTATGAATTTTTTGGATGGGAACCTAAGGAGTACAACCTAGATGATAAACAACACAATGAAGGAAAAATGATGACCACAAATTTTGAACCTTCTGAAGGAGGCACGGTTCCTCAGTCTGGCTTTGTATGGGATGAAGCATCTTGGTTTTACTATGATGGTCTTACTGGTATCCATTTATTTTGTTTCATATTACCCTTCTTTTACTATGATGGTCATACCAATATCCATTTATTTTGTCTCATATTACCTTTATTTTGCTAAGATTTTTTCACAAGTTCATGCTCTTCTAATGCTAGATATTATCATCGAGCACTAGTTGTGTAGTTTGGCACATGCTTATTGTGGATGAGACTTGCTAGTTGCAACACCAAACACTATTCCTTTGTTCCTTACCTTAATTGTTTTGCCAATCATGTATGGCTAAGAGACACGACAATATATGCCTTATGAGGATCAAGCAAGTGAAACTAATCATTGAAATATGGTCATTTAATCTCTAGCTGCACCAATCACCGCTAATACTGAAGCTTTAGATAAATAATCCTCTTTAGTAGATGCTGTCTACGCTGCTACATATGTTGCACAGGAAACTACAAAGAAAGAGAAGGAAAAATTAAAATAAATTAAGTTGGCATCTAAAGGAAATAAATTAAGTTGGTTGCTAGTAAGAACCAAATGAACATTGACTTGACAATGTGGAAGCCACGTATTCATGAAGGGAAGGTTGCTTAGATTTTCCTAGATGATGATTCCTCTCTAGCAACATTACCTACCTCTTCAGATGAGAAGCATAATATTAATAATAATGAAACTTTGTCCTAGATAATGGTTCCTCTCTAGCAACAATACCTACCTCTTCATATGATAAGCATCATAATACTAATAATGAAAATATGTTTCATAAAGGTGTAACTTCTCCAAAATTTAAGTCTAACACGGTAAATGCCAAAGAAGTTAATCAGGGATTGTCATCTCTAGGACGTGGAGTAGGAAATCCATTAGCTGGTAGTTATAATTCATATGATAGTGTAGTAAAGCCAAAGCCTATATCTATTATTAATATTGTCGGTGGTATAATAAGGTATGTGATTAGATAATCAACACGAGTAGTGGTGAGAACAGATGTAAACTTTTCAGGATCTATTGGAGAAGTAGTATCTGGATCATCAATGGTTGGACCAAGTCTGATTTTTGAGGCTAGTATAGTATAAAATCCATTCAATATGGATGCATCTGCATTAGGCTCTTATGGACTGATGGCTGGAACAAAACACAGGTTTTTTGAAAGTCCTCAATCAGGTTATAGAGATAGAGCAACAAAAAAGCATAGTCTTTATGGATCATCATCTGCTACAGACAGTCTATTATACTTAGAGCCTACAGATAAAATTAAGATTTAATTTCTTGTATTTTGATATTTTATAAGTGTTTCTTAGCGTTAATATTTATTTTAGAAATTATTTTTTCTTATGTTTTTTATATAAGGTCCAGATGACTTTTTTCATATTATATTACTCTATTTGCACCTCTATCTCGCTATAAATGCAATCTACAGTTATGTAACTATACCATCCACTAAGAGTTATTTTTTCTTTATCACATAGAAATTTGATTGTATATTTACTAAATTTTTATATTACCATAGTATCACTTTTAACTCACTAGAAATGCAATTTACAGTTTTATAATTATATCATTCCTTGCAAGAGTTTTGGTTGTTTCATAGAAATGTGATTGTGAGATATGGATTTTGCAATTTTCCATACTAAGAAATTCCATTATTTTTAAGTCTCAAAAGTAGAGGAAAAGGCTCTGAAATTCCCTTGCCCCCAGCTGTTGGCTTAGTAACATATGGCTGAATGCTGCTAGGAGGCGGAGCTCAAAGTTAAGAAGTCATCACCTCTAATAAAATTATTGATGGAAGTAATTTGGGGAATCACATGTTGAGAAACATGTGTTGAAAATAATCCTCAATATGTGAGATTGATTTTTGAGTGCACAACATGCATTAATTTATTTTTTAACACTAGTTGGTTGTCTCTTAAATCTTGATCCTGTAATTATATGGATTGGTTCAAGGACTTGGCAGGGATGGTACCGAGCTTGTAGATCCTATACAAGCACAATTTATAAAATATAGAGTTGTTCTTGGTAGTCAAACACAATGGAAGGTTGATCCTTAGTTTGAGACTCATTCTATAAACAATTATGGAGTTGTGTACAAAATAATTTTCTCACTAGATTTCACGAAATGACCTAGTTGTAGACTGGCCAATGATTGTCTCATATTTTCTTTGCTTTTGGAAACTCATACTGTTACCTATCAAATTTTTTTATCCCCAATATAAATTTCCCACACAATTATACTTCCAATTCAGACCAAGGGATAAATAAAGTGACTAAGCTTTGGGAAGGTCTATTCGGGTTGATTCTAGGTATCAATATGAGCAAGATGGTAGTCTTTCTAATTGTTTTGTATTGAAAATATTATAGGAGTTATATGGATGGTGTGACTGTATTACATTATCCATTTTTTTGTGAGTGAAACCCTTGATGCTAACAAGTATCTAGGTGATACTTTATTTATGGGTTGTTCAATTGGGCTCTACCGATTTCCATTTCTTCATTTTTTTATTCCCTTGTTTCATCTCATACTTCTTTGGTGAATTTGGTCACATGGTTGAATTATAAGTAGGGAAATCAAAAAAAATATATAACTTTGAAATATACACTGTTTGGTCGCATGGTTATGATATGGTGTTGGATGGGCAGGTCAAATGAATTCATTCAAGGATGTAATTTATGCATTTTTTGGATTAAGTGAGAAGTTACAGGATTGTATAGATGTCTGGGAACTCTCCTTTCCATTCTATATTTGAGACACATTATATGATTACTTGGGGATCCTTTTATGTAATTAAATTAGTTACTATTATGAAAGGATGCAGAAAAACCTCTTGTTTATCAATCTGAAGATGTCATCTTATTTGGATTGAGTACAAATATCCTTAGTCCAGTTAATGAATTGTGGAAATCTAACTAATCGATGATGTATATCCTCTTTTGTTCCACAATTATCATTTAAGTTTCTATACAAGAACTTTAAATATGAAAATAATGGCATGAAACATGCATCATATGTGTGTTTTCTCTTCGTCTTCACATATACTTTTGCCTCATGGTATGATAATCCACTCAGCCTCTCAAATATTTTAGAAATTCTTTAATTTAATTTCTAAATGGAATATATATATAATTCTTTCATGTTTCTAACTCATTTGGTTTCTATGGATTTATCATTTGGTCTCATTCTAAACTTTTTCCATATACCTTAAAACAAAGACACTGGAGGGAGCTCACTTTGAATTATTCAAGCTGAGTTATTCAAGATTTTTTTTTTATTAGATTGATGATATGTATCATCTATCCATGCATAATGTACTACATCTAACACACACATAATTTCAATTCAACGATTTTTTGAAGAAAAATCTACTGCACATTGTGCTTCAATCCTTATTATTGTGTCCTATAGTGAGCATTGATGACTTGTTAGAGGAGGCATTAATTTTGCCTGCTAGCGTTAACTTAGATATAAAAATTGTTGATATTTTGAATTAGGTTGAAAGGTTCCTATACATTAATTAATTTAGTACATACAAAGGGAATTTTAAATCATAACAATTGCATTTCTTCGGTATACCATGTTTTGGCTTTCCTATTTAGAAATTGGGCCTAACATGGAGTGGAAATGAAATACCCCTAACCAGATTTCTATGTCTATGAACACTGACATGATTAATAGTAGAATTCTAGCTTAATTAACAATATAACATGTAGTGAATGTATCCTTGAAATAATTTCACCATCTCTATCACAACACAATGTGGTAAATGTGGATGATGGAGCTACAAATTTGTAGGAAGAACTAGAACAACTAAATGTTCAAAAAGATCAACGTCTAATAATTCTAAATCATTTCAAGTTCTTGAAGCTTCTTTTATAGGGCCCAGAATTGGATGATTTAGAGAATTCTTTGGAATACTTTAAGCACACAGTTTGTGATGCACACCTACTGAAATATGTCAGAATAATGCTGCGGAATGTGAGTTCTAAGACTTAATACATACATACATTATGAATCAACGACAGTATTTTAAGCCTTCATATGCCACAAACCCATACATACGTATTTGCACAATCAACAACAGATTTTTTATAACATACACAGGCCTAAAAAAAAAACCCAAACCAATGCATAAACCAAAAAAAAATGCGAACACGCGGGAGTTCCTTTAGGAGGGACCCACACAACTCTTGGCCAATCAACATGCGATTGCAATTCGTACAAATTACAATTTAACTTAACACATTAAATTCTATTCCCTGTGACTTGCGATTTTGCACCGCACTAACACGTGTCCTTCACTTCACGTCGTAGAATTTTAAACTTACCCGAGATAGTACTTAGTGCTATAACTTAAACCTTGTGATGTGTGGTCGCCGCTTCAATATCCACTGTTGGCTTCTATAGGATGCGACGACCTACGTTAATTCTCCCCCGCAACTTAACTGTGAGATATAAGTGCTAAACTTTAAATTCTGTGCGATGCGATGTTGCGCCGCGTCGACACGTGGCTTTCCACACTTCGCATCACAAGATTTTTAACTTTCCTTGTGATGGATCTTAAATTTATTTCCAATATTTTGTGATTTGTGATCACCTGCACAACCCCCACCATTGGTTTCTACAAGACCATATGACCTACGCAACTCCCTCTCCACACCACTTCGCATCGCAAGTTATTAAACATAAGTTGTGAAATCCCTTAACTGCTATTCTCTATGATGTGAAATTTCTCTTCACCTGCGATGTGATCTTCCACCATTGCTTGGATGGATCCAATGGCCAACATCATGTTTGAAAATACGATATATATATGATCTATAGTCAACACAATATTAAATTTAACAAAGAATATGCAAGGTCTATAGATCCATCATGCCTGTAAATCAAATTTTTATTATTGCTATGCATCTCACATATAGGTATTTGATTTCAACAGAGATTCAAATAATTAACTTAAAAATAGGGAGCCCAATCAAAGCACAAAACACTTGGATTAATCTTGGAAATAAAGTATTATTCTAAAACAGAGATTCTGATCAAACACAAAACACTTGGAAATAATTTGGAAAATAGAAAACACAGAGCCAAGCCCTTGGATGGCTCATTTTTACATTTACTTACACTTGTCTATGATCTCCTTTCTCTCTATCGATGGCAGAACCCCACAATAGTGGTTTTGGTTTCATTTTATCCTTCTCCAAAATCCCCATTTGGTTGGAAAACTGTCATTCAGTGTCCAAAACAGTTTATTCAACTCATTCAACTAAATTCTCAACTAATCCTAAATTAACCATTTTTTTATTGTGCAAATTACATTGGTTGAGTTAGCCAAAATTAAACTTAAACAAAATACTTTGAAAACAAATAAAGACAAAGTATTCAAATTCTTAGGACTGCTAGCCCTCTTTCCAAGCCACAACATGTGACCAATTTTGTCACATTGCTGGCTCTACCTTAATGCTCCTGCATCAGGCTCCCGGGGTAAATTAAATTCATGGATCTTGTCCATGTGTTCTTCAATACAATACCCTGTGCTTTGAACTTGGGCAACATCCAACCAAGTACATTCCTCTAGAGGATGGTCCTTCCATTTGACTAAATACTTCAAATAGTCTTTGTTTCGTGTCTTCTTGGACACCTGTGTGTCCAAAATTTGTTTAATTTCCAAAGGCTGTGCTGGAGGCATTTGTTTAACCCATGCTTTCTCTTCATCCTAGGTGTCCCATGTTCATCTCTCTACACTTCTCCTTCATCGAAAACAATGTATGGGTACAGATATGCCACATTAAATATGGGCGAGATTCCTACACCCGAAGGTAACTGCAACTCATAAGAATTTGCAGAAAGTTTCCAAATAATTCTACAAGGCCCAATATTTTTCATCATTAATTTATTGTATTCGCCTTTGGGAAACCTCTCCTTGCACAAATGTGCCAATACCAAGTCTCCTATTTCGAATTCTACCTCCCTCTTTTTCAAATTTTCTCATTGTTTATACTTTTGTTTGCTGTCTTGTAGCTTCAACTTGACCTGTTCATGTAGATCGTTGACTGCCTTTACGAAATCTTCGACATCAACATTCTTGCATTCTAACTGACCCAAATCCTGCAACTCAAATACTCCATGTGGGTGCATTCCATATAGGATTTGGAAAGAACTTCTACCCGTGCTTATGTTGGGCAAGTCATTGTAAGGAAACTCGTCTTGTGCAAGCACACGATCCCACTATCTGGAATTTTCACCAACCAGAATCCTCCGTAGATTTTCTAGACTCATTTTCACCACTTCAATTTTCCCATTTGACTGTGGATGGTAAGAAGAACTAAAATTTAGATTGATGTCTAACTTCTTCCACAATTTTCTCTAGAAATGGCTTCTGAACTTTACATCCCTGTCCGAGATGATGGACTTCTGCAAGCCATGTAATCTGATTATCTCTGTAGTCAACAAATGTGATAACAAAGTCCAAGATGACTGATTCCCATGGTCTATTCGGAATCAATAAGGGTGTATACATCCCTGCATTCTGACTGCGTCCCTTTGCATGTTGACACACTTTTCATATGATTACGAACCTATGTACATCCCTTTGCATTCATGGGAAATATTAAAAGTGGCTCAGCTGATCCAAGGTCTTATCTATACCAAAGTGTTCGGCCAAACCTCCACTGTGCTTTTTCTGGATTAAGTTCTCTCGTATAGAACATTTCAGAATACGCAATTGTCCTCCTTTGAACAAAAACCCCTCTTGTATGTTATAAACCAACCATGGACTATTATCCCTCAATAGTGGTTTTTTGCAAGCTTCATAAGCTTCCTTAAAATCTGCATCCACTTCATACGTCTTTGAGATGCTCAAATCCCAATACTTGCACTGCACTTTCTTGAAAGATCAGACTCCTGCTTCCCAATGCATTTGCCACTTTTTTGGCCCGACCACTGATATGTTTCAAAACAGATGTGAAGCTCTGCAAGTACTCCACCCACTTCGCGTGTTTATGATTCAACTTATTCTACTGCATACTATATTGTAACGCAGAATTATTTGAATGTAGAACAAACTCATTAGCCAACAATTAATGTCTCCAATGCTTCAACGCTTGGACGACTGCGTAAAATTATTTGTCATAAGACATATACTTCTTCCTGCTCTCATTTAACTTCTTGTTGAAATATGGTACTGGATTATCTTCTTGGCTAAGTACTGCACCAATGGATATCCCACTGGCATCACAAAGAACTTAGAAAATATTTTTGAAGTCTGGTGACTTTAGGATTGGTTTTTCCATAATCTTCTTCTTCAAAAACTGAAAACTCCTCTCAGCAAATTCTGTCCAATGAAAAGGTTGACTTGCCTTCTTAATGGTATCCAACATAGGTGCACAATACCACTAAAGTTCTTAATAAATTTCTGGTAGAAACTCGCCAATCCATGAAAACTTCTAAGTTCAAACAAACTCTTGGGAGAGGGCCAGTTAACTATGGTTGAAACCTTCTCTGGATCCATCTTCAATTAATTCTTAGAAATTACAAATCCTAGATAAATCAATTATTTCTTACAAAAAGAACATTCTTTCAAATTCATTAACAACTTATTCTACAACAATTTTTCTAGCACATACCTGACATGCCGTAAATGTTCTTCCTTTTTATTGCTAAAAATAAGTATATCATCCATATATACAATCACAAACTTACCAATGAATTCCATCAACATCTCATTCATTAAATGCATGAATGTGTTGGGTGCATTTCTCAATCCAAAAGGGCATGACCAACCACTCATACAAACCTTCATTCGTCTTGAAAGTTGTCTTCCATTCATCACCTTCTCAAATTTTGATATGGTGATAGCCACTCTTCAAATCTATCTTTGAAAAGTATGATGCTCCACTCAGACAATCCATCATATCATCCATCCAAGGTAAAGGAAACCTTTACCTGATAGTGATTTTGTTTATCGCCCGAGAATCAGTGCACATCCTCCATTCACCTCCTTTCTTGGGAGCTAAAGTAGTCGGAACAACACAAGGGATCAAAATCTCTCGAACCAGTCCTTTATCCAACGAAACCTGCACCTGCTTCCTGATTTACTCATTGTCTTTTGGACTCATTCGATAAGCAGCCTTATTTGGAAAACTGGCTCCTGGAATAAAATCAATGTTGTGACTAATGCTTCACTTCGGGGGAAATTTATCTAGTAGATCATCCACCACAATATCACTAAACTCTTGCAGCATGTCCTATATTTCCACAGGAAAATCAGTAATTTATGTAAGAATTAATACTACTCTAAGCCTTCACACAACTACATAATTCACTTCATTCTCTTCCATCTGTCATAGAAACTCCTCCCCACCTATCAGCAATGTCTTTATACCACTAGTTTCTGTAGTCACTTCTTCTTTCATGGGAACTAGCGTATGCTTTATCCCATCCTTCACGAATATTTAACAATTCTTCTCCCCATCATGGACGACCTTTCTATAATATTTCCATGGTCTGCCCAACATAATATGGCACACTTCCATACACATAATATCACAAGTTACCTTGTCTTTGTACTTGCCAATGTGAAACTCCACCTCGCACTGCTCATCAACCAGCAGTTGGTGTCCCTTCTACAACCAAGGCACCTTATACAGAGTTGGATGTTTTGACTTCTTCAAACCCAATTTATCCACCATCTCAGTGGTTACCAGGTTATCAATGCTTCCACTATCTATGATCAATTTGCAGCATTTTCCATGTGACTTACATACACTCTGGAACAATCCTTTCCTTTGTGTCAGGACAACTATTTCCTTGGCTAGTTTTAGAAAAGCCTTTTTTAGCACCAAGGCTTTTCATGTTTCAAGCACATTCTCCACCTCTTGTGGTGTTTCCTCTGCTTCATCAGGTTGAGAAACATACGCTCCCCTCTGTACAACTGGTTCATTTTCAGGACATTCAAAAGACCTGTGTCCCCATTTGTGACACATGTAACACTGGTAGTAATTTCCCCTACCTCTACCATTACCTCTTCCTCGCTGGTATGGCCTTCCACCTCTAGTGTTACCTTCCTTCTCAGTCTATCCTGAAGTCTTCCAACTGTTGCCTTCTTCATTATTGTCGATAATTCTACCTCTGCCATAGGAATGTCCTATTCCTCTTCTAGAACCACGTCCTCTTCTTGCATCCTGCTTCCTGGCAATCTTCTCTTTCGCCTTCAAAGCACTCTGGTATGCCTCCTTTATTGTTTTTTGGGAAAGAATACCGATCTCATTCAAGATTTCCATCCAGAGACCATTTACGAATCTGGTTACCTTCTCAGGGGTATCTTCAACATACCCATCCCTCAAGTACATTTATAAAACTCTTATGTGTATTCCTTCACAGTCATTGTCCTCTGTCTCAGGTTCTGCACTTGCATGTAATGGGAAATTTGGTGATATTAGGGCAAGAACTTGCTCTTCATCTTTGAAATCATCCTCTCCCAACTCTTAATAAAGTTTTTTTTCAGTATTCTCCTCTCTGCTTGTACACTGTCCCACCACAGTGCGGCGTGCCCTTTCAAATTAGTGACAACAAACTTGATCTTTCTGTCCTCACTAATTTCCTCATATTCAAAGCATTTATCCATCTCACTTATCTAGTTCAGCAGTGCTTCCGTGGATAAACTTCCATCATAATTGGAGAGTTCTGGTTTTGGCTTGTTGCTAGCCATCAAAACAGATCTCAATAATCTGAGTTTTGTTGGCTCGTTCTCTTACTCATCTGGTTGTGCCTCTAGCTCTTCATCTTCACTTTCATATCCATTTTCTGGGTCCTTATGCCTTCCTGCTTCTACTACTGCTAAACGTGCTGATAGTACTTTAATCTCTTCACACAACCCTTCATCTATTGTTTCTCTTGCAGCTCTTCCTTGGCTTCTTCTTCGTGCTTTAGCTTTTCCCCGAGCTCTTATTCCTACTTCCATCCTTACTTAGGAAGAAACATGTTTTGATACCAATTGATGCAGACCTGCTACAATATGTTAGAATAATGCTGTGAAATTTGAGTTCAAAGACTTAATACAGACATATATTACTAATCAACAACGATGTTTTAAACCTTCATATGCCCCAAACCCATACATACGTATTTTAACGATCAACATTGGATTTTTTATAACATACACAGGCCTAAGGAAATAACCCAAACCAACACACAAACCAAACAAAAAATTAGAACCCGCGGGAGTTCCTTTCGGAGGGACCCACATAGCTCTTGGCCAATCAATGTACAATCACACTTCACACAAGATACAATTTAATTTAACATGTTGAAGTCTATTCCCTGTGACTTTCGATTTTGCGCCACACCGACATGTGTCCTCCACTTCGCGTCGCAAAATTTTAATCTTACCTGGGATGGTATTTAGCGCTAACACTTAAACCTTGCGATGTGCAGTCACCACTTCAATCTCCACCCTTGGATTTTGCAGGATCTGACGCCCTGGACTAATTCTCCCCTGTAACTTAACTGTCATATGTAAGCAGTAAACTTTAAATTCCGCGCTATGCGATTTTGCGCCACGCTGACATGTAACTTTCCGCACTTCGCATCGCAAAATTTTTAACTTTCCTTGCGATGGCCCTTAACATTATTTCCAATATTTTGTGATTTGCGATCACCGTGCTCAATCCCCACCATTGGTTGCTGAAAGATCACACGGCCTGCGCAACTCCCTCTCCACACCACTTTGCATCGCAAGTTATTAAACTTGTGCAAAATCTCTTAAACAGTATTCTCTGTGATGTGCGATGTCTCTTTCCCTATAATGTGATCTTCCACTGTTGGTCGGTTGGATCCAACAACCCTCGTCACGTCTGCAAATTTGATTGATATATGCTCTATAGTCAACATAATATTACATTCAACAAAAAATATGCAATGTCTATAGACCCATCGTGCCTGCAAATCCGATTTGTATTCTCGCTATGCATTTCACATATAGGTATTTGATTTCAATAGAGATTCAAATAATTAACTTAAACATAGCGAGCCCGATCAAAGCACAAAACACTTGGACTAATCTTGGAAGTAAAGTATTGTTCTAAAACATAGATTCCGATCAAACAAAAAATACTTGGAAATAATTTGGAAAATAGAAAACACAAAGCCAAGCCCTCAGATGGCTAGTTTTTACATTTACTTCCGCTCCTCTATTCTCTCCTTTCTCACTATAAATGGTAGAACCCCATAATGGTGGATTTGGTTTCATTTTAACCTTCTCCAAAATCCCCATTTGGTTGGAAAAGTGTCATTCAGTGTCCAAAACAGTGTACTCAAATTATTAAACTAAATTATCAACTAATCATAGATTAACCATTCTTTTATTATGAGAATTATATTGGCTAAGTTAGCCCAAATTAAGCTTAAACAAAATTATTTGAAAACAAAGAAAGACAAAGTATTCAAATGCTTAGGACTGCTAGCCCTCTTTCGAAGCCATAACATGTGACCAACTTTTTCATGTTGTTGTCTCTACCTTAATGCTCCTGCATCAGTTTGGCAAGGGTGGCAGTGACAAGAGTTCCACTCCACTTTCTGAGACATCCCATAAATAGAGGATTCAAATGAAGAACCTTCTTCAAGGTTAATACCTTTTTTATTCACAATGCTGAATCATTTAAATTGAGGCATTTTATTTCATCTTTATTGAAATAAATTAAAAATTGTAATAATGGGGAATTATTGCATGACGTCAGACACAAGTCCTCAGTGTCCAAGTGAACACCATGATGAAAAATATCCTAGAAAATATCATCAGTTATCTTATGGTATTGACATTACAAATTCAATCACAACAGATGGCGTTTCTCAATATAATCCATCCAAGCAAGATCCAATAGTACAGTTTGACCCTAATTATTCACCCGTTGAAACCAATTCAAGTATTGCAAGTGTTACGTTAATGCCTCAAATTATGGCTAGCCAATACAATTCTTATGAACCTGCCTTATCCAACCCACTTGATGCTTCTCAACAACTATGCCAGGTGTTATTTCTCAAATTTCCTTGTTTCCGGCATATGTAAATGGCATTGATATAAATGCACATTGTCATAAGTCTCAATTTTTAAGGAGAAAGATTCCAATAAATGTTAAAAACAGGCCAATTAAAAAAAATGTTCATACAATTGCTAATAATCAAATAATAGAAGTAGGGATGCATGTTATTAGTAATCATAAATTATTTCTACAAAGTTATTGTGTCATTTCTATGGCTTGCACTTTCCTTCCTTAGTGGGATTATAACTCTTGAAACGTTTAGTGGTTGTATCTAGTCTCTTTGGTTAAGTAGCACCAATAGTGAGTCATTGGTTAGGTTTAGTATGTTATAGGATTGTAGTGAATTCATTGACCCCTCTAGACATAGCATTAGTTTATTTTCCCTGCCTTAAATAACCTAATAAATGAAACAATAATTATATTAAAAAAATCTCTAAATAGAATGCATTTTTCTTCCATGAAACTTTACTTTGTTTAAAAGTAGATAGCTCGAATAATTTTTGCATCAAATTGTTTTAGTCCTGAAAATTTCTTCTACATATACTACACCTTTGCATTTCTTTTATAATGAACCTTTTGTAGAATAATAGGTGACTCAATATACGGATTTTTTGTAAATACCCTTTGCATTGTTATTCCTATGCAAATTTTGTAAAATAATAGATGATTGAATTCTGGGATTTTCATTACTACCTTAAGGTGAAATTTCATTTCCTGTCTTGTCCTTTTTGTGCATCACATTTTTGATCTTGACATCTTTTTATGTGATCCTTCAACAAGTTGTTACACTCCATTTCTCATATCCGGAAATGGTGATGCTCTCATTAATCCATTTGTTGAAGCAATAGCCACAAGCAAATATAAAGGGAATGCAAAATTTGTAGCAGGCCAAAAAATATTAGTGTCGCAAGAGGTGCATGTACTGAACCCATGTCCTAATGGTATATTAAAAAAAAAAAAATGTATTTGATTTCATATATTTGGTATTGATGTCGGTGTGATATTATTTTTAGACTAGAAGCTCCACATCAGTATCGTCTTATGTATTATGTAGGATTATGTATTATAGATCTAAGGCTTATATATTATCCATCTATTGACTTACCCGACGGGGACTTGTTTGGCACTAAGATGACTCCTAAAAATAAATTTTAAGCCTATCTCATAAATTTTATCAACTTGGGATTCATCATTTATTTCAAGGCTATCGGAAAAGTATATGTAAGAATAGAGTCTCAGACTATGGAAAAGTTACATGAATCGTTATTCTAATTCAACTGTTGCGGAAATAAGGGATAATGAAAAACAATTACAATTCTGATGAAATAAACTATTTTAACTCAAATGTTTTCAATATATTTCTCAGAAAATCCTATGCATAAGGAGAAATTATTAATCACACGAATGCTCAAAAGTATCTACTTCTCAAAAGTAACTTCTAAGATTCACACATTCACACTTTACATTTTTCTAACATAATCCAATCGATACCTTTGGAAATGCTTAACAGAATTCAGGATACACGATTAAATCAACTACTTACTATAAAAGAAAAGGCAAGCAAAAAGTCATACAACTAATGTGAATTACAGAAAGGTAATATGACTATTAATGATACATAATAGAGATTTAAACCTCTAGTGACTAGGCCCACGGTCTCTAGAAGTACTTCCTAGATAAGCTCAATCCATAAGACTTAAAGTAAAATCTCGTTCAACTTCATTAACTTGAAAAGTGTTTACAGAATAAACGCGAAAGGTTCAACTCGGATCACTGTGTGTAATACACAATAAAATTGGATTAATAAAAAAAAATATTAACAATGAACGAACAACATTTGTATTTTAATTTGATGACTTATATATTACATTTGAAAACTGAATATAGAGCTATCTCGAGAATCGAAATATTCTCAGGATTTATGTTTTAACCATAAGTCTCCGTATAGTAACAATCAGTTTCCTTTTGCCTTCATTCTCCGACCGCGCTCAGACATCGAGTTGTAATTTTCTATAAATGTGGCATTGCCTCTATCAGTAACTTGCTCCAATATCTCAAGGAACAATAGTCGTTCATTTAGGCTGATCGGCACAATCATTTACCTGGATTACAACCTTTTTTATATCAGTAAATCTCACATTAACTATATTATTTTCAACTTGATTTTACCATCCTTTTCTCTTGAATCATTACGAATTAAGGATAAAATTTCCTAAAAACATAACAATTATCAATGAAATAAGGAGGGGAATTATACCTTTTCCATGGCCCAACATCACCCCACAGTTTACCTAATTGCGTGTTCTCACACAAAAAATATGATTCACATGTAACGAAGTTAAATAGTAGGTTGGGTAAGACTGTTTTCCATAATTACAAAATCCATTTTTATCCCTAAGAACCTTGAAGGCCTCGCTTTCTGCACCTTCTGGGAGTTTATACTCAACATTGTACCCATTTGGAGGATACCAGATAGTAGGGCATCAGTATCAACATCCAATCCAAGTAGGTCCTTTAGAGAGGACCATCTGACTATATTGCTTCATCTAGTCAGTTGTTGCTTGGAAGTTTCTATAGCCAAAAGGCTCTTTGTTCTTAACCTAATTAGGAGATTTCCTCCATTGTTGTTGTGTTTCCTGAAGGGATTCTTCTTTAATGTCTTCAAAGCACTCAAGTCTTGTGATAAGAACATCTTTATGTGTGGGAGCCAAAGCAGAAACAACCCCAGTTCGTTGAATGAACCTTTTATGTTTTATGAAGTTTTGTAGTGGGCTATCATTTTCTCCTCTGAATCAAAGTTCTAAACCATTTCTCTCCTTTGGAATACACTATAGGCTTTGTACCACTTTATTTGATTCTTGGAAAAGGCTATAAATTATTGAAATTGTGCATCCTTGATAAAATGGCTAGGGTTCCCATCCCTCTGTTCTTCTAGTAATAAGTTGTGCATATAGAGTTCACATAAGAAATATCTTACATTATCTTCATGTTCTTGAAACCACTTAATAAAGTCATAAAAAATACTAAATTCAATAGGCTGAACAAACTGTGTGGCTTTTACTTTCAGTAATAAGTCTCCTAGTAAGAACAAGGCATAGTTTGTAGCAGGAGACCTACAAGACAATACATCAGAGTACATGAAACATATCTCCTTGGTTTGTTCTAGAGCTTTCTGAAGCCGCCTTTGAAATTTCTCTATTCTCTTTTTCCCTCTTCTAATTTTCCATGATTTTCGTACTTGGTGACAATCAAGGCTTTGAATTTTCGTAACAATTCTTGATGTTTTTCTCAAGGTATCACTTCTCCTCAGTGTTGTTCCAAAATTTGTTTGTGCCTTTCCAATTCCTGGTTTAACATTTCGACAGTGGCATATTTGATCAAGGAATAATAAGAAGGCACCACTTCAGTTTGTATATCCTTTTCGATAGTCATCAATAGATTTGTTTGGCTTACTGCATCAATTGTAACCATGGAAGGATTGATATGTGCTTGAATTTCCATAGAAATAGTGGGAGTATCCTCAGTTTGAATTTATGCCTGGTTAATAGGGATTCCTTCAGTCTGGATTTCTACATGAATAACGAGGGTTTCCTGAGTATTAGTTTTTGCATTATTCAAGAAATTTTCACTCTCGACTCCAATTTTCACAGTGTGTGTTTTGTTTCTACTGTAATCTTTAAGTATTTTTCTCAGTTGTTCCATCTTCTTCCGCAATTTTAGGTTTTCTTGTTTCAATAACTTGATTTTTTGTTTATATTTTCCTATCAACCCTTTAGTGGGTTCTACAATTGTTGTTGTACATGAATATGTCATAATTGTAACATCAGGAGGAACTTCAATTTCTTCATCAATCAGAATAGAAGAAATTGAATTACCTTCAGAATTCTGGTAATTAGGTGTTAATGGGATGGTCCCCTCTCTAGAAAAGTCTGGTTCGTTCATAATTTTGGTTGATTCTTTTGGATGGTCGTAGCCATGCATGCTTGGCGAGGATTGCAAGATTTAAGTATTATGAGAGTTAGGGGTCGCAAATGAAAAATTATTAGTTGGTTCAGACGAATTCTGAAAAAAATATTCATTTTCTTCAGAGGAAAAGAGGGTTCCCATGTTTTCCAGAACCTGGGCTATTTCCTCTTCTCTAACTTGCGGTGAGTTAGCATGTTGTTCCATATGATTCTCATTCTATGGCTCATGCTCAAAATACCCTACAAATTTATTTTCCTTGGCCAATTTTTCAGAACTTCTACGCTTAGCCGGCCAGGAAACTAGGACAAAGGTTAACCTCTTCTCAGCTCTAGAAAAGTTTTGTGAAGATGGGGTTTGATTATTACCTTCTTCTCCTGAGTGACTATTTACATTTTCTCAGTCTAGCAGGACATTTTCTGTGTGAGGCTAGGTATTGTCTTCCTCGGGCATTGTTTCCACAAGTGGTGGGTCATTAAGTCCCAAAACAATTGTCCCAACTTATGTGATATAATGCCAATTCCCTACTGACTATCAATTTAATTAAAAAATGGTGAATAACTATGGTGCTTGGGTCCTTGGATCTACTCATCCTCCCAGCAAGCTCATGTAATAGAAAATTTGAAAATAAAGGCATGTTTAGCACTATATTCTGCTTTAAAGCTACTAATAACTTGATATGTCATGGTCTTACCACATCATGGTGGTCGTCACATGAAATTTGCTACTACATTTTTCTACAAGCTCCTTCCATGCTTCTCTGAATGAGATGGGGTGGAATCATTTTCCTTTGTGGACCAATTCATTATCAGGTTCTATAAACAATTCCATTGCACTCTGGGGTCCGACATGCTTTTCCATCCACTTCTCTCCTTCTATGGAGATACCTGTGAATTCTATCAGGACTATTTCATTCGCTGGTATCTTCTTTCCTTTAACCATTGTGATTTCATTATTTAAATTCTATAAAACTTCCATAGCCACATCATTATCAAATCCCTATAACTGGGTGAAATACTCGAGCCAACCCACCCTTTCTAGAATTTTTCGAGCTTATTCAATTACTCGCAGTGTAACAATCTCACTACGGATGGACCTACCCCCCATTATTGCTGATGTGGAAGGAATTGCTGCAAAGATTATATACAGTGTTATTTTGAAAGGAATTTCTGCAGAAACTGTACATAAATTTGTATCAATCCGGAAAAAAGAATGAGAAATATGACAAAGTACCATTATCCAATGTGATTTTGTGCAACGATAATTACTATTTTTATTGTGATTAGTCCCGTCATGCATGTGTTGTTCCTTACTTCCCTCCCATAGAAATTTCGACCACGACCAGTAACATTATGGGCACTAAATGGTCATACAAAAGTAGTCATTACCACAAAAGGGAATGGTCAAATTAGGCGTAGCCAGATGGAGGGGATAATTAATTGTCATATATACGTGGAAGTAATGATAATGATATACCATGTGTGAGAATTTTTCCTTTTTAATATAAATAATATTTGAAGGAGATAAGAAAATATATATCCGGCGACATTATTTTATAGGTAATATGCATATATATGAGGTCCAAAAGTTTAATTCTATTCTCATGTTATATTTTATATACCACCACTAGTTGTTTTTACAAGATAACTGCAGATATTGATGATGGTGATTTGTTTATAAAAGAAAGAGGTCTAACAACATAATTATGATAAGGCAATTCAAGATGCATTGCAATGCCACATGAAGAGCCACTACTGCTAGCAGGCATCCATAGCCTCGATAGGGCTTCCTTTTTAACCTATAGATGATCTAGTATCCTATGAATGATATATTGTATTTATTATTTTAACTGATTTTTCTCAAAAGGTCATTCTTTTGGCGTGGTGACCAAATAACAACAATGCTACTCACCAGATCATAACAAAGTGAACAAGCCACCTCGTGATGAGACCTATTTTCCTTTTGACATTAGTGTCAAAAAGGCCATAACCCTGGTTTGGTAGCCATAATGGGAATGTCACTTATGTTATTATGTTATTATCTTAGTTGGTTGGCTCATGATGAGACCCCCTATCCTTATGAGGAAATCTTGCTCTAAGTGTTTTTTTTTGAAAAATTGATCTTTTTATTCATCAAGGATGCCTCATCAACTCCCTAAGAGTTTAAATATGGTGTAAGGAAGAAAAATTATACCAAATAAATTATGTGTCAACCCTTTTTTATATTGAAAGAAAATCACCATTAAATATGTACACAAAATATTAAACTACTATGGTGGTGATAGATCATGAAAAATTTATAATTCTTTCAAAAAGATCTAAATATAAAGAAAATATTTAAAATAGGATGTGACAAAGGATAAAATAATGATCTTCGCAGGGTGATAAATTAGGCATTATTTATATCATCATGATAAAATAAAGATCAATACTTTTGAAGTTCCCTTTCAAATATTAGAATTAATTATATGAAAAATAGATAGCTTGGCGCAAAGGGAACAACAATTTTACCGAAGGGAACAACAATATTGTCGAAGGGAACAACAATTGTGCCCAACAGAACAAAAATTGTGTCAAAAGGAACAAAAATTGTGCCAAAGGGAACAACGATTGTGAAAGAGAAAGGGGACAACAATTGTGCTAAAGGGAACAACAATTGTACCCAAGGGAATGAAAATTGTGTCGAAGGGAACAACAATTGTGCCCAAGGGAAAAACAACTTTACCAAAGGGAACAACAATTGTCCTCAAGGCCTCTTTATCCCTTTATTTTTATTATCAAGATAAAAAAAGAAAGCAAAAGTAAGAAAGAAAAATAAGAAACGTAATTAATTCTTCAGGAAAACATATCTACATTATATACAAAGTGATAAAGAAAATCAGATTTATGAAAAGGAATATTTTGGGTTGCTACCCCAGTCAGCTAAGATCTGAAAAACAAGATCATTACTCACTTCATGGTAAAAATAATCCTTTGTGAGCGATTAGTGGTAAAGGCATAGCTGATGTCTATTTACTACAAAAAAGGTACCAGATCTGTCAATGGTGTTTAATGTTACCGTACCATTATTGTGGACTTCTTTGATTTCATACGGCTCAAGCCACCTTGTTTGTAATTTCCCTTGAAAATCATGGAACCTGGAATCAAATATCAACGCCCAATTGCCTACTTGTAATAATTTATATTTAATGAGTCGGTCGTGCCATTTAGCGCTTTGTTTTTGTATAATAGTAGTGCATTCTACAAAAAATAGAAGTGTGTCATCCAAATCACTAAGTTTTTGTAGGCGTTGTTTTTGTGCTTCTAAGAAATCCAGTCCAATTTCCCTTGCACTCTTAAGAGTATTTATTTAAAATTCTATTACGAAAATGGGTTCTTTACCAAAGACGAGGTGATACGTCGAGTGACCAATAGTGTTCCACCATGTTGTCTGATAAGCCCATAGTGCTTAAGGGAGTTTGGTTGCCCAATTTCGATGATTCACGCATACGGTTTTAGTCGTAATTTCTTCCACGACCTTGTTAGTGCTCTCGACTTATCCATTTTCTTGGGAGGGATATGGGGAAGTAACTCTATGCTTAATATGATAGTTCTGAGGAGTGGCCGAAATTTTATGACCTCTAAATTGCGATCCTCTGTTTGTTATTACTTCCCTTGGTAATTCGTATCACACAAATAGTTCGAATGGGAAATTAATCATTGCCTCCTCCATAGCTCTTGGCAAGGCTACCGCTTTGACCCATTTGGTTACATAATCCGTGAAAACCAATACATACACTTTCTCATTTGATGGCACTTTGAAGGGGCCGACAAAATCCAGTGCCCATATTTCAAATGCTTCTACCACCACTTGCGGTTGTAGGGGCATTTCATTAGCTTGGCCAGGACAACCCATTCGTTGAAAACTATCATAGGCATAAACATACTTTTATGCATCTTCAAATATTGTGGGCCAATAATAGCCCATTTGAAAAAATTTATGTCCAGTTTGACGGTCTACAAAATTTCCTTTGTAGGGTCCATCATGGCAAACCCTCAAGATGTCATAAAATTAATCTTCTCTGATGCACCTTTGAATTTCAAAATCAGAACTAGGGTGGAAAAGATAACCACCAGTCTAGGAAAAGTGTGTGTTGCGTTGTATGATCAACTTCCTTTCTCGTGGTGACATATGTGTTGGTAATTTCCCTACCACCAAGTAATTTTCCACATCAGCGTACCAGGGTTTTTTTATTTTCATGGAAAATAGATGTTCATCTGGGAATTGGTCATCCACTGGCTAATGGTCATCTACTTTAGTTACTCAAGATAGGAAATCTGCTATAAAGTTTTCTTTCCCTGGCGGATCCTTGATGGTGATATCAAATTCCTGCAATGAAAATAACCATCAGGTCACCTAGTCATTAGTAATGGGGTTTTTAACTAAATATATAATAACAAAGTGATCAATGTACACAAAAAATGGATAGCTTGTTATATAATGTCAAAATTTATTAATAGCATGTATAACAGCTCAAAATTATTTTTTGTTACTCTATAATTTAACTCAGCATGAGTGAGGTTTTTTCTGATATAGTAGATATCATAATTTTTTTATCTTCCCCTTGTCCAAGAACAACGCCTATGGTTGTGTCTAATGCATTCAAGGAGATGTGAAAAGGTAGTTCCCAGTTTGGCATTATTAATAATGGTGGTGTCAAAAGGAGTTTCTTGAGACCTACAAACGTAACATCATAATTGTCAGACCATTCAAATTCAATATTATCTATTAAAGTGTATCATGGTGCAACTATCCTTGAAAAATTATCTATAAAATTTCTATAATACCCTATATAACCGAGAAAACTTGGTACCTTTGTTTTTGTGTGGGGCGTAGGAAATTTAATAATTACCCCAATCTTGGCAGGATCCACCTGAATTTCTACAGCATAAATGAAATTCCCTAAAACGACACCTTTAGTCATCATCATATGACATTTTTCATTACTTAAACACAATCAGGTAGCGATACAATATTCAAGGATTTTTTCTAAAATTTTCAGAGCTTGATCAAAACCATCTCCAAATGGAGTAAAATCATCCATATACAATTCAAGTCCCTCATTGATTAGCTCAGAAAAAATATTCAAGATTACTCTTGGGAATTTTTTGGGAGCATTTCATATTCCAAAGGGTAAAACTCTATATGCGAATGTCCCCCATGGGAAGGTAAACGTGGTTTTATCCTGGTCTTCTAGAGAAATGTGAATCTGATTGTAATCACTGGAACCATCTAGAAAAGAAAATAATTTCTTTCCAGCTAAAGTATTAAGGACTTCGTCTATGAAAGGAAGGGGAAAATGGTCTTTTTGGGTTGCCTTATTGAGTTATTTATAATCTACACAAATCCTCCATTTCCCGTTTTTCTTGGGGATGACTAATAATAGGGAAACCCACTGACTATCTGAAATCGAGTATATGAAGTTTACAACCAGAAATTTTTGCAATTCTTGTTTCACAATGTCTCTGAGGTGCGGGTTCAACGTCCTATGGGGCTGTTAAATAGGACGGGTGTATTTTTCGATATAGATGTGATGGGTGCACAACTATGGGTCGATACCTTTCATGTTTGAATATTACCAAGAAAAAGCATGCTTGTATTTATGGAGAACCTCGGATAATTTTGGTTGTTGATGTTTTTCCATACCATCATTAATATTAAAGGTTTTTCCTTTTTTTATTTCAATTGGAATGATATTATGGACAATGGTTGTGTGAATATGATTGTCATTTAAATTTTCTAAGGGATATCCTTGTGCATCATTATCAAGCAAATATTTTAGCATTTGGCATGTTGAGTTTCCAATAAAAACTGATTTATTGATGAAGTTGTTGATTACATTGCCCTATAATTGATTTTTAAGTTGGGAATTTTGATTTTTAAGTCCCCGATCTTCATCTAAAGAAAGGGGAGAACACAATTTTTCTTCTTGATATCTAGGTGGGTGTAACTGAAAAATTTCAACAGGCGATCTGGGTTTAGCCAGAGGGTAAAAAATAATGTTCTTGACAACTTTTCCTCTTGCAATTGTCATGTTTCCAGTTCAACATCCTATATATGCATCTTTTGTTGCTAACCATGGTCTTCGTAGTATCATCGGATGTCCATCTAGTTTGAATTTCAGGTTGATGACCACAAAATCTACAAGATATTCCCAGGTGTCTACAGAGACAGTAATGTCTTCCAAAGTTCCTTGAGGTTTGACCACTGACCTATCAGCTAATTCTAACAAGGTTGAGGTTCGTTTTAAAGTTGTGATACCTAAGATATTACAAGTCTCATAGGTCAGAAGATTAATAGTTTCTCCTAAATATACCAACATATTTGGAAAAGTGAAGTCTTGTATCTGGACCATCACGAATGAAAATCCTAGATCTTCATATACGAGAGTAACCTATTTTTCTAGAATGAGGTTGGATAATGTTCGTACAACGTGAACTGTGGTTGGATCTTTTAGTTTTCTCCGACAGGGGCTTCACTGCGGGGGAAATACCATACCACATGGGTTCATATTGGGGGATATATAATGAGGAAAAAATGAAATTATATATTGGGGGATATATAGGGGGTAAAGGGTTTTTATATTCAAAAGTATAAAAAATGGAGCTCAAAGTTAATGAAAAAATATAAAGGGGTATTAAAAATGTTCATGAAGAAATGGACACCTACAATATATAGTGAAAGTAGGGGTTTTTTAAATTGGGAAGGTGTATTGGGTTTATATTGGGAGGGGGTTAAATAATGTTATTTTTAGAGGTATTTTCCAATATGTACTTGTTGAGATTGCAACAAGATGATGAGCTTAGTGGAAAGAAGTCGCCTTCACTAAGTGGGCCCGCTGGCTATTTTTGGCGCAAAGTCTATTTTTAGACTATGTATATTTTTAGACATATGGATCATGTTCTATGAGTTGCAGAATGCTATTTGTGGATGGTTGGTCAATTTGGAAAAAATAGATGGACTTCTATTTTTAGACATACTGGGCGGGATCTATTTTTAGATTGCCAGTCTAAAAATAGATATGTCGAATATTATTAGCTCTTAATAATATTTAGACTCTAAACATTATCTTATTCTCCTGGAGTACTTCAGTTAAGTGCACAGATGTGGCACAGGAGCTGACAAAAGGAATTACGCTATTCCTGAGGGTTATGTGGAGCTATTGCATGAAGACTTCAGTTATAACTCATGAGACAGAGTTTGGTGGAGTTGATTGAGGAAGTTAGTGGAGTTGTATTCAGTTTAACTAATATAAACATAGTTGAGCTATTTGTATTCAGTTTAACTAATTGATACAACTAGTGAGAGTGGTGTGAATTAATTGTTAATTAATTCACTAATAAAAACTCATTAATCAACTAAAGAATGCATCAGTTAACTTCAGTGCATGGACAGTTTCAGTGGAGACCAGTGCAGAAATAGGTGAAAGAGTAGGTTAACTATCAGTTGTGACTATACAGTTGCTATTTGCAACACACAGATAGGTGGAGAAGCCCATGAGTATTGTGCAGTACAAGCCAAGTGGTTTATCTATTTAATGAAGCCATCCCATAGCATTGATTACGCAATAGAGGCTGGCTATCAAGTGGCAAAAGATTAGAGCATGTGTTTTGCTAGATCTAGCTTGGTAGTGTGTAGCAATTGAGGGTGTGCGTGAGAGCTTGTGAGAAGCTTTGTACTATGATTGTTACATGATCTCCATGACATATAATATACAGATAGTTGGGGTTTTCAACTTTAAGCTTTCCCATTAAATACTGTGTTCATATGTGTGATTGTTCATGGTTTTAATGTGTGCATGCAATTGATTTTATTTCCGCAATTAATGATCAATGGTAGAAGAGATTCTGTATTATGCATGAAGCTAAAATAGTGTGTGATCAGGAGAATCTCGGTGAATAATATATCAGTTATTCAAATTTCTACATGGTATCAGAGGGATATTGATCATTGGAGCAATTGCAAAACATTAAAGCGGTTGAGTTTTGTGCTGGTGGAATTCGAATTTGCAGCAGTGTTTTCTTGGTGTCGAAGTTGAGATGTCTTTCAACGGATTGCGATTGGAGTATGCCCTTGAGGGTAGCTCGAATTATATTGCATGGAAGGACAGGATGGAGGCGATGCTGGATGACAATGGGTTGAAGGAGTTCATAGATGCAGAAATTCCAAAACCTACTTCTAGTGATGCTGCCGTACTTGATGCATGGCAAAAGAAGACAGCAAAGTGTCGAAGGATTCTGTTGGAAGGTGTGAAGGATCACATAGTGTCCAGCCTTCATGGTAAGGCTTCTCCATTCTTGATGTGGAAAGCTTTGACATATTTATTTCAAAGCAAGAGCGACCAGAGGAAGTTGGCGCTCAAGGACAAACTCAGGAACATAAAGATGGAGAAAGGCGACAGTATGCCCAAGTACCTCACGAAGTTCATCCAATGCAGGGATGAGCTGGGAAGTGTGGGGGTGACTGTTGATGATGAGGACTTGGTGAGCTTGGCTCTCCTTGGGCTTTCGAAGAGTTGGCATTCCTATGAGGACTCTGTCAATGGTCAGGAGAAATTTCCAGGATGGGAGCGACTTTGGTCGGATCTTGTGCAAGAGGAGATAAGGTGGAGTACCAGGGACGGATCTTCATCAAAGAACTTTGATGAAGAGAATTGTGATTTGGCTGCGAAAGAAAAGAAGTGGAAGAGCAAAGCTTCTCATCTGGGTGCAAAGGCAGAAGCGGGACATGTCAAGGTGAAATGCTTTCACTATCACCAACATGAACATTACACTGGTGTCCACAAAAGAAAGAAAAATAAGCGGTGATGGTTTGCAGGTTGGAGAGGCCTTAGCCTCACGGTTTGAGCTAGATTTTCGATCGCATGCTTGGTTTCAAGTGTGATGGGATCAGTATGGTTCTTGGACAGTGGTGCGTCATTTCACATGACCGGAGATCGAGATCTGTTTTCAGATCTGGAGGAAAAAGATCTTTGAGTGCACATCGAGATGGGCGATGATGGTAGATACAGTGCGACCGGTATCGGTACCATTTCCTTTGAGAGGGAGTCTGGTAAACCCTTCGTATTGAAGGAAGTGATGCATGTTCGAGGATTGAAGAAGAATCTTATCTCTGTGGCGATGTTAGAAGACAAGGGATATGATGTTGTCTTTAGCGAGGGAAAGGCTTTCCTGCGCAGTAAGGCAACTGGTGAGACCCAAAGGATAGGGGTTCAAGTTAAGAACCTTTATCAATTGCAGGTAGATGGCTGCACAACAATGGCAGGCAAGGCAGAAGGAGTGGTGGTAGGATGATGACGAGTTGTGGCACCGAGAGATTGGGCCACCTTCACCATGGAGCTTTGAAATACTTGGTAAGATTTCTCTTTGGGCTTCTAAGGGTACTCTTCTTGATCAGATCAGTGCAAGGGGTGTACCTTGGGAAAATTTGTGAAAGCCACCTTTCACGAGAAGGATAGTCGCGCCATGACGATCCTTGAGAGAATTCACACAGACGTGTGTGGACCTTTCTCGGTAGCTTCGACAGCAAAGCACAGGTACTATGTGATCTTTGTTGATGATTATTCTCGGAAGTGCTGGATCTTCTTCATGTAGAAGAAGAGCGAGACATACTAAAAGTTCTGTGAGTTCAAGGCGCTGGTTGAGAAGGAATCGGGGAAGCATGTGAAGGCTCTTAGGAGTGAAAATGGTGGTGAATTCATCTCTGCTGAATTCAAGGACTTTTGCAGCGCAGAAGGAATTTGGAGAGAGCTCATAGCACCTCATAACCCACAGCAGAACGGGGTTGCTGAGCGGAAGAACAGAACGATCGTGGGTGCTGCACAGGCGATGTTGCATGATCAGGGCCTACCCATTCACTTGTGGGTGGAGGCATGAAATACTACAGTATATGTGCAGAACCGTTGCCCTCACAGGATACTTGGTATGAGTACACCCGAGGAGGCGTTTTCTGGTAAGAGGCCTGATATTTCCCATTTGAGGATTTTTGGTTCACCTGTTTACATTCATGTGACGAAGGATGCCAGGAAGAAGCTGGAGCTGACCGCAGAGGTTGGGATATTTGTGGGGTACACTGATACGCCCCACAACTATAATGTGTATTTGCCAAACAGTCGCAAGACTGTTGTGCGACGGGATATCAAATTTCAAGAGGAGAAAGCCATGAAGTGTTCGCTTGAGAGGGAGCCACACTTGCATGCATATGAGGAGCTATTAGTTCCTAAGGATGAGCCTCAGGATGTGGATCAGCCATAAGAGGAGGTTCATGGAGTGGAAGAGACCACTCAGGCATCGCCAACCATCAGAGGGCGGAAGCGCACTACAGAAGCTAAGCGATTGGCTCAAGATGCAGAGAAGGTTGTAGGAGCACCTACATCTCAGTGCAGACAGAGACAATCACCTGACCGGTATACTGGATACATGGCTCTTATGAGCAAGTGTATTGTGATAGAGCCATCATCTTTTGCGGAAGCTGTGGAGGACCCCGCATGGGAAGATGCCATGGTGGAAGAGTATGATTCGATTGTCAGAAACAGTGCATGGGAGATTGTCCTGAGGCCAGAGGGGAAATTAGTGGTGGGTTCGAGATGGATCTACAAATTGAAGCAGGCAGCTGACGGGAGTGTGGAGAAGTATAAGGCAAGATTTTTTGCCCGAGGCTTTTCACAGATTGAGGGGATCGATTATGAGGAGACCTTGCACCTGTCGCAAGGTATTCTTCCATACGGACAATTCTTGCTCTCTCAGCGCAGATGGGGTGGCATATTCATCAGATGAATGTGAATACTGTGTTCCTCAATGGAGTCATTGCGGAGGAGGTGTACATAGAGCAACCCGAAGGTTTCAAGATCTTCAGCAGCGAGTCACATGTATGTAGGCTCAAGAGAGCGTTGTATGGGTTGAAACAAGCACCTCGTGCTTGGTACACACAGATAGACAGTTATTTCACCGGACTTGGATTCTCCAAGAGTGAGGCGGATCCTAACCTATACTAACACCTGCTAGATTGTGGTGGAGGGTAAGTTGTTGATCATTGTGCTTTATGTAGATGATTTGATACTAACAGGTGATGAACTGTTGATACACTCATGCAAGGCAGATCTTGCAAAGGAGTTTGAGATGAAGGACTTGGGCCTCCTTCATTACTTTCTGGGATTGGAAATTTGGCCAGCGTAGTGATGGACTATTTGTTTCTCAGGGTAAGTATGCCCGAGAAATATTGGAGAAGTTCAACATGCATGGCTGCAAGCCTGTTGATACTCCTCTTCCTGGAGGTTGGAGGAAGGAGGATGCTACTTCAGCGGAGGTAGTGGATGCCATTGTTTATTGACAGTTGGTGGGGTCGCTTATGTATCTGGTCAATACACGACCCGACATATGCTATGTTGTTAACTAGCTTTCACAAGCTATGGTTAAGCCAACCAAGCCCTTCTAGAAGGTAGGCAAGCATGTATTGAGATATCTCAGAGGCACATATCTCAGAGGCACATAGGGATACGGATTATGGTACAGACAGTCGGATGAGGTGAAGCTGTGTGGCTTCACGGATGCAGATTGGGCAAGGAGCCCAACAGACAGAAAGAGCACATTTGGGGGGATTTTCAGTATCGGGTCGACAACATTTTCTTGGTACAGCAGGAAGCAGAGATCCGTGGCACTTAGTTTAGCAGAGGCCGGGTATATGGCAGAAATTTTGGCTGCATGCGAGGCTATATGGATGAGGAAGATCCTGGTCGGGTTGTTCGGTTCACACTTGGATCCTACTATGATTTATTGTGATAATCAGAGTTGCATCAAACTCTTGGTTAATCCAATATTTCATGATAGATCTAAACATATTTAAATTCGGTATCATCATATCAGAGATTGTGTGCAGCGGAAGATCATGTTACTTTCATACATTCCTACGGAGGATCAGGATGCTGATATCTTGACGAAGGCGCTCACCAGGAGAAAATTCGAATACCACGGGGGCAGGATAGGGGTTGCAGATAATCCTTATCTTGTTGAGAGGGAGTGTTGAGATTGCAACAAGATGATGAGCTTAGTGGAAAGGAGTAGCCTTCACTAAGTGGGCCCGCAGGCTATTTTTGGCGCAAAGTCTATTTTTAGACTATGTCTATTTTTAGACATATGGATCATGTTCTATGAGTTGCAGGATGCTATTTTTGGATGGTTGGTCAAGTCGGAAAAAATAGATGGACTTCTACTTTTAGACATACTAGGCGGAATCTGTTTTTAGATTGCCAATCTAAAAATATATATGTCGAATATTATTAGCTCTTAATAATATTTAGACTCTAAACATTATCTTATTCTCTTGGAGCACTTCAGTTAAGTGCACAGATGTGGCACAGAAGCTGACAGAAGGAATTACGCTATTCTTGAGGGTTATGTGGAGCTATTGCATGGATACTTCAGTTAGAACTCATGTGACAGAGTTTGGTGGAGTTGATTGAGGAAGTTAGTGGAGTTGTATTCAGTTTAACTAATCTAAACATAGTTGAGCTATTTGTATTCGGTTTAACTAATTGATACAATTAGTGAGAGTGGTGTGAATTAATTATTAATTAATTCACTAATTATAAACTCATTAATCAACTAAAGAATGCATCAGTTAACTTCAGTGCATGGACAGTTTCAGTGGAGACCAGTGCAGAAATAGGTGAAAGAGCAGGTTAACTATCAGTTGTGACTATACAGTTGCTATTTGCAACACACAAATAGGTGGAGTAGCCCATGAGGATTGCGCAGTTCAAGCCAGGTGGTTTATCTATTTAATGAAGCCATCCCATAGCATTGAAAATGCAATAGAGGCTGGCTATCAAGTGGCAAAAGATTGGAGCATGTGTTTTTGCTAGATCTAGCTTGATAGTGTGTAGCAATTGAGGGTGTGCATGAGAGCTTGTGAGGAGCTTTTGTACTATGATTGTTACATGATCTCCATGACATATAATATACAGATAGTTGGGGTTTTCAGCTTTAAGCTTTCCCATTAAATACTGTTCATATGTGTGATTGTTCGTGGTTTTAATGTGTGCATGCAATTGATTTTATTTCCGCAATTAATGATCAATGGTAGAAGAGATTCTGTATTATGCATGAAGCTAAAATAGTGTGTGATCAGGAGAATCTCGGTGAATAATATATCAGTTATTCAAATTTCTACAGTACTCAAATCAAGGGTGTTGTTTAATATGTTATGATCGCACGTGATATGTTAGAGGTTCATTGACTGAAGCCCCTATGTTTTCTCCCAGGATTTTTTCCTCATAACTCCTTAATCATTTTGGCATAGATTGGGATATCTCGTATATCATACAGGAGTCGAAATTTTATACACAAGTTTTTCAATTCCCCTACAATATGAAACTCAGGGTAGATTTCTGGTTTAGTTAGCATGAGTCTTTCAGCGAATGGAGGTGAAATAGCTATGGTTTTTTTAGGGTTTTGTTGCTTGACTATGTTTTTTGTTGCCTATGTTTCTGAAATAACTATAGTCGACATATTTATCATAGTTTGTTCTTATTTACCATTTTATTTCTCTTGACAGTTATGATTTTCTTCAGGAGAAACAATGTCCAGATCTTGTTCGGAGCTCATTACATCCTAAAGGGTTCACTTCATAGACCAGATTTTCAAGGATTTGCACATAATGGACAAGTATATTGTTGGGGTTAGGATTTGGCTGAGCCAGTATTTGAGGATGAATAGGAGGTAACTGAAATGGGTCTTGTAGTGTAGGTTGAGATTGAGGGATCAACCCCAGGGAGTAGATATACCAATCTCGCGGGATGTTGCCAATTCAGAGGCCACATTGAATTCCGCATAGGTGTGTTCGACGATTGCAAGGGATAGGAGTTAGTAACTAGATTTTGCCACAATGGGGTAGGATATTGGGAATTTGGCCATGGTGATCCAACAAATGATTGATTCATCCATGGTGAAGTAGGATATGACTGAGATTTCGAGGTGGAATTAAAGGGTGATTGTCCCTGCCATGCATTTATGGGATTATTTTGTTGCATGTATTGTCCATAATAAAATGAGGAGGGATATTGCATCATACGTGGAGGACGTGATTTCCATGATTGACATTGAGCCATCAATAATACAGGTTTTGTCTTCTCCTCGGATTCTTTGAGTACAATTTTTAATCCTAGGAGTGATGTACATTGTTCTATCAAATGTTCTTTATTGCAAATAGCATTGGTTCGAACCATGTCCAACATGCAGTCCCTCTCCATATGTTTATTTCGGCATCATGGACAGAATATGGCCAATGCTCACTTTGCCTTAGGCCTGCAAAACATCCAACTGTGTAGTCAATGTACCCAAAATGTTAGTTTTAAAATATTCTAAAATATTACCAAGTTTTGTTCGCGTTACACTTCCTCTAGTAGTTTTGCTGATTTGAGTGAGGGGATTCTGTACTCCATATTTGGCTCGTGTACTGCCACGTGAACACCTGATACACAATTTAACAATATTGTCATATTATTCTTTATATATATGACCTTGACCCATTAGATTCAATGTTTATATCCACCTATATTTCATGCCTTTTATTAAACCAACCTTTATTACTTATTTTGGTAAGGTAATACATGGGGATATCTGTAAGTTATACTGAGATATCTCTATATACTCCTCTAAAGTTTCATTTTCCTTTACAATCATTTTAAAAATTTCATATTTTATATAGCTGGATCGACAGTAATCTCCATATTTTTGTAAGAAAATAATTATTCATTTCATCCTAGGAATCAATAGTGCCCCCTCCTAAGCCCATAAACCGTCGTAATTCCACCCCCTCCAAAGTATTAGGGAATAGTTTTAATCTCTATGGATCAGTGGTATAGTCATACACTCTTTAAAAGACATAAATTCCAAATAGAAACACCTATGGATCCTATGGATTCATCCCATGAAAGGTTGGAATATTTTGTAAAGGGATGGCCTTCAACAGGGCTTTAGCTACTGGATTGACAATAGTGTATTCCAATGTCGAAGTCTGGTTTTTTCTTTTGCTTGAGTTTCCATCTGATGGAAGACCTGCCAGTAATATTTAGGTATTTCTTGATAAGGAGGTATTATCTGAGCGAGGGAGTTATGAATACTATTTTTATCTCTAGGGGGTTTTACTATGCTGCCTAAGTCTGGGATCTCATGTATTTTATCTTCTATCAAGATCACATGAGATCTAGATCCGGGGGATCATGGATCTGCTCCACTAGTTTCTCCTTCTCCTTCTTTTAAATTATAGGAATTTCCCTCTTCTGAAAGACTAGAGTGTTGAACAAATGTGCTTTTAAATATTTTCTCATATCCTTCAATTTTGGTATGAATCTTAGTGTGAGTAGAACTTGGTGATTATTCCGCTTGAGGGATTGCGGTAGAGCCTTTCCCAGATGTTGTTCGGGGTCCTACTAATGCTTGAGACTCATCTTTTTGGATAATTTCGTCAATAAAGGTCATTCTCCCAAGGCTCACTAGTCCCTGGCTTTTTGTGGTTTTTGTGCTATTTTTCATTCTATTACTACTTGATTCTTTTTCTTAGTCATAAAAACTTACATTAACTCTTTACTATGCATTAATAATTTAAATCGAAAAAGAAACTAGATATCTTAATTGCATTAACTTTAAATCGGGAAAAAAACTGAATACACACTCAACTGAAAATCAGAAAAGAAACTAGATACATACTTACATAGCATTATCGCATCAACTGAAAGTGGGTGTTGGGAGCAAGATTTTTACTTAACGCATACATACGTCCTTACCTTTCGTCTTCAGTATTTGGCCTTCCAGAGACACAACATATAATTTGACAGCTTCCCCGGCAACAACGACAAAATTTTGGACACTCAGATGACACCTAAAAATTAATATTAATACTATCTCATTAATTCTATCAACCTTGGATTCATATTTTATTTCAAGGCTATCAGAAAAGTATACGAAAGAATAGAGTCTTAGACTATGGAAAAGTGAAAAATAAATATAATGGAGAAATTATATAAATCATTATTCTAATTCAATCATTGCATAAATAAGGGATAACAATAGATAATTACGATTTTGATAAAATAAAATATTTTAACTCACAAACCGTTTCAATCTATTTCTCGGTAAATCTTATGCATAAGGAGAAACCATTAATCACACAAATGCTTGAAACTCTCTACTTCTCAAAATTAACTTCTAAGATTGGCACCTTCACACTTTATATCTGTGTAACACAATCCAATCGATAACTTTGGAAATGCTTATTAGGATACAAAATTCAATCAACTACTTAATATAAAATAAAAGGAAAGTAAAATGTAATATGACTATCAATGATACATAATAGATAGTTAACTGGGCCCACGGTTTCCAGACATAATGCCTAGATAAACTCGATCCACAAAACTTAATGTAAAATCTCGTTCAAATTCATTAACATCAAAAGTGTTTACAGAATAACCTGAACAGGTTGAACTTAGATCACTATGTGTAATGCACATTAATTAATAAAACAAAATATTAAAAATGAACGAACAACATTTGTCTAACTTTGTTTTGAATTATATATTACATTTGAAAACTAAATATAGAGCTATCCTGAGAATCGAAATATTATGAGAATTTCTCTTTAAACCACAAGTCTCCATATAGTAACGATC
Organism: Pinus albicaulis; assembly: GCA_034641835.2. NCBI lineage: Eukaryota > Viridiplantae > Streptophyta > Pinopsida > Pinales > Pinaceae > Pinus > Pinus albicaulis. Next base: position 908,405,963 of record CM076581.1, read on the forward strand.
ATTTTAGTTTTTCCTTCATTCTCCGGATGCGCTCAGATATCAAGCTATAATTTGCTATAAATGTGGCATTGGCTCTATTAGTATCTCCCTCCAATATCTTGAGGAACAATAGTCATTCATTTAAGCTGATCTGCACAACGATTTACCCGAATTACAACATTTTTCATATTGGAAAAGCTCACATTAACTATAATATTTTCAACTTGCTTTTACAATACTTTTATCTTGAACCATTATGAATTAAGGATAAACTTGCCTAAAAACATAACAATTATCAAGAAAATAAAGAGGGGAATTATATTTTTTTTCGTGGCCCAAGAGGACTATGTTTCCTCCAACTCTTGTTTCAAGTGAGACAACAAGAAGAGTAGAAGAGGCTGGAAAGCAATTCGATGTCATATTTTTTCTCACTTTGTGGAAAATAATACCAAAGTGTCAAGGAACATGTTAAACATCTTAAGTCAAAGGTTGACATTTTATGTGCTTATGAAATTCCAGATTCTCAAAGTGTCGACACTATTGTCATTAACCCACTACCAAATGTGCAACAAACAATTCATATTTTGTCAGCAAATCTTCTTCTTCTATGAATGAAGATAGAAGTGAAGAATGGAAGGAGGTTGAGACCTATGACATGACTAGTGTAGCATGAGAATCTAAGAAGAGTTTAGATGCTAATGAATCAAGTTTAGGAAATTCTTGAGGAAATTTTGAGTTGATAGCAGAGAAGTTAGAGTGGGATGCCAACTGTTGCTTCACATGTGATCTCGGGGCCATTAAGAGTTGTGTAGAGCATATGCACAAGATGCAAGGATTTTTTATTCCGAATGTTTAATATTTGAAAGATCCATGTGGATTACTAAGCTATCTTGGCCTCAAGGAATTTTAGAAGAATATATATATATATTTCTTTTTCAAATTTCCATTGCATGTTTTGGCATAACTATTCAAAATCCTTAGAAATGACCATTTTTTCTCTGCCACCACACGTGATCAAAAAATTTAAGTGTTTGTGTTGCAGTGATAAATGAAAACAATTTCTAAATCTAGAAGTTGTTAAGAATCATATGATTTCCAAAAACATTTCAAATTACACTATATAGATGGACATGAAGAAGAACATAGTGATTTAGACGACTTTTATGACTACAATAGCAGGTCTGTTGTTTCTTGTATTATGTAAATCGTTTATTTCATAGGATGTTTTCCATATTTTCAATTTCTTGTCTATTATGTCAAAGGACATCGTTGTTGACTGCACGGTTATTTATTATTTATGCTATGATTTGGAACAGTTTTTTATTTCTGGATAGTTACGTGGACGAAAGTGGGATGAAAATAGTGCCTACAAAAGAAAATATCAATGTCAATATTGAACTTGAATATTGAACTTGAATTTGAAGGGGATACACTGATAATCGAAAGAAATTCTGAAAATGGAAAAGCATGCAAGATATTTGGTTCTCTTAAATTTCTTCGTTATTACCATCACAAGCCACTCCCAACGGTTGAGAGAGATGTTGCTCTTTCTCATGCATTAGTCTCAACGTGATATATTCCAGGGAATATTTTGATAATATATTGAAATGTAGTGTGTGCATGAATACATTTTGAGATTCAAGGTTGAAAATTGTTCCTTGCATGGCAAAGTGAGTGGATTTTTTCTATAAGGTATTAAATCATGGGTTTGGAAACTGTGCAATATAAGGTATTAAATCATGGGTTTGGAAACTGTGCAATCAAAAGAGAAGATATTGAGGTGTAATGCATTAAACAAAATACAACATTATGGAGTGGAGTCAATGCAGACAAAAGTAGGTCTTAAGAATAATGTAATTAGGAACCTTCCCAAGGGTCCATATTGAGACAGTTTTTTCAATTCATGTGATTGTTAACAATCATAAGAATCTTCTATGTATTATCAAATATAGTCCAATGGTTATTTAGATGTCATTTAGAGTCTTCCATTTGAAGTTTCGATTTGAATAGTTGCTAGATGAAAATATGATGATATATAACCATCCCAAATGCCTTTATGGTAATAAGGAAAGTGGCATGGATAATTTTCTAGTTAAACTACCAAGTTTGGAAAATTACTAGAGTTTTCATGGTAATATTATGATCTATAGCCTCCTCAGATGGCTTTATTGTGTGAAATGGTAAGACAAGCCAGAAATACTATGAAAGACAAAAGTTCTTTCATTGTACATGCACAGTTGAGCGGAGACCCTTATAACTAGCATCATCTGTTTAATTTATAATTCAAATAAAATATATGGGACACCCATGGGACTTTGTTCAGTTGTAAAGGAATTTTTTTATTTTTTATTTATTTTTTAATTCATAAGTAGAAAAAGCTTTTTTTTTTTTTTAAGTAAAAAAGGGATGTTGTGCATTTCACTAAAATTTTGGGTTAATTTTTATTGGATGCTTTTTCTTTTTGGTGGATAAAAATAGTATATTCCCCATATTGTTCTACATTTTAAAATTTGTTGGTATTATTTCTATATTGGTTCTGCTGGAGGATATTTTATGCAGACATCTAAGTTTCTGTATGGTGCTATCATTTCTACATTAGTGTGGCATGAATAATTTTGAATACATTTAATATTAATATGAAAAGGCTTGTAACGTAAATCGATGATTCTATGATAAATTGGATGTCATTGGAAATGAATCATCTTTGCTTAAATTTGTAATATTTATTTGGTTTACATATCCAAAGAAAACATAATTATACATGAGAACAACACATTTTTCACATGAAGTCTATATATTTTTATCAAGTTCTTTTTTCTCTTCTGCTATGCATCATTATTAATGCATGGATAATGATGGATATGTATTTTTTTGGAAACATCTATATATTTTTAATTTGGAAAAAGATGAACCATGACAACTAAATTAATCGTTTATAATGATTTTTAATTAAATTAAGTTAAATGAATATAAACGATAAATCAAATAGTTTATATAATTATTATGAATCTACCAAAAAAAATAAAGACTACTATAAATGATAAAATTTAATTAAATTAAGTTAAATGAATATAAACTATTAAATTAATCGTTTATAATGATTTTTAATTAAATTAAGTTAAATGAATATAAACGATAAATTTTTTATTACAAATGACGACTAAATTTTGCATATATACAACTATTAGTAGCTAATTTACAGTATCTTAAAACACTACCAAAATTTAGTCATATTTATTTGGTCATTAATTGGTTTCAAATGATGACTAAAATTTTCATATATATGACTATTATTAGCTAATTTATAGTATCTTATAATATGACCAACATTTTGTTCATATTTTTTTGGTCATTAATTTGTCGTGATTATGTAATAGTATATTTTGTTGTATATTTAATAATTAGTTTTGAAAAATAATGACTAAATCAATGACTAAATTAATGACCAAATTTAGGACTAAATATACTACTAGATAATAAAATTGAGACAAACAATTAATGATTAATCTAAATACGACTAAAATTTGGCTGCATTATAAGATACTATAAATTAGCCACTATTGGTCACCGATTAAAGAATGGTCATTTATATGAAAATTTTAGTCATTCTTTTAGTAAAAAATTAATCATTTTGTTCTAATGCTACTTGCTTCCAGACTATGTCTCTATCCTATGTGTCTTAAATGAAACCACTATTGAGTTGCGGAATAAGTTTTCAAATGATTTCAACAAAATAATTCTTCAACTAGTCTTTCAACACAGGCAATACTTCATTCAATATTAACTTTGTTTAGCACTTCTGCGATATGACCAACTTTATCAATTCAACTAACTTCAATGTAAACACCAACAACAAACATATATAGTGCACAACCATGTAAAACACATGTACAAAGGGAGGGGGTACTCCCAACTGAAACTCCTCTTTATTTATTTATCAACTTCTTTAACAAACTTCAAAATATACAACACTTGCCTTATACCAAGCTCCAAAAAGCTTGATGTCGAAATGTAGCTAAGATATATCTTTTCATAATGTACAATAGTTGGGCCAAACCTTTATTTCATTGCCTCAATACTTAAATGAAACTTAATAAAAAACAAAAAACAAACCCATGCGTAGCTTGGCTCGCACCTTCACTTTGAACCTCAGAACTCAACCTAAATGAAATTTGTTTAGCCTTGTGGCTCACACTCCAAAAACCCTAGAAATCAAAATTTTCACTACTTCGGCTCACCCATGTGATCCTCACTTGGATTCTTCCTCTTCTATGACTTCCCTTTGTTTATTATTCTTCCTATAGTTCATCTTTCCTCTTGGTTCAACTTGAATGTCTGAGTTGATGATCCTTCCACCAGAGTCAACCTCATTCTTTTATATATGACCACCCTTTCATCAAGTGGCACATCTCCCCACCAAGCCGACCCACTATAATGTCCAACCAACCTCATCTTCCTTCCTTTGTGTTCCCATTATGTTGGAAAGAATGCCTGCTGCCCTTGTCTTCACATCGACCATTCCATCGCAAACCCACACCATGCCTTACATGATACACCATTTCCCACGTATTCATTTTGTCTGGGTACCTTTTCCTTCATGTGGATGCCTTCACTTGACTAACATCTACCATCATGCATGCTATGTCATTCGGCGAGCGCACCCACCTTCATGCGGGTTCCCTCGCTCTAGTGAACCGGTTGTCAATTTTATCCATCATGGGTGCTCTCGATTGCATGATTCCCAAGGTATTACCACAGTGGTTCCCTTGCACGATTGAAAGTCTCCCAACTCATCATGCCTTCATTTTTTCACCTCTTAGCTGTGTGTTTGGGTGCTCTCAAACCCAAGGGCATTAATTCCTCCCCCACTCTAAAATGATTTTCTCCCTTTACAACATACCACCCAACAAACTTCTTTTCCAATTAAACATGTCATGAAATCTCTTCACTGACTCCTTCATCATCCAGGCAAGCTTCCTTACCACTTTTCTCAAGTTAGCTCTCAATAAATCTTCTTGAATGAACTCCTATCAATGTCCAACACTCCACAACTTCTCCTTTCTCTTAGAATATATTCTTCATGTAGAAAATATCTCAAACTCATGATCATCGACAAAATGCATTGAAATAATGTATACTGCACTATTTCTATCATCGAAAGCTACTCCCTCCAACCTGGTTGCAATTTATCGAGTCACAAATTATGAAGTAAACCAACACAATTCTATGAACTTTTTTGTTTATACTCCAACTCAAATCCAACATGTTTTTGTGCATTGATGACCCCCATGTGACTCAGACTAGTTGGGTAGCTAATCCAACTAGCGTTTATAACCCATGATAATGCACCTCCCCACATCATCATCAGTTATTTCTCTAACACTTTTTCACATCTTCAACATCATCAAGAAGTCATCCACACTCATCCAAGTGTTGTGCATCTGCCTATGCAACTCAAACCTACATCTTCGTCATGCAAACATCCTTCATATGAGGTGCACTCATCTTCCCACATTCAATTCCATGAAGAAAACTCCATCTTCTCTAAGACATGTTGCTTACTTCTCTATGAAGGAGATAATTATTCACTTTCCTTTCCATATCCATCCATGTGCTGCCATAGGTCTACACCAATAACCTCTAAGGATGCTTAAGACCTCCTTATTCAAGAAGGCTCTTCATGGAATGGTTTTTCATCCCAAGTATTCTTGCAATGTATAAGTCTTTTTAGACTCAACCCATGCCTCAAGTGTATCCACCAAGGCTCCTTCATTGCTAGTACCTTTATCCAACTCCAATGCGTCTCTCTCCTATCTGATATTTCAAGTCGCTTGTCATGGACACACCTCATATTATGCTCAAGCTACACATCCCATACTATGTCAAAGTCAATTCCACATAGTCCCTGACCTAATCTCCTCAATATTAAGTCTTCACTGATCGCAAAATATTCCAACTTTCTTCAAGTCATAGTCATCTCAAATTCCTTCAAACCATCAATATCATGACTTATTCAAGCCACATGACTGCATCAATCAGGCATACACCCTTAGTTAGGTGACTTCACTCATTCAAGTTATCCCTGCCTTTTTTCGTGTGGATGCCTTTGCAATTCATCCATGTCTTCTTTGTTCGGGCAGGAGGAATCGGCTAGACGCCCTAAAATTCAACTCAGTGCCCATGAATTTGGTTTCTCATCTCACCCACTTCGACTAGGTAAGCCAACCTTCATTCATTTCACCCTCAACTTTAGTTGAGAGAGTTCCCTCAGTTTCCATTCCTCATCACACGTAACTTATTTATAGCCGGTGTGTCCTCATCAAAACCTTCACTCCACCATCAATCCACGAAGATCGTTTCTTGGCTCCAGTAACATTCTTAACAAAGAACTCCCTACCTGCTTCATCATATTCATCCTTTGACTAACTCCTTTCTTCATTAAGGTTTGTACTCCAGGTTCCTTCAATAACCTCAATGAAGAAGTCCGACTAGCCTTATATCAATCTAAAATTATTTTTCCAAAGTGCCCTTCCACTCCTAGTGCTTTCACCGGAACTGCTTTCATCCACGAGCCATGATAGACACTTGGGCCAATCCTTTGTTTAACCAACCATGATTCACCTATTGCATAAAGGTTTCATCCTCCACCATTTTCTCGAGCATTCACACCATCCATCCTAAGGTCAAATTCTTATCAAGCAAGTATTTTGTCAACCAAATTCATATGTCACATAAGTGAACATGAAGAACTCATCTCATCTTTCCCAAGGAAATACTTCACACAACTCCCCTCATCTGAATCCACATGAATTCATTTCGTGAAAGAACTTACATCTTCCTTAAACATGTGTCAAGTGGTCAAACATGTTCCAACCTTGGAAAGCTTTGTTATACCATGTTCTCCCTCCTTTTACAGTTGACTCACGAAAATACTTAAAAATTTGATTGCATGACTAAATTCTTATTCACAATGAACAACTTCAACTTGTTTAACTCCACAATCATGGTCAAGACGCTCCTTCTTAACCTTATATTGGAAAGCATCAACTTCCTTCTGCAACTTTTATCTTTCCTCTCTCATATGACTCAATTCCTCCATGACCTGAAAAATTCTTTCAAGTCTTTACTACATGTTAGCTCTCCAATAATAATATTCATGATAACCTACCACATCACTAGCTAACCTCCAACTAAGTCCCTTTTCCAAAAATTCGGTCTTCTAACACAACCTTGATTGCAACTATCACAACAGTAGTTGCCGCACAACTTTCTTATTAAACTTTCACTAAGTTCCCTAAGAGAGGAACTCTTATTTAAATAAAGCCTTCACGGTGGTGGTCATAATACCTCCACAACCTACTATCATTTTAGTCTTCACCAGCTCATAACATGGAGCTCTTATACCAACTGTCATGACCCCTCTGTGATTGCACCAATAATACCGCCAAGGGTGTGCAGGACTGGAAATTTTTCATTGCAAGGCACATAATTACTTGCTTCCAGAATATGCCTCTAACCTATTTGTCTTAAACGAAACCACTATAGACATGCATAATAGGTTTTCAAATGATTTCAACACAATATCGCTTTAATTAGTCTTTCAAAACTTAGAGAATACTTCATTTGATATTAGCTTTTTTTTACACTTCTACAATATGAACATCTTCATCAATTCAACCAACTTCAATGTAAACATAAAAAATGAACATGTACAATGCAAAAATATGTAAAACACATGTACAAAGGGAGGGGGACCTCCCAATTATAACTCCCATTTAATTTTGTATTAACTTCTTTAACAATCTTCAAAATATATAAGGCTTTCCATATACCAATATCCAAACATATAAACTTCATTTTCTCACAATGTAAAATAGTTGGGATGAACCTTTGTTTATTTCCTCAATACTTAAATGAAACTTAGCCAGAACCGAGAACCAAATTAGTGTAAAAATTGGATCACACCTTAAGTTTTAACCCATAATTCATCCCAAATTAAATTCATGCTTCCTTGTGGCTTGCACCCCAGAAAACCTAGAAATCAGATTTTGCAAGACTTTGCCTCACCCATCTGATCCTTAGTTGGCTTTGGCCTCTTTTGTGTATTCCCTTCATTTATTCTCCTTCCCAAGGTTCTTTCTTCTTGGTTTTACTTGCTTGGCTCAGTTGATGATCCTTCCACCAACTGAAATTTGTTCTTTTATATGGTACCACCCCTCATCAAGTGGGAGGTCTCCCCACTAAGTTGACCCACTATAATTTTTAGTCTACCATATCTTCCTTCCTTCCTGAGCATGCTATATTGGGCAGAACACCCATCGCCCTCACCTTCACATTGCTTGTTCCATCGCATGCCCACTATGTGCCTTGCATCGATATTCTCATGCCCATATATTTATTTCATTTAGTTGCCTTTTCCTTCATGTAGACACATTTTCCCAACTGACTTCTTGCATCGTGCATGATATGTCATTCTATGGGTGCACTCACCTTGGTGCGTTAGCCTTCAATCCACCAAACCCGTCATCGTGATTATTAATCATGGGAAATTTTGGTCACATTATTGTTGACGTCACTCCATTATAGCACCCTTGCATGATCATAAGTCACCCAAATCATCATGTATTTGGTTTTTCACCTTTTGGGTGTGCCTTTGGGAATGCTCAAGCCTAGGGGCCTTATAGTTGGCCTAGGACCAAAAATATCTCTACCTTCAAGTTGAGAGGGAGGCTGAATTCCTTCCCTATGCAGTACCCAATGCCTAAAATTTTAAAGTCAATTGAAATTATCTTGAGTGGTTGGGTGGAATGGTGTTATCTTCCTCTACCATGTTCAAAATCCCACTAGTGACATGATGAGTTATAATGCCTTGATAAGTATTTTTGTAATGGCTACATGCCTATTAATATTTTTTTATTAGCTTTGAGCCTTGTGAAATATTAATTCAATATCCATACATGTTTTCTTGGTACCAACAACCTCACTCTAGCCCTAGGGCCAAGATGGAGGTTGATTTATTTCCTCATAAAAAAAAGAAGGTATGGAAGAGGCCACCAAATATCCTATTTTTTATTGATTTATATTTATTTTGGTTTTTTTGTAAAGGTTTATATTCTTTCAAATTAGAATTATACATGCATCGCATTTGAAGTCTGTTATATTTTTCCACTTGGGAACTAGACTAGATATAGAACTTCAAATATTTCATTAGCCAATAGGAGATTGTTCTAATTGGAGTCCAAAAATTGAAAGTACTATAACAATATATTTTTCCTCTAGGACCATTCATAACCAAAAAGAAAAAAAATTAAACATAGAAGTAGAAGAAAAAGCATCTAGAAGGAAATATGTTGAAATTCCCTTGTAGCCTGGATTTGGTCTATGTCTAGACTTGATCATAAACACATTGAAGGTACTCAACTAAAATAGCTTTGCATAGTCGAAGTATAAAAAAAATGAAATAAACAATAGTACAAAAGAATATATGAGCTCAAATCTCATTTCTTATTAGTCCATCAATTAGAAAACTCTGGGGCTCCCATACCAGGGATCATGGCCCTTCAGATCTCTAATACAAACTTGTATACAAGGTATAAAACAAAATGTATAGCCAATCCTTTGATTGATGTAGGGATTAATACCTGATCCTTTATATATTCAATCTTCCCAATAAAAAAAACAAGTGCATATATGAGCTTGTCCTTTAGCTCACCATCCTGATATTTTTTGTAGTCATTTGCAATCATTCCCTTTGCAATCACACTATAGCTTCTCTGTCTACTAGATCTTCTTCTTCAGATCATGTATCTAGCTTTGTTCTTGAAAATATGACCTTCCAACATTCATGTTTGAATTTCTTCTTGCAGGTTTGACCTTCCAACACTTAGATCTAAGTCTTGTAAACACTTAGAAAGAGCGAAAGAGAAAAAAGGGAAAATAGATCTATAAGAGATTGTTTAACGCTAAAAACCTGAGGTAGAATGTATCACAATGGAAGCTAACAAAATATATTTCTTGACAATCTATTATTTTTTAAAATAAAATTTAAATAAAAAATCATTTCCAAATAGAGGTAAAAAAATTCCAACATCTGACACCTGTCTAATAGCTGAATTTTCTACTTTTGTGTTCTTGGTAGAATCTACTTTAACTGCTTCAATTTATATCTCTAATCTTCCTTACATAACTTCTTCAGATACATGCATACTTGACTTTTTATAATTATTTTTAGGCCATAGATGGAAAACTTTTCAACCTTAGGATTAGACATATGAATATAAGCATATAAACCTACATTTTCCATAAGTTAGAAATAATATGCAATGGATCATATTCCAAGGACAAGTATTTTCCAAACCATATGAAATTAAATCACTTTCAATAATTTCCAAAGAAAATATATTTCTAAAAATAGATGATACAATTTCAAATGAAATTCCAATCATTGACTATTTGCTTTTAGACACAAAGTGATGATCATCAACATATAGCCTCTATCTCACTAATTCTAAATAAAAAAGTTGCAGGGTAACAAATTTTGGCAGATAATAGGGTTCACTTTCAAACCCATAGATTCTCATGCTAATGTAATTATCAAAAATATATGGGTCCTCTATATTGGTTTCCTTTGTTAACCTCCTTATATCCTCCCTGCAAATTTGAGATAGCCTCTCTATATCCTCCCTATGTATAATACTCCACTGCATTTGTCAACTTCCTTCACTCTTTCCTAAACATCTTTAATTATTGAGAATAGTCCTTTTCTGATGAAATATTCCAAAAAAAATGACTAGATGCATAAGATATGTAACATGTTCGAATAACTCAAAATATCACATATTACTTAGGTGCAAATGTATATTGTAAGCTAGATTACATGGGGAATTAATCCTAATTTCATTGAGATTTTTCATTATTTACCTTAAAAACATAAGGAAAAATTCATCCATAACCAAGTCATTTCAATATCCTAAAATAACACTCAGCAAATAGACCATCACCTTAAATTGTGGCTTGAGTGCCTTACTAGCCATTAGTAATTTAATTTTCACCATTTGACTAGGGTTTTCAACTAGATTTTGTAAAAATCTCAATTTTTCATCTTCATCCCAAGTTATAAATTCCTCGTTAAATTCTTTATCACTAATATTCTTCCATTTCACACGTAGCCTAAACATTTTCACCATAGTTTCCTCAAACACTTCTAAGAAACTACATCAATGTGTAGGATGAACAATATTTCAAGTTGACAAATCATAATGACTAACTAAAATAAGATTTATATCAAGGCCAAAATTACTACCCTGCAATGCAACACTGAGTAATCTAGTATTTAAAAGATAACTTTCTACACTATATGATTGGCCATTCATCTCTAATTGAGCTCTAAGGATATGCATGTCGATATTTAGTACATGGGCGTCATATATTTGCACTAGCATATTAATTAAAACCTCATTCTTGTGTTCACTAGCCATTCTAAATCCGTAAAATTTATGGGCTACTATTAAACTAATACAATAAGGCTTTCTAAAGATTATTAATTTCCTAGAGACTCGAATGGTAGCCTTCTAAATCCGTGTTTACCTTGAACTAGGGATTGAAAAATAATTCCTTTCATTGTACAAATCCAATAAGAAGCACAAAATGTAAGGAAATGAAAATTGATAACCTAATAACCTCAGTTATGGTAAATAATTACTGTTTAATTTTCACAACACACCATATTTACACCACGTTATGCATTTTGGTATTAAATTAATGTCATCATGTAACTCACTGGGTACAATTACAAGTCTGGTCCACTTTCTGTGTTTTATTACAATGATGTTCCTTCCAAATCCAATAGCCCAAACTTATTTAATCTGGTGGTCCGCATTCATATCAAGGTTCCCATTAGAAAAAGGTTTTAAAATTATTTTTCACTCCAATAAAATCCAACAATCACAATATCTTTCATTCAATGACCCAACAACGTATCATGCCCCAACTAGTATGACCACTAAAATAGACTTGCACCCCTGATGAAATCCAACAAACCTGGTTAATAGAGATCAATGGTCGTGATCGCCCATCAAACTCCAACCTGCTCGGTGGTAAATACATCCTAAAATAAAACTACCTTTTGCGCCCGATGAGATCCAAAGATCCAGGATTATTCCATATCAATGACCCTACTTATTCCACTTCGCTTGTCACGTGTGACTTCCACCTCATCACTAATGCCATTATGTATATTACTTATTTTATTTACTGATCCATAATATATACAAATATGTATGTATTTATGTATTTTTAATTCAATAGTTATACCCCACCTCGATGTTGGTCCTCGCTGATTTAATGGTTGTTACCGCCCATCAAAATCCATGACTCACAATGAATATTGCGAGGCACCCCCATGTTGAAAAATTTGTAGTAATAAAGGCTCAATTTGACGTTATCCTTAGTCAAATTGATTAAAATAAAATTTCACATCAGTAGGAAAAATTTGAGTAGTTTAACTAGTGTGACATGGATCTTGTCACTTAGTTACCTTAGTAAATTTGAGTTAGAGGGCTTGGAGTTCACTTATGTATGCATGATTGCTAAATTTTAGTAATCTAGTTCAGTTATTTTCAGTTGTACTCAGTTAAATAACCTCTAACTATTGATAGAGTCAGTTGAAGGGTATTTTTGCAGTGGGACAACAATCTAACTCAAATATCTGCTAGCTAATTGATTAATCAACCCAAAATAACTAGTGCATGCAAGGAATTTTAATTCCTCAGCTGAAGTGGAGATGAAAAGGCAGTGTAACGTTGGTTGTAGACTAAATTTGAGTGTACATATATTGCATGAAATCAATGATCAATCCATGGGAATTGTGTAATCAATTTGGAGGAATTCCTAAAGAATAGGGTCCAATTTCCTTAGTATTTTCATAGGGAAATAGGAGGCTAGGTGTGACGATATTTAGCTAAGTGTTGGAAAGAGTTTTTCATTGAGTAGAGAGAAAATATATTCATTTACAAGTTGAGATGATGCAGGAGCATTGAATCTCAAGATTAAATTCAAAGTGTCTATTTAGACCTTAAGGTCTAGACATCAGCCCAAGGAGGGGTCATTGTAAAATTTCATGAAAAAAGTTTTTATTTATTAGGTAATCATAGATAGAGAATATGATTGGTTTTTAGGTGTCAGTTAATGATGAATTATGTTAATATATCCCTGAATAAATGGGATGACTCGAGAGAGAAGTTGATGTCTGTAGTTAGTAGCTGAATGAGTCATAAGTTAGAGATAAGGGTAGTTTTATTAAAATAGGATTTGTTGCATTATTATAGGAACTAATTACAGGTTTGTAGGAGTGGTTGTGAGATATGGATAGTCTTAGATTTGTAGGAATAAAATAAAATAAAATAAACCTCGAGTGGCAGTAGAAAAAAAGGGGAGACCAACGAGAGAGAGGTCCCGAGTGGGCAGAATGAGGTGGCCAATTCAATCTATATCTGGCCAAAGGGGAGGAAAAAAATTTCAATTAAGGATATATGTACAAAATTATTGATTAATGGAATTCATTACTTTGTTTATTTTCTTTGTATGGCAATGTTCCAAATTTGAGTGTTGATGGTTGAGTAAGTGGATGTAAATATCTGTATTCATTAATTGTATAGTAGAAGTATTAATTAAACTGAGTGGGGACTCTGTGTTTCTTATGGAATAAGTTTTAATTATGTTGAATTAATCCTATGTGGGTTTGGAAAATTGTGGGATAAATATGTGCCATGAATAGGAATGGAGTGATTTATTGATTGTGGAAATCATTGAGGAAGATACCATTTGTAATTACGATGCCCAGCAACCGTTGGATGAGAAGCTATAGGATGATTGCTACACTTTTCTCAGTAATTTAATCCCTTCCTTTTGGATTTGGATACAAGTGTATGGATTCAATATTGTATGTATCTGTTGAAGCTGGATTCAGTTTGCTATACTTTAGGCAGTATTTAAAGATTCAGGTTTTTTTTAAAGGAATGGAGGATTTTATTGAGAGGAACCATGCTTGTGTTCATATAGATTGTGGAATGTGTTGAAGATGAGGTTTTAGGTACCACCTCACCTCCAAATGAAACCCATGTTCTAAATAAAATAGTTGAAAATACTTCCCAGGTTGAGACTGAGGCTTCACCTGCTGTTGGTGATCATATCTCCAACATTGTTAAAGACAAAAATTTCATTGCAATTGATAGTAATTATGTTGCAGAGGATGGATCAAGAAATTCACTCAAGTCAGAAAATTCGATTTCGAATGAAGGGTACTTCTAGAGTAGTGGAATATAAATAGGGCCGTGACATGGAATTGGGCATTGAAAATCATGTTGCAGAAAAATTTCAGAAGTCTCGGAGTAAGTCGCCTATAGTGGATAATATTTATTCTTTATATGATGTTACTGATAACAAGGTGGGTTCCACACAACAGGGTACTATATATAATGATCGTGGTAACAATGTTAAAAGTGGAAACTCTCTTAAAATTGAAAAATAGGTACCTAATGTTGACCTTAAAAATCGTTCTAACAATGCTCAAGATGTATATTTAGATGTCGTAACACCAATCAAGGGCTCTGAACAAGAATCCTAGAGCAGGATTGAACATACTGATGTGGTAGTTGTTGAAGATCATCCCAACAATACAAATACCCTTGAAACTATTTAATATGGTCATATTAATTCACTCACTGTCAATAGAGAAAAGAAAATTTCAGAGAGCATAAAGGCTTCAGGAAATGAATTGGATGAAATAAAACCAATAGATAGTTTGAAGAAAGAGTCCTTTGGAAATAATGACAATAATGATTTACTACCTGTGGAATATCACCATGATAATGTTGTAAGAACCATAGAGGAGCAATTTATGGAAAGAAAGAAACCATCATTGGCTGAAAATGTCGATTTTTTTGTTCCAACAAGTACCCATGTTTCTTCAGTTGTTGAATAATTCGTGCCTTCGAGAAAGGAGCCTGGAGAAATATTGGTGACAGAAACAGTTGAAACGGGGGGACTACATTTGCAAGTTGAAGAAGTGGCATTCAATTATCAATCTGATCATTTAGTGATAAAGGAAGAAGCAGAAACAATTGATGTGTAGAACCCATATTTTATGATAATGTAAAATAGGGAAATGGTGGAAGGAGTGGTCATCATTGAAGATATTTGGAGTATCGCAGGCCTAGAGCACTAGGCCTACATCATTTGGTATAAGAGAGGGAATGCTCTTTTGGAGATAAACAAAAGGTCTTTAGAGGATTTTTTGTGAATTAATGGATTTTATATGCATGATCTTAGAGCTTAAGAAGGAGAAGGAAAGCTACTTTGGGAGATTTAGTTACATGCAAGGGAAAGAGGTTAGATCAACCAAAGAAGGAAGCTGAGAAATTTTTTTTTAAAGTGGCCATAGAAATTTGGTAGTCACAAGATTTTGAAAACTTGGGAATGTTCTTTGTTTTAAATATCATTGATATGCAGGCAACAACAATTAGTGAGGCATCTCAACAAGAAAATCATAGCCTTAAGAGCAGTGATGAAGGAAGCCAGTAAGGTTTTCTGAGAGAAGGAAGAGTGTGGCCATAACCTAGTATTTCAGTTGTGATTGAAATGCAAGGCAACATTTGTGTTCTCCAGTGTAGATGAGTTCTAAATGTGAACCTAGAAGGAGGAGAGAGAAATGCTGAAGGAGGTTCCTGACAGAGGACCAGTGCTTTCCAAAAGACCAAGTACAACGGAGAGCTTGGTGAGGTAAGTTGTAGTTAGGATAAATTTTGCTACAAAGGCTTAGTGTAGCCAATAGTGAGTGTGAGAATATCATGAAGATGAAGAAGAATGTGACTATTGATGGTCATAGCAGAGGTTCAGGAAGCAGCCACAAAGTGAAGAAATAATATGCCAAAGAAAATGGCATATGGAGGTAGATGAATGATGAAGAATATGAGAGGGAGAAGGCTCAGATATTATTCCATCTTGAACTAATGATGGATTTTTTACGAATGAATAAGGATTCAGGAAGACCAGAGGTGTGGTTTTCTTATGAGAAGAAAGATAAGGTGGCATAAGCTATAGAAGAAGTAAGAGAAAATGATAAATGCTCGAATGAAGTTAGGAGGAATACTTGAAGACTGAAACTTCAAGTGATACCAAGAGATCTCATGGTTTTAAATCTGATATCTTATGTATGTTTTCAGGTGGAACATGTGGGCAAGGAAAATTTGTTGATATTTTCATAAAGGAGGAAGAAAACAGGAAGAATTCAAATTATGTTTTGAAAGAATATGGGAGAGCTAGGTCTCATATAAATTCCCATACACAGTTGGGGAAAAGTTTTGTTTTTCAGCATGCTGGAAGGGCTGAAAGCAGAGAATGTTTTTCTTATGATGATGGCCAAAAGCAAGAATAAGTGGAGAAGGATATCAAACAACCAAGTGAAGGGCTTGAGGAGGCTGAGAAGAAGACCATTGAATATTTTATGATTCATGTATAGGACTTGGAGCAATAGGAGGATTTGATGATTGAATCATCAAATGAGACCATTAGGTATTATGGTTTTAAATCTGACAAGTTATGTGTGATTTCAGGTATTGCAGAAGATAAACCATCCTATGGAACTGTCTCGAGTGAGGCTGAAAGTTGTCAAGCAAAGTATGATAATGAATATCTTTCACAAGAAGATCAAGTTGAGTTGTTGCAGTAGAAGGAGTTCATAAATTCCTTTCTTAGTAAAGGAAGTATATTTAATATAGACGAGATAGTTATGTCTTATGACGAGGAACTTTTTATTGGTAAGGAAAAATATAAATTGGTTTTCTTGAGTGGCCAAAGGAATACTGTTGGACAAACATCTAAAGTTGCAACAGAGATAGAGGATTATAATTTTATTCTAATGAATAATGAATAAGTAGTGTCACCAAGAAATTCAACTTATGACAAAGAAGAAGATAGTGAGGATTGTATAGAGTTTTTGGAAGAAATTCCAAGTGATATGGTAGATTTTTGGCATGAGCTAAGTCTTTTGGAAAATAGATTAGCAAACCAGAGAATGAATATTTTGATTGTACAATTGAAATTGGGCAAAGGTGAGGCAGACATGTCTCATGCTAAAAAGGAGTCAGTCTTAAAACTAAAGGAAGCTTAACTAAATACCAAGATTAGTCAAGGAGTTGAAGGACAACTCTGGAATGGTGTCAATGAAAAGGAAGAGAGTTATGTTGGAATTAATAAGCATCATAGAGATGAGTTGTTTGAAAGGAATCAGGTATAAATTAAATTTCTGAACCGTTTGATGGAAGCATCTGAGTCTAAGGAATGGATTGAAGGAAATGATAAAAGAATGCCTCAAGTTGTAGTTGAGACAGAGATATGTACTAGTTTACAAAAATATGTTATGTTTTCTAGTATACAGAGAAGTGTAAGTGAACAAGTTACTGCGGTCAAAGAATTGGAGAGAATTTTACTTTTTAAAACTAAATTTGAAGACAATGAGCAACAATTGGACATTGCAGAGGGATATATATTCAAGGATATTTAGGAAGTTTCGATGGCAGAATTAGAAATATCTACAACAATATTAAAAGAAATAGAAGAAGTTGAAGCAAGAAAAGCTGAAGAAGGTAATCAACAGTTTGAAGATGAATGGAAAAAGTGGAGTAATATGCAGTGGCAGAGTAATAAAAGAAATATTTGTTATCAGTAGAGGATTGAGTTGCAAGAGACCATAGATGAACTATGGGATTTGATGCAAGTACCTAAGAAAATCTACAGAAGAGCCAAGCAAGTAGTCCATTGTAAAGTTGAATGGAGAGTGAATAATGATGAAGGTAAAGATAGTGGAGCACTACAGCATAAGGTGTGGAAGCCTAGAAGGTTACAGCCAAAGAGAGATGAAGACAATGAAGCTTATGGACAACATCAAATAAAATGTTGGGATCGAGGAGTTGAAGGCTAAAGATGCATGATCAGGTGATCATGTATTCTTTCTACTTTGGGAGTCTGATGCAGGAGCATTGGCTCTCAAGATTAAATTCGAAGTGTCTAGTGAGACCTAAAGGTCTAAACATCAGCCCAAGGAGGACTCATTGTAAAATTTCATGTAAAAATTGTTTATTTCTTATCAAATCATAGATAGGGAATATGCTTAGTTGTTAGGTGTCAGTTAATTATGAATTATGTAAATATATCCCTGAATAAACGGGATGACTCGAGAGAGTAGTTTTTGTTTGTAGTTAGTAGTTGAATGAGTCATAAGTTAGAGATAAGGGTAGACTTATTAAAATAGGAGTTGTTTCATTTGTCTAGGAACTAATTACAGGTTTGTAGGAGTGGTTGTGAGAGTTGGAAAAAAAAAAAACATGAGTGGCAGTAGAAAAAAAGAAGGGGATATCAACAAGAGAGAGGTCCTGAGTGGACAGAATGAGGTGGCCAATTCAACCTAGATCTGGCCAAGGGAAAGTAGTGAAATTTCAATTAAGGATATATGTAAAGAATTATTGATTAATGTAATTAATTATCCTTTTTGTTGTCTTTTTATGGCAATGATCCAAATCTTAGAACTGTTGATGGCTGAGTAAGTGGATGTAAATCTCTGTATTCGTTAATTGTAGAGTAACAATATTAATTCAACCTAGTGGGGACTTTGTGTTTCTTATGGAATAATTTTAATTATGTTGAATTAATCTGTTGTGGGTTTGAAAAATTGTGGGATAAATACGTGCCAGGAATAGGAATGGAGCGATCTATTGATTGTGGAAATCATTGAGGAAGATACCATTTGCAATTATGGTTCCCAACAACCGTTGAATGCGAAGCTACAGGATGATCACTACACTTTTTTTAGTAATTTAATCCATGTCTTCTAGATTTGGCTACAAGTGTATGGATTCAATACTATCTATATCTGTTGAAGCTGGATTCAGTTTGTTGTACTTCAGGTAATATTTAAAGATTCGGGTTTTGTTTAAAGGAATGGAGGATTGTATTGAGAGGAACCATGCTTGTATTCATGTATATGGTGGAATGTGTTGAAGATGAAGTTTTAGGTGCCACCTCACCTGCTAATGAAACACATGTTCTAAGTACAACAATTGAAAATACTTCCCAAGTTGAAACTAAGGCTTCACCTGCTGTTGGTGATCATATCTCCAAGGTTGTTAAAGACAAAATGTTCATTGCAATTGATAGAAACTATGTTGTAGAGGACGAATCAGGAAATTCACTCAAGTTAGAAACTCTGATTTCGAATGATGTGAATGATACTTTTGGAGTAGTGGAATATAAATAGGTCCATGACATGAAACTGACCATTGAAAATCATGTTGTAGAAAACTTTTAGAAGAATGGGAGTAAATCACATGTAGTAGATAACATTTCTCCTTTACATGATGTTATAGATAACAAGGTGGGTTCCACACAATAGGGTACTATAGATAATGATCATGGTAATGATGTTGAAAGTGGAAACTCTCTCAAACTTGAAAAAGAGGTACGTAATGTTGACCTTAAACATCATTCGAACAATGCTCAAGATGCAGATTTAGATGTCACAACGCCAATCAAGGGCTCTAAACAAGAGGCCTAGAGCAAGACTGAACATACTAATGTGGTATTTGTTGAAGATCATCACAGCAATACACATATCGTTGAAACTATTAAGATGGTCTTAGTAATTCACTCACTGTTAATAGAGAAAAGAAAATTTCAGAGAGCATAGAGGCTTCTAGAAATGAATTGGATGAAATAAAACCAATAGACGGTTTGAAGAAAGAGTCCTATGGAAAATATGACAGTACTAAATTAGTACCTATGGAATACTGCCATGATAGTGTTGTAAGCACCACAAAGGAAAAAAAATTGGAAAGCAAGAAAGCATCAGTGGCTGAAAATGCTGATTCTATTGTTCCAACAAGTACCCATGTTTCTTCAGTTATTGAAGAATCTGTGCCTCCGGGAAACGAGCCTGGAGAAATATTGGTGACAAAAATAGATGAAACAGGGGAACTACATCCGCAAGTTGAAGAAGTGGAAGTGAATTCTCAATCTGATCATTTAGTGATAAAGGCAGAAGCAAAAACAATAGATGTGCAGAACCCTTATTTTATGAGAATGTAATACAGGGCAATGGTGGAAGGAATGATCATCATCGAAGGTATTTGGAGTATTGCGGGCCTAGAGCACTTTACCTGCATCATGAGCTCAGATTTGGAGTTATTAATTGTAATAGATTCTTTATTTAGTTGATTAATGTAAAGAGGCTTGAGGGGTTTTTCCCAGTTGGGTTCCCCTAGAAATCATTGTGTATTTGTGGTTTTTCTTATTGCATGTTTATGGTTGTTTTTCTAAATTGTTGATTTCATTCCAGATATTAGTAGAGTAGAATTTTGTCTCTTGATTTTAGTTTCAATTTATTTAACAGTTTCAATTCTATCAAATTTCTACATGGTATCAGAGCCATAAAATTCACTTTAGAACACATATTTTAAACTTGTCTCTCAAAGAATTTGGAGTTTGTAGCTTCTATATGGTAGATTTTCTTCAGGATCAGGAGGATTTCTTTCAATAGACAGATATTGGAGTATTCCTTAGAGGGTAGCTTGAATTTCATAGCCTAGAAGGCTCTAATGCAATAAATACTTGATGAAAATCATTTGTTAGAATATGTTAAAACCAATATTGCAAAACCTCCACAATCGTATTCACATGAATTAGCCCAATGGAAGAAGGAAGTTTCAAATACTTGGATAATTATTTTGGAAGGTGTGAGAGACCATGTGGTCTCAAATATCCATGGAAAATAGACATCATTTTATTTGTGGAGGGCTATTATTGAACTATTCGAAAATATAAGTGACTATAGAAAATTTCCTCGAAAAGAGAAACTTCGAAACATTAAGATGCAAAAGAATGATACTATTCCACAGTATCTCTCCAGATTTACACAAGTTCGGTGTGATCTTGGAGGGGTTGGTGTGAATGTTTTTGAAGGTGACTTGGTAAGCCTAACTCTTATATGTCATCCAAAATCCTAGCACAACTATTAGGACTCTATCAATGGAAGGGAAATATTACCAAATCAAGAAAGGTTGTGTTTTGATTTGGTTCAAGAAGAATTTAGGAGAAATAACCGAGATGAAACATTATCCAAAGATGAAGATGAAGATAATTTTTCATTTTTTGGAAGGGGTAAGAAGAGAAAATGGAATAATACCTAGAGAAAACCTGAGTCCAGCAAAAATAATGGAAATAATAAATACATGAGAAAGATCAAATGCTTCCACTACCACAAGTTCATGCACTATGCAACAAAATGTCCACACAAGAATTCTACCATTAAGCCTTCAGGAGGATCGTAAGGTGAAGGAATAGCTTCGCAATTTGAATTAGACTTAACCCTGATATCACACATGGCCAACACTATTATGGAGAGTGTGTGGTACCTTGATTTTAGTGCCTCGTTCCATATGACTGGGTGCAAGGATTTTTTCAGTAGCCTGGAGGAGAAGGATCTCCTGATGCATATCGAAATGGGTGATGATGGGAGGTACAGTGCTACAAGAGTCAATATTTTCACCTTTGAGAGGGATAAAGCCTCTACTCTTCACTTCAAAGATATTATGTTTGTACCTAGGTTGAGGAAGAACCTTATCTGTGTAGAAGTATTGGAGGATCATGGCTATGTTGTTATTTTCAATAAAGGGAGAGCCTTTTTCAAGCACATATATATTGGGAAAGTGAAGTATATTTAGGTTCAAGTGAAGAACCTATACAAACTTGAGGTGGGAGATTGCACTGCAATGAATAGTAAGGTGGAAAAAGAGTAGAGTTGAGATGTTGGAGAACTTTGGCACATGAGATTGGGTCATATACACCATGGTGCCTTAAAAATATTGCAAAAAATAACCACCTGTCTCCCGAAAGGCTTCGTTGACCAGTAGGATGTCTATAAGGGTTTCACAATGGGGAAATATGTCAAATCCAAATTCCATGACTCAGAGACTAGAGCAGATACAATCCTGGAGTGAGTCCACTCTAATGTTTATGGACCATTTTCTAACTAATATGTTATTTTTATTGATAATTTCTCTAGAAAATGTTGGACCTTATTGATGCGGAAGAAGGCTAATTTTTTCTCAAAAATTGTTGAGTTCAAGTCATTAGTTAAGGAGAAGAATGGGAAGAAGTGGAAGGCTCTCAGGAGGGATAATGGATGCGAATTTTTTTTCACATGCCTTCAAATATTTCTATGCAAAAGAAGGTATTTGAAGGGAATTGACAATACCCCATAACCCATAAGAAAATGGGGTAGTTGAAAGGAATAATAGAAGCATAGTGGGAACACCAAGGGCCATGTTGCATGACCAAGGGCTACAGTTACATCTACGGGCAGAAGCATGCAACACCACAGTCTACTTGTAGAATCGAAGTCATCATAGGATACTTTGTATGATCACATCGGAAGAAGATTTCTTTGGGAGAAATATTGATGTGTCTCATTCCATAATTTTTGAAGCTTAAATTTATTTTCATGTCTCCAAGGATTCGAGGAAGAAACTTGATCCTATAGCAAAGTTTGAATATTTTTTAGGATACATCGAAACTCCACACAATTATCGGGTGTACTTTCCCTCATTGAGGATGACATTTGTTAGGATATATTTCAAGTTCAATGCGTAAAAGGCTATGAGATTCTCTCTATAATAGGATCTAAGTATCCCTGATCCAATCATGGGTCGAGTACTACTCTAACCATCATGTACGGTATCAAGATATTTTAAATTGACTATGGCTTATACAGGTTTAAATGAGCATGTTAGTCCATTGATTATAATGAATAAACACATAAACATAAGTAAATGAACTTAACATATCTAGAAGCACATGCACGTAAGTAAGAGAGAGACAACGAATTGGTAATGGTGTTCACCCCTCCATCTCTCTAGGCTACATCTCCAGATCTGCTTCAATTGGAATACAGATCTTCTATATTCCTTCTTCAAAGTAAGCTTTCTTACATTCAAGCTCTATGGTCATGCATTAGCCAATAAGTATCAATTTCAATGGTTAAGTATTCTATCGTTTCTTCTCCACCTTTCTCATGGCTCACATAAGGAATATATATAGTTTTCCCTCACCCACTCTCCAACAAAGAGCCTTAATTACAAGACCCACAAATGTAGGGCCTAATTACAAGGAAGGAAAAACAAGATCCTTGAAAGTAGGATCTCCAACAATCTCAGGCTCATAATTGGGAAAATTCTCAAAACCACCTAACGACTCTTCAACCATGCCCTTCATTCTCTCAACCTACAATTGAGAAAAATAGAGAATTGGTGTGAGGTGGTTTCTCACATAAAAACTAATTTCCCTAGTTACATTAAATGAATAATATGTGAGACAAATTCTCTCACAAATAGTAATCATCTATATTAATAGTTCATAGGTTTAATAAGGGCTCATAAAATGCATAACTAAATGCATGAGCATAATTTCACCAACTTCAAATCAACCTGGCGCAAAGCTCTTTCATGTGCGAAGATCCTTTCGGATCACACCTCCCCACAAAGAAACTTTTTGTCTCCAAAAGTATCAGCTTCAATATATCATCAACTACATGCAAATTTCTTTGAAAGGCACATTCCTACATGACTCCTTCACCTGAAGTACTTCAGAATCGGAACGCAATGCCAACACCTACAGCTGGGGCAACACAAATGCATGAAAAGGAACATCCTTGAAGACTCCTTCACCCAAGGTACTTCGAAATCAGGATGCAAAGCTAACATCTGCCTAAAGTTGCAACACAAATGTCTGAAAAGGCACATCCCTTCAAGATTCCTTCACCTCGGTCCTTCAGAATCGGAATGCTGCAACTGTTGTAATGCAAATTCCTGAAAGGTCACATCCCTTGAAGACTCCTTCACCCAACTTACTTCAAAATCAGGATGCAAATACTACATCTGTCCTAAGCTACAACTTGTAGCTGATCATACCTGTTTATGTCTTTTGAAACACTTGCCAAGAGTTCATTGGTCAAGTTTACTTGCCAAAATGTCTTAGTAAAATCACCTCATTTAACTTGATTACAAAGAAGACAAAAATGCTTAATGCATAAAAATACACCTCTCACTCTCCCCCACATAAGAGTGGATAACACAAGCCTTTACAATGCTTCATAATCAACTTTACATCATGAATTCCATGGTGGAAACTATAGCATTTTTACATGGCATTCAAAAATTTACATGCCAAATTTTCGATGCCCAAAATATGATGGAAACTATGGCCCTTTTACATGGCAATTACAAGAAATTTAAATGTGGCAAACATGTACAAAAAGGGAAAAAAAAATTCAACCCCTTTTTAATTTGTGTACATAAAAAAAGAGCACTAATGGTGGGAAAAATAAAAATTCCACCCTTTGACATATTATGTGCAAAATAACATGTGCACATGGAAGGTGAAAATAATTTAACTTCCCCATTATAGAACCAGTGCATCATAAAAGTGCTCCCTTCAATTTCTAGGCATAGGGAAAATAATTGGCATATATGTAAAATAAAGGATATTATCACTGGACATGCCCCAGCTATCAAGATGATGAACCATCACTACTCAATCCATGGTAAGTGCACCAGTCTTATCAGTGCAGAGTACATCCATAGATCCCATATTTTGTATTGCAACTAGTATTTTCACAATGCACTTGTCTCTCACCATTGCAAAATTCAGAGATCTGGAAATTATTTAGCATCTCAAGAAGAAATTAAAGCCCATTCTCGGCAATATTTCTTTCAGTATGGCAAAAGGCCCATATTATGGAATCCATGACAAGCTTCAATTGTTGACTTGATAATGCAAACAAAGAATGGAAATAAGTCACAATCAGATGGAGTATTAAGAAGAATTTCAATCGTTGCTCCGGATAATGCTCAAAAATTTTAGTAATCATCTCAAACGTGAAAGAAAAAAAATAAAAATACATGGTAAACCCTCCATCATAACACCTCTACTGACAACACATTAAAACTAGCAGCATCAAGACCCACCATCAGAATACACATTTCCTTTTTCGCAAATAGACGCTGAAAAATCTTGGTGAACATGAGCCCCATATTTCAAAGCTGGAGAGCAAACTAGATGTTTTGTAAAATCACAAAACATGCTAATTGAAGAGTGCATTTTTGCAAAGGCTTGATATGATGCATAAAATTTCTCTTTTTCAATTCTGTCCCAATTAATTTCTTTCATAGGAGGAGAAACACGCCCTTCATCTCCCATTCGAAATCTTGCAAAAAATCACCAACGACCCAACAAAGAGTCTTTGTGGAAGAAAGGGCTCAGGCCCGTGGTTTTGGGTCGACACATTTCTCCACAATTGCCTAGCAGAACAAATGGATTAACACACCAGCAGATCTGATCACTTTATGCACCAACATCAGATTTCTCACCAAACCAGCAAAAAAATGACTATTTCCATCTACATCCTCATGTTTTAGAAAGAAATGCACAGGTGAAGATTGTGCGACAAATTTTTTGGAATCGTTCCACGATCTTATCACCCGAGTGTCGATTTTTTGGCATCGAATGTGGCGTGCCCAGTTTAGGTGTGATCCACAACATGTTGAAATTGACTCTCCACTGGCAGATGATCCAGGTTGCAAATGCCAACTCTCCATCTGTACCATTCTCAATGGAAATGTTAGATCCTGAAGATCGGGTGTCTGCATCATCTCTCCACAATTTTGAGGCAAGTCGGATCATATTCCACCACCAGAACTCGAAGATCGATGGGAACTGATCCGGGATGCCCTCCATTATAGGATTGCTAACCGAAATTTTGTTGGTCGGGTTCACACTTGGATAAATTTATTTCTTCGTGAATTCTGGAGAACCCTGTGAGCATTCGAAAGTAGGACCTGATGCCATGACCTCTTTGGGATCCAAGATGATGGGGGATGTAGATAAATTTTAGCAGGATTCGGGCTCCAGACCGAGATCTGTAGTATTCGACCATGATGGGTCGGTGAGATCGGATGACCTTCTACGGCTTGAAATCTAGGGCAATTCGAGCTAAATTGAGGAATCAGAGTTCTCAAGATTCGAATTGGAGATCTCTGCCACAGATAGGGTCAAATAATGGATAGATCCAACAGGCTAGTAGGCAGGCTGCACACAATTATGTTGACACACAATGCCAACTAATACGTGAATGAAATGAATGAACAAACAAATGGTATAGTGTTAGCACTCTTCAGCACCACTAGCATCAACATCGGCATAGTCCATCCTTCCACTCACCATTAATTGATCGCAAGCAGATGTTAGTCACCATGGAGACTCTTTAATGAAAAAATGAATCTCCATATAGGTGGTAAATTTCTATATCATCATTGGCAGACATGAATTTCAGAATTCCCATCTCTGATACCATTAGTATGCCGGTCAAAATAAAATATCTGCATGTTTCCAGTTCTCCATGAATTTGCATGACCTTAGAATGTGAACAATGTGGCCCCTTCTGATTCCCTCATGTAGCTGCAACATGAGAGCTTTGTTCATAACTTCAAATACAACATCTATACCCATTCCATAATGGTTATTATCGCACACGAGAACAACATGAAAAATCCAAACAACAGAGATTTTGAGATCCTCGAAGAGTTTTCCCTGATTGGCATATCCATCTCCATAGAGCATGAAGGTAACTACTTCTGCCTTGGAATAATTTTGCGCAAAGGCCAAGCCGTAGCCAAGGGGAACCTGGGTGCGCACTATTCCGTGCCCTCCATAGAATCCATTCTCCTTCTTGTAGAAATCCATGGATCCTCTTTAGCTCAATCAACTTATTAATGATCGCTAGAGCCTTCGCTTCGATTAGGCTTCCTGTGGCTCTTGTGAGCCACATATTTGAAGTGATATTTAATCTGCTCTGCTATCTTCCACTGCTGCTGCGCCTCCAAAAAAATTTCGCTCCTACTGGACTTCATTAATGCTAGGAACAACATGCACAACAAGGTGCAATGATACTTCATGTAACAATAAATTTTCCATCCCGAGGTCGTTTTACGTTATTAAAGTGCCGGTGGATTCCTCTTATCAAGATATTCATAATGGTGTCATTATTTTTTGATTCCAAGTCGAACAAATTTTGAGCATTTTCCATCAAAAGAGGGATACCTACCCCCATAAAACTCGAAATTTTGTAAAAGAGCATAGATATAACTTGCATAAACATCATGACCTTCTTACCAAATAGACACCAATCACTTTCTTCTTGTAAGCGTGTTGTTTGAATGGTGGATGGAGCCTCCTTCTTCACAGGCTCTTTTACAAGTTGCATGCTTGATTTGTGGAATTCGGGCGTGCAACTTCCAACACTTCTTCTCCCAATGGTCACTGATCTTGTAGAAACTACAAAAATTATGTCGTTTCCCATTCAACTATGTCTTCATGATAGGAGGATTTAGAAGGTTCTCATTCTTCTTGGTCTCACTTCTCGTGGACACATATGTCTTCTTAACCCACACTTTCTGTGGGTGATGCTTAACTACATCATGATTAGAATATATATGGAAGCAATCATTTATCTTATATGTAAAAGAAGAATTTGAATGACTGTTATAGCTTCCCAACTTGTCCTTGAACTGATGGGGACTAGGTGGCTTGAATCCCTTCTTGGAATCAGGTGATGAAGAGACGACTTTTTCTTCAGCTACCTTCGAGAATCCTCCTTTCTATTTATGTCCATAACCCAAGCCTGCAAATGGTTTTCTTTGTACAACCTCCAATGGCTGGGTGACTCCTTGGTCATTTATGCCAAGTCCACCTCATATGTACCCCATCTTTGTGAGGATATTCATGCCACCATTAGTTTCATATTGAGAGAGAACAAAACATGAAGTAACACCATATACCTCGGTTTGATATGCAACATACATCGTCTCAAACTTCTGCAACTTAGCCAATAACTCCTCTTTGGATCGTAGCATCTCTTGAGGGTCCTACTTATCCCTTTTAGCTACCTGTAATAGTCTTCACAATTCTGCATTGCCAGCTTGAATGCTATCATTTATCTCTTGCAACTCTTGCATTCTTTCAACGTGCTTCGCTCCTCTACACATCCTACAAAGCAGTCACTTGCTCTGATACCACTTGATCTAATCACGGGTCGAGTACTACTATAAGCATCGTGTATGGAATTAAGATCTTTTAATGGCTTATACAGGTTTAAATGAGCATGTTAGTCCATTGATTATAACTCATAAACACATAAACATAAGTAAATTAACTTAACATATCTAGAAGCACATGCACGTAAGTAAGAGAGAGACAACCAATTGGTAACGGAGTTCACCCCTCCATCTCTCTGGGTTACATCTCCGAATCTGCTTCAATTGGAATGAAGATATTATATATTCCTTCTTCAAAGTAAGCTTTCTTACATTCAAGCTCTATGGTCGAGTATTATCCAAGAACTATGACTCTCAATGGCTAATTATTCTCTCATTTCTTCTCCTCCTTTCTCATGGATCACATAAGGAATATATATGGTTTTCCCTCACCCACTCTCCAACAAAGAGAATTAATTACAAGACCCACAAATGTAGGGCCTAATTACAAGGAAGGAAAAACAAGATCCTTGAAAGTAGGATCTCCAACAATCTCAGGCTCATAATTGGGAAAAGTCTCAAAACCACCTAAAGACTCTTCAACCTGCCCTTTATTCTCTCAACCTAAAATTGAGAAAAATAGAGAATTGGTTTGAGGTGGTTTCTCACATAAAAACCAATTTCCCTAATTACATTAAATGAATAATACGTGAGACAAGTTATCTCACAAATATTAATCATTTATATCAATAATGAATGGGTTTAATAAGGGCTGATAAAATTCATAATTAAATGCATGAGCATAATTTCAACCACTTAAACACTTTTTCACCAACTTCAAATCAACCTGGCACAAAACTTTTTCACGTGCAAAGATCCTTTCAGATCAATCCCAGAGGAGCAAGAGCTTCTAGATCCAAAGCAAGAGCCTAAGGATGATCTTCAGGAGGTTTTGGAGTAGGCACATGGATAGGAGCAGACACGAGGTATAATGGAGGTATTCACTCAACCAAAATATTCCAGATAGGGGAGAAAGAGAACTAGAGAAGTTGATAGATTGGTGCAGGGTGTAAGTGAGAATTTCGGAGCCCCCACGTCATAGTGTGGTAGGCAGAGGTCACGTGATAAGTACATTGGTTACATGGCTCTCATGACCAATCTCATTGAGACAAATCCTTCCTCATTTGAGTAATTATATTCTCAATCAATTTGGGTTGATACCATGCTCGATGAATATGAATCCATCATGAAGAACAGTGTATGGGAGGTGGTGTCGAGAACATTAGAGAAATAAATGGATGGTTTGAGATGTATCTACAAATTGAAGCAAACATATAATGGGGAAATTGAGAATCACAAGGTGAGACTTGTGGCCAAAGGATTTTCTTAGATAGAGGGAGTGGAATATGAGGAAACATTTGCACTAGTTGCAAGATATCCCTCAATCATATCCATTCTAGCATTTATTGCACATATGGGGTGTAAAATCCACCAAATGGATGTGAATACTACCTTTCTCAATGGTGTTGTTGAGGAGAAAATTTACGTAGAGCATCCGGAAGGTTTTGAGACATAAGATCGAGAGTTGCATATGTGCAAAATAAAGAGATAATTGTATGGTCTCAAACAAGTGCCCCAAGCATGGTACACTTGGATTCACAATTATATCACTAGATTGGGCTTCACCAAAAGTGAAGCAGATGCGAACCCCTATGACATTTTTGTAGATGGTAAGTTTCTTATTATTGTTTTTTATGCAGATGACTTAATATTAATATGTGATGAGTAGTTTATTCAATCTTGAAAAGAGGATCTTGCAAGGGAATTCGATATGAAATACATGAGCCTCATGAATTACTTCCTCGGGTTGGAATTATGCCAGGGCAATGGTGATTTTTTTGTGTCTCAAGGAAATTATGCTACTGAGATACTTCATATATTTCATATGGAGAATTGTAATCCCATGGACACACCTCTATCTACAAAATAGAGGAAAGAGAATGCTATTTTTGGTGAAGAGGTTGATGTTACCATTTACACGCAACTTGTGGTTTCATTGATGTATCTTCTGAACACGCAACCCAACATGTGCTATCTAGACAACCAACATATCCAAGCTATGGTGAGTCCTACCAAATTATATTGGAAGGCAACAAATCATGTGTTACGGTACCTCAGAGGAACTACCCAGTATGGATTATGCTACAGAAGGATATAGGGAGTGATCTGCAAGGCTTCACCAATGTAGATTGGGAAGGCATTCCATCCAATGGGAAAATTACATTATATTTTATCTTTAAATCTGGGTTTACAGTTATGTCCTAGTACAGTAGGAAGCATAGGTCTGTGGAGCTCACCTTAGTAGAGTTTGAATACATGGTTGCAAGTCAAGCAACATGTGAATCAAATTGGATGATGAAAATACTTATGGGACTATTCATTCAAGAGATGGATTTGATAGTGATATATTGTGATAATGAAAGTTTCATTAAGCTCTTCGAGAATTTAATATTTCATGATGGCTCCAAGAACATTGATATCTGGTATCATCATTTTCTGGACTATGTGAAAAGGAGAATTATGTTTCTACAATACATTCCAATTGAGGAGCAAGATGTTGACATATTGGAAAAGGCATTGTCAGGAAGTTAATTGGAATTCCATAGGTGTAGGATAGGGGTGGTGGAAAATCCCTTTATTTCTAAGATTGAATGTTGAAAAAAAAGTAGCAAGAAAGGCTCAATTTGACTTTAGCCTTTGTCAAATTGACTAAAATCATATTTCCACATTAGCAAGATAACTTGGAGGCAGTTAAATAGTGTGATATGGATCTTGTCACTCATCTAGCTCAGTAAATTCAAGTTAGAGGGCTTAGAGTTATATTATGCATGTGTGATTACTAAATTTTAGTATTATAGTTCAATTATTTTCATTTGTACTCAGTTAACTTGTAACCACCCTCCTCCCACATTTACTCAAGCTAATAGGTCCATTGGAGTAAACATGTGACAAGAGGCTATTATGATGTGATTCAACCTCCTAGGTCACCTTAAGTAAGTGGAACCGACATAAAACAACGAATCTCACCTTCCACACATACTATAGAACCTTCAAAAATCAACCAACCATTCCAGGTGTCCAACCCCTAAGAAAACTAATCATTTCAATGAATTGGACCCTCAATCACTCCCATGAAAAGCCCTCCAAGAAACTAAGGATTTTGAGTTGCTCCCATAGCAAGCCATGCCATCAACTATGGATTTTTCTCACCAATTATGAGCCAATGACCTCGAATTCTTAGCCACTTTTTAGGACTAGGTCTTAGGCCACTACCCAGAACTTCATGAAACCCCCAAAAATTATAAATAACTTTGAAACAAGGTTAATAATGAAAAAATTGGCACACGTACATGATCTGACCCCTATTACCCATGACAAGCATTTCATTAAACATGTCACAAATAAGTAATCTACAAATCATAATAAAAAACCTGATCATAGGGGTTTCATACTTATTTGAGATTCGTAAAGACACATTTATGCTTATTGCAATATATTAAATATCATCTATTATGTCATATATTCATTGTTCATTCATTTTTTAATGAAAACATGATGAGGGACATACATAAATTTTTCCATAAAACATACTCATAACCATCATATAATCAACAAAAATAACCAAGATATAACAACCATAAAACCACATATGAACAAGTATATTTACCCGTCAAATACAAGAGGGAAAGATCTATTATTAACATGTGTAAAATGCAACCAAGTCCAGAACTTCCATTTACCACCCGACCATAGGCTAGGCTGAACCAAATATTTCTTTCAGCTATTCACCCCCATGCCATATTCCAAGCATGAATGTGGGATCTCATGAAACAAATCAAACAAAAAAAAAAACCAAGGTTCCAAAAGCCAAACTACCTCAGCCCTCAACCAATGATTCCATCTCACAGTTGGACATCACTAACCATCACCAGATCAATCTCTACCCAATTTTTCCAGGGCTTCATACTGTTTGTTCCAACCAAGGATTCCAGGACTAGTAACTCAACCCACATTTTCCATCAGACTACTAGATTGTTTTTTGAGCCATGGCTTCTAAGACTAGTAACTCAACCCACCAAGGGCTTCCAAAGAATTTGTGCAGCCAAGGCTTCTAGGATTAGTAACTCAAACCAAGTTATTATAGGGCTTCTAGATCATTTACCCAACCAAGGCTTCTAGGAACTAATAACTCAACCCACAGCCAAAGGAACATCAGTACCAACCAGAAAATAAAAGCAAACCCACAATACCATGGCTATCTAGGAAATGGAAAGGATAAGAAAAACCACTGAAAATCCAGCAAATCGTCCATGCCAATGACATATCGTAACCAAGAAATCACATGCATATGACATGCATGCCAAAACTAGCAAGAAAATCATACATGCAACTCAGTACTTGCAAGCAAAAACCGTTGTAGCTGATGATCCAAATGTTCCATGATCCCAATATCCTCTTGCACTTTACTTCTCTTACTTTTCCTTCTTTCTCCAAATCCTAAGTATGCCACACTCCCCCAAGCATTCTCTAAGAAAAATCAAGTTTCCAAGATTATGAGAGAGAGAGAATAAAAGAGAGATCCAAAATTGGACTGATCAAAATCCATGAAATGATCCTCAGATGCCTTTTTATTCATGAGGCCTATGTTTTATTCAATTTTCCATTATTTTTCTTCATTTTCCTCCTCACATGAAACCTGTAGCCTTTCACCTTCCTTTTCTCCTATTTTTCCTTATTTTCATAAATAAAATTCCAATAAATTCCACTTTTCTTTTCCAAACCTTTGCCATTTTCTTTGCCAATTTCCAAATGTTTACCATTTCATTTGCTAGTTTCCATAGCCATTAATTAATCATAAGTGATCTTCGTCACTATGTTTTTTCCCAACATTTAGCTCGGAATATGTTTCCCATGCTCAAGGTATTATTTTACCTTTATTAAATTTATTACATAAATTTTTAACCTGGGTTGTTACAGAACCCTCCCGCTTGGGGGAACACCGTCCTCAGTTTTCAATGAAACCTACAATAAACAATACTACTAAAAGAAAAAAATACTTCCCATGGACCTTTATAACTTATCTCATTGTATTATTTACAATGATCAACCTGTTGAGAAGAAAACAAACATGAGAAACATAACAACATGAAAACCATAATGACATGACACCCATACTGCTAATTGGAGCTTTATAACACATCTCATGGCATTATTTACATCCATATACATATATAAATATATACATAAACCAAAAAACACACGAAAACATATACTAAAAAAATTCACTCAACCAATGAATAAAAAATGATACATAACCTGCATCTGATCCGTCATCTCCCATGTAGCTTAATCGAGCCCAAAGTGCTTCTATTACACTTTAACGTGTTCAATTTATTGGTTATGGAGCATGAGCATATTTCTATGCAAAATGCGTTGAGGTTCTGTCTATAATTCTTCTTCTGGCTCCACCTGCAGTACATACCATTCAATCACATGATCAACATCATTAACATACTTATTAAGTAATGACACATGGAAAACATCATGGAATTTCATTGTTGGAGGAAATGCAATTTGATAGGCTACTGGTCCAATCCTTTGAAGGATCTCAAAAGGTCTGCAATATTGAAGTGTTATCTTGGCACATGATTTAATCCTCAATGAGCTCTTCTTGGGCTTAATGCACAGGTACACATGTTCCCCAACCTGAAAATCCTTAAACTTCATTTTCTGATTTGCATAAATTTCTTTTTTTTTTCATGTGCTACCTTCATATTTTTATTTATTACGTGCATTTCCCATTCCATCTATGCCAATATGTCTTGTCCATTCAATACCTTGTTATCTAGATCACTCCAACATATAGGATTATTACAATTGCACCCATACAATGTCTCAAACAAACACATCCTCAGTGAATCTTGATACCCATTGTTGTAATAAAACTCAACTAAATAAAGGTACTCCTCCGATCTCTTTTGTTGATGCATCACATACATTCTCAACATGTACTCTAATATCTTGTTGACCCTCTCTATCTGTCCATATGTATGCCGATGATAAGTTGTGTTGAAGGAAAAATTTGTACCCAAAGCTTCAAATAACTCTTTCCAAAACCTAGAAGTGAACTTGGAATCCATTTCTGACACAATATTCCTTGGTACCCCATGAAACCTCACCGCATCTCTAATGAATACATGTGCCACATCACTAGCTAAAAACGTACACTTCATGGAAGGAAGTACGCTACCTTTTCCAGCCTGTCAACCAAAACCATAATAGAATCATGTTGTCTATATGTCCTCGGAAAACCTATGATGAAGTCCATGGAAATGACCTCCCATTTCCACTATGGAGTCGATATAACCTGAAGTAATCCACCTGGATGCTTACACTCTGATTTTATCTATTGATAGTCCAAACATCTAGCCACAAACTCTACCACTTCCCTCTTCATATTTTCCCAATAATAAAACTTATTCACTATTTTCAACGTCTTCTGATACCCATGGTGATATGAATACAGTTTCACATGAAACTCTCACAAGATAATCTTCTTGAGCTCATTGTTTTCCAACACATATATCCCATCCCTAAATCTGATCAAATCCTCTGATGTAAGATGATATTCCACATCCTGATCACATGTACCCTAATGTAACCTATTCCTAAGCTCTATGTACCTACCATCTTGTTTTCCTTCCTATAATATCTGATCATGTAATTTTTTCCCATAAGAACTCATAGTTTCTATAGGATTTACCTGTATCTCATTTCTAAGAGAATTTGCAACCATGTTCTCTTTACCTTTAATGCACCTGATCTCAACGTCAAACTGATTGATCATGTTCAACCATCTATCTTGTCTGGAATTTAGATTTATTTGGTCAAATAGATATCTCAATCCACTATGATCACTCATCAGTGTGAACCTCCTACCAAGAAGATAGATCCTCTGCATTTTCAATGCATGAATGATCGCTTCCAACTCGAGATCATGTGTTCGACAATTCTAATCATGATATTTCAATTTATGTGACTCATAGCATACCACATATCCTTCATGCATAATGACTCCACCAAGCCCTCTCTTCAAAGGATATGTACATACCACAAACTATTTGTCTAGATCTGCAATCTTTAGAATTGGAGCATTTATCAATAACTGCGTCAACAACTCAAAACTTGTTACACATTCCTTTCTCCATTAAAATTTATTATCTTTCCTTTGCAACGATGTAATAGCATAATACATTTATGAGAATTTCCTTATGAACCTCCTATAATAACCTACTAACCCCATAAAATACCTTACCTCATCGACATTCCTAGGAGATACCCACTCCATGATAGCTCTTATCTTCTCTGGATCCATTGCTCTTCCTTCCTTGGAAACCACATGTCCCAAGTAATGTACCCATGTCTAAAATAAACTACACTTAATGAGCTTAGTATACAACTGATTTCATCTAAAAAATCTCAATACCATTGCTACATATTCTACATAATCTTCTTCATTTTTATAATATACTAATATAATACAATAACAAAATTATCCAAAAAGGGATGCAATTCATTATTCATCAAGCACATAAAAGTATCTAGAGAATTAGTCAAATCCAAAGGAACTACAACAAACTCATAATTACCATACATGGTCCTAAAATTTGTCTTCTAAATATCCTCTTCTTTGATCGTACCTAGTGGTAAATTGATCTTAGATCAATATTCGAGAAAAATAATTCTCCCTTCAATTGATTAAACAAGTCATCAATCCTAGGCAATGGATACATGCTATTAATGGTCACCTTGTTCAATTTCCTATAATCAATGCATAACCTGAGAGTACCATCCTTCTTCTTTACAACTAATACCGGTGCACCCCAAGGCAATACACTTGGCCTATCCTTTGTCAAGCATTTCCTTCACCTTCATCTTCAATTCCACTAACTACGGTGTGCTCATCCTGTATGGTGCCTTTGATATTGGTGTTACCCCTCGTACCAACTCAATAGAATAGTCTACTTCCCTATGAGTTGACAACTTTGAAATATTTTTTGGAAACACATCCTAAAACTTTTGTAAGATAGGGTACCTGCTTAATATCTCTGCATCCTAATCCTCCTTACCTTTATCACTATAAATATGCATTGCAAATGACACACACCCTTTTCTGTGACCGTGTGTTGCCTGCATAGCTCTCACTATTATGACTGACATTGATTTCTTATTACCCTGTAATATTCTTTGTTCTCCATTTCCATCCAAACACTCGATAGCCTTATCATAGCATACTACCTTAGTCCTATTAAGATACAACCAATTGATACTGATAAGCATACTATACGATCCCAACAGAAGTGCATTTAAATTTGTTGATGTAGGCATAAAATTCAACTAAAATGCACAAGCTCTTACCCAATGATGAAATCTCTTCTTTGTACCTCTAGCCAACTCCACTAAACAATATTCTGCATGCGCTTATTTATTTAAACCACACTTTTCCAGCATGTGAGGATTAACATAACTATAATTAGATCTAGGTTCAATCAAAATACAAACAATTTGATCACAAAACTTATTGTCGGTCTCGATAATAGATGTCTAATGATCAGACTCTCTTTTATCTAGAGCTACATAAATTCGATGAATACTCTTTCTAACATACCCCATTTTTTATGCCTCCTGAGCACTATATATCTGCGATATTCCACCATGATTCTGTGGACAATCTCTCCAGTGATGATTCTTGCCACAAGTCCAACACTATAAAGGCTTCCAACTTGCACTCTTCTTCTTCTCCCCAGACTAAAATTATTGTCCTGTATCATATTTAGTGAACTTATTATTTGGTGCTACATTCTGTTTGTTACCTGGGTCCTAAGGTCTTTCTCGTTTCTTGTCCCATTCTCCTTTTTTCTTCGCATTACCTTTCCAATCCGTCTTAGTCTCAGATCTATGCTTTGATTTCTCATAACAATTCTTTAGCTTCTGGATGACCTCCTCCAATTATCTAGGCCTATCAAACTCAATCTTGTCTTTGAATGGCATCGAAAACTCACTCAAGAACCGTTGAATCCTGGCCTTCTCCTCCTTGAGATAAGGAACATACTTGAATAAATCCAAAAAACTACTAGTTTACTCCTCATTGGTCATAGATCCCATCTTCATCTCATAGAATTCATTTTCCTTGTCATCATAGTATCTCTTTGATACGTACTTGTTCCTAAATAATCTCTCAAACTCACTCCAACTTAATTCTTCTTCATGAATACCTCTAAAATTATTTACATATTCCCACCAAATATAGTCCTTACCTTTAATACTGAACGTAGTTATTCTAACCTTCATGTTCCTTGAGTAATCATGCAATATAAAGAACATTTATATCCCAAGTGTGTTAGTGTGTTTGGTGCATGCAAGTATGAAATCACACCAACTTAAGGGGTGTGGTTTACCCTCTTAAGTTATTGGTCACAGGAAGAAAAAGAATTGGAGTCAAGAAAGTTAGTGGAAAAAACTAGAATCATAAACATACTAGATCAAGAAATAGCATGCATATATAAACTAAAACTAAAACAAATAAAACAAAAGCTCTGAATAGATTCAAACAACTACAATAATCCAAACGGTGGCTCTTCGCCCCCTCTTATTGACTGCTGCTAGGAAATGAGGATGAAACTTTAACCCTATTGCCAAAGGGCCCTTAGAACATGGTTTCTAAGACCCGATGTAAGGATTTTTTAACTTCCAAGCTTCCTTCGGTGCAAGGTCTCCCTCTCTCTACTGTGGTGGACTGAACTTGTTGGATGGCCAACAGTTGAGTCCCCTCTATCTTCAGCTCTGGATCACACACTGCTGGTGTTTCTTGGGAAATTCTGGCCAGCATAACAATGTGCTCTCAAGTTCTTCATCTCTTGGTGGCCTTATATAGGAGAATTCAAAACCTCCTTCCCTCTCTTGGTACTTTGTGGATGGTGACCCAAGAGAGGGGAATGATTCCTTTGTGTGCCATAAATATTCCATTGTGTGCTCCCTTGATGTCTAAGGAGGCTTTAGTGGTTGTCCTTAAGTGGCTTCAAGTACGAAATCACTATCCTGGAGTGTGCTTTTTGTGGTCCTAGAAAGTGACTTCTTCCATTCCCAAGATTGTGCACATTTCGGGTCAAAAGGTGTGCAAAGGCGCTCTTCACGAAGGATTGTGCACGCACAATAATTTATGACTTGCTCAAATTTGATTTTTCCTCATACCTTAAAGATTTTTAAATATTTTCCATATTCTCTAATGTCTTTCAGCCCTATAAATCCTTCTGCCTGACATTAAATAATGTCGTCTTTTGCTTGTACGATTTTCCAGTGTTAATACCAAGAAACCATGCTTTTGCATCCCATGAATTCTTCATTTCTCCATCAAATTTATGCAACTTTGATTTCTTGAAACCATATGGGAAATATCCCATTTCACTCCTCCTATAACGATGATAATGATGATTACCATGATACCTGTATGAAATAGAACTAGAATAATTCCCATGTCCACTTCCTCATTTATCAGGCATATCCAATCTACCATCTCTGATCGTGTCATCCCTATCCAACTTGTTCCCACCATGAGATCTACTCCCATATGCCCCATTAGTCCTATCCTCTTACCCATGGTTGATCCAAAGTGGTCCCTGTTCTGTAAGTCTGACAAGCTGTGAAGGATAATTGCATTGAATTCTGCTTGTTTCTCCTGTGCCCTAGCAAGTCTCTCTTGTGATTGAATGATCCTTCCATTTTTTTCCTCACAACTCCTTATATCTACCTTCAAGCTTCTGAAAGTGTTTGCTATGTGAGGGGAGTACTCATCACCATGCTTGTCATCTAACCTATAGGGGGAATCTCGTGAAATTTAGTCTACCATTCTGTCGGTCATCTTTTTTCTTCTCTTTTTGCAAGTATATCATGTAAAATAAACCAAAACATAATCATAACTAACATACCCCTGTGTAGTTCAGCTGAGGATATCTCATCTGCAAGATCAACCAAATTAGTGCACTACAACAAACATAATCATATCAGCATATAATCATCATTTCAACCGTTAGCCATTCATCCATGCATGAGCATACCAACCACATAGCATGACCTCATGCACGACAAGTATCACCATGTCAATGTATGCATAGCAGCATATACACACCAACATACATGACTAATGCACAACTGACAGTACTCATGATGACCACATCAACCAACAAAACTAGCAAATTTCACATGGTGACACCACTGCAACTATGACCACGACATGCATATGCAACAAGCACATATACTGCAAGCATAAGGAGAACCTATGTAAGAGACGTGTATACACGAAAAGCATACTTCCAATCTAGTCCAAGGGATGAACCATGCTCTAATACCACTCTGAACCACCCTCCTCTGACACGTTTACCTAATCTAATCAGTCCACTAGTGTAAACATGTGATGAGAGGCTACTATGATGTGATTCAACCTCCAAGGTCGCCTTAAGGAAGTGGAACCAAGATAACACATCCAATATCACCTTTCGCACATACTACAAAACCTTTTGGAGTCAACCAACCCTTCCAGGTGGCCAACCCTCGAGACAACTCATAATTTCAATGACCTGGACACTCAGCTTCTCCCATGACAAGCCCTACAAGCAACTAAGGCCTTCTAGTCTCTCCCACAGCAGGCAATGCTAGCAACTGTGGAATTTTCTCAATAGTTTTGAGCAAGAAACCCCATAATCTAAGCCACTTTTTTAGGGCTAGGTCTCATGCCACTGCTCGAAACCTCCTAAAACCTCCAGAAATGATAAATAACATTGAAACAAGGTTACTAGTGAAAAAATTGGTACAAGTACTTGATCTAAATGCTACTATCCATGCCAATAATTTCGTCAAACATGTCACAAATAAGTAATCTACATGTCATAATAACATATCTGAGCATAGGAGTATCATACTTATCTAAGATTTTTAAAGAAGCATCGATGCCTTATCCAAATAGTTGCAATAGCATATATTAATTTATATATTCATTGTTCATTCATTTGTTAATGAAAACATGATGAGATCCATACATCAAGTATGTCATAAAACATACGCATAACCAACATATAGCCAACATAAATAACTAGGATATAAAATCCATAAAACCACATATTAACAAGTAAATTTTCCCATAAAATACTAGGGGGAAAGAGCTCTTATTAACGTGTAAAATTCAACTAGGTCTGGAACTTACATGTACCACCTAACCAAAGACTAGGATGAACCAAATATTTCTTTCATCTAGTCACTCATGTGCCATATTTCAAGCATGAATGTGGGGTCTCATGAAACAAATCAAACAAGACCAAACCAAATATTCTAGAGGCCAAACCACCTCAACCCTGAACCAGTGATTCCACCTCACGATCAAACAACACTAACCATCACCATATTGATCTCTACCCAAGTTGTCTATGGCTCCAAAGTATTTTTTCCAACTAGGGATTCCAGGACTAGTAACTCAACCCATAGTTGTTGTCAAGATTCCAGAGTATTTGTCCAACCATGGATTCTAGGACTAGTAACTCAACTCACCAAGTGCTTCCAGAGCATTTTTCTAACCAAGGCCTCTAGGACTAGTAACTCAACCCAAGCTCTTACAGGACTTCCTGAGCATTTTTCCAACCAAGGCTTCTAGGAACTAATAACTCAACCCATAGCCAAAGGAACATAAGCACCAACCAGAAAACAAAACTAAACCCACAACACCATGGCTATCCAATAAATGGAAAATCTATGCAAAGCCATTGTCAATCCAGGAAATCCTCCATGTCAATGACAAATTATAACCAAGAAATCACATGCATATGTCATGCATGCCAAAACTAGCAAGAAAATCATACATGAAACTCTGTACCTGCAAGAAAAAACCTTTGTAGTTGTTAGTCTCGATGTCCTCTTTCACTTTCCGTCTCTTCATTTTCCTTTTTTCTCCAAATACCAAGTATACCACACTCCTCCAAGATTTCTCCATGAAAAATCTAAGTGTCCAAGAGTATGAGAGAAAGAGAGAGATTATAAAATAAATCTCCAAAACATAACTTATCAAAATCCATGAACTGATCCTCATAATCCTTTTTACTAATGCGTCATCTATTTTCTTCAATTTTCCTTTATTCTCCTTCATTCTCCTCCTCACATCCAACTTGTGACCTTTCACCTTACTTTTCTCCCATTTTCCCTTCATAAATAAAATGCCAATAAATGTCACTTTGAATTTCTAAACCTTTGTTATTACCTTTACAAATTTCCATAGCCATTAATTAATCATAAGTGATCCCCTTCACTATGGTTTTCCCCAACATTTAGCTTGGAATACATGTCCCATGAGCAAGGACTTATTTTACCCTTATTAATTTTATTACATGAATTTTTAACCAAGGTTGTTATATAACAGACCTCTAACTATTGATAGAGTTAGTTGAAGGTCAATTGTGTAGTGGGACAACATTCTAACTTAGATATATTTCAGTTAAATGATCAATCAACCCAAAATAGGTAGTGCATGCAAGGAATTTGAATTCCTCAGTTGAATTGGAGATGACAAGGTAGTGTAACATGAGTTGTATACTATTTTTGAGTGTATAAGTGTTTCATGCAATCAATGATCAACCCTTGGTAATTGGAAAATAAATTTGGAGGAAAGTCCCAAGGAATAGGGGCCAAGCCCTTAGGATTTGCGAAAGGAAATAGGAGGCTAGGTGATTTGATATTTGGCTAAGTGTTAGCCAGAGTTGTTCATTGAGCAAAGAGAAAAATTATTCTTTTTCATATTGAGCTTAGAGCTGGAGCTAGCAATTGTAATATATTCTCTATTCATGTGATTAATGCAAAGAGGTTTGAGGGGTTTTTTCCAGTTGGGTTCCCTAGAAATCATTGTGTATTTGTGGTTTTTCTTATTTCATGTCTATGCACGTTTTTCTCAAATTTTAAATTGATTCCGCATATTAGTAGAGTAGAATTGTGTCTCTTAATTTTAGATTAAATTTCTTGATTAGTTGCAATTCTATCAAATTTATATGCCCCACCCCTATGACATCAACATGGAGGGAAAAGGGCGGTGACACTTCGAGTTCCACAACAATGTTTCACTAACTCAATCTAACAGAAAAGGTTTTACTGGAAAACATCCATGGTTGTCATACAATGCAGGGGGATACCTCCATAACATCATCAGGGGGTTGAAATCGCAGTTCTGATCCCTCCTTGAAACTCTTCTCTTTGATTGAAATTCCACCATAAATTATCATCAATTTGATATTTTGAGCCAACAAAAATTAGATAAATGGATCTTCCTACCCATAATACTCACCCTTCTAAATTTTTTATTCTATGCGATCTTAGCACCTCTGTTACCAAAATTTTCCTGTTGTTTCGATTACGCAAATTTGCACCCCAACTCTTCATCTTTTGCAACTAAATCCTTTTATCTCCAATTTTTTTTATCTGATGCATAGCAAATCCACTTGAACAATATTACGTTAAATCAAGCAGTTTGAATCCATTGAGACACCCAACTTTCCACCTTAGTTCTCAAAACGAGGTATTGGAATCTCTACAAAGTGGTTTTGGTGCAGTTCCTGTGGAACCTAATATGAAATAAGATGATCTCATGTCAAAATAGTGGTAGGGACCAACCCACACATCAAGGCACTTCACACAATTGATTCCCCTCCCTATTTTGCACATGATATACTTTGTCCACTTTTGATTTAGAAAGTTGGCCATGTGGAAAGCCTTTCATGTAAGATGCATTTTATTTTAACTGTGAGGGAGGAACCGTGAGTTTGGACTTCCTACCACCCCCCCCTCCCCCCTCCCCCATATATGTAAGGGACCTTGAAACCATATAGCCATCAATCTATGCCATGAAACCTTCATCGTTGATCCTTTTCTTCAAAGAATTAGCATAGACAACATTATCTATTGCAAATTAATCATGACAATCATGATAGCCAGTGTTAGAGCCTCTACAACAACCAGTCACATTATTCCTTTTTTTATATTTTAAAATTATTTTCCAATGTCTTAACAATACCAAAATTAAATTTCTCCCCACCAAGAGAGTTATGTATCATCAATGCTAGCTTAGCCAATGGAAAATTAGAAATAATATTATCAAAAATTAGAAATATATCTTTTAATTTATGAGAAAATGAAATTAATCAGTATTTTATGAAAACTTTGTTTAAATTACAAAAAAAATGCAAACTAATGCATGATCAAGGGTCTTTGACCATGAGGTGAAAGTTATAGCCCCCAGTGGAGGCAGGGACTAATAATTATATGTAGTATAATAACAAAAATAAATTTCTGATAATTTGAAAGAATTTGTCCACCACGGTCAGATAGGAAATATCTACAAGTTCGACATCATATAGATTGAAATTACCTTTTTAACAACTGAATTTATAGAAAATGCTATGGAGGATTGTTGAA
This sequence comes from Pinus albicaulis, assembly GCA_034641835.2. Classification (NCBI taxonomy): domain Eukaryota; kingdom Viridiplantae; phylum Streptophyta; class Pinopsida; order Pinales; family Pinaceae; genus Pinus; species Pinus albicaulis. Next base: position 908,449,636 of record CM076581.1, read on the forward strand.
CATATATTCAATTTTCATTTAATTAATATTATCTTCAAAAATAAAAATAGACTTTTGCATTAATATAAAATTATATATATATATTGTAATTCAAAATTTTATTCATTCTTCCAAAAAGAGGTACATCAGTAGAAAAGCACATGTAGTCTCACCCCTACCAAATTCGTTGACTACCATTATCAACATATGATAGTGAAATAGAAAAATAGTAAGAGACATAGTCAACAACTTAAGAGGCCATAGGCACTAGTAAAGAGACATAAAAAATAGAACACATGTATCCATGCTAATCCTCAGAAGTGAGGGAGATTGGGTTGTCTAGATCTGTTCCAGGAGGTGGCAGAGGACAAAAGGAACATTAGACGTGCTCCTAAAAATGGGCCATCCAAGCCTCCAACTTCTCAATTTTTTTAGATAACAAGTTCTAGCCTTGCCAGACCACCACTACACGCTTCACTAGAAGTAATTAATTTTGTTTAGAGTGATAATTAATTTAGCATGATCCTTTTTCCTTACTCTCTCTAAGGTCTCTAGGCATTAAAGAAGTAACTGGATCAAATCTCGACATCTCTCAACGCAACATCCCTGTCGATTTCCACGACCACTATGATCCATCGACACCTGACACCCTAAAACGCCATGACGAGTTGAAACTCCATGTTGTTGACCTAGAGGGGTGTGGATTTCGTGACCCATGGTAGAGCCCCCATGCCAACCACCCTAAACTGCAAACCCTGCATGCCCTAAATGCTGCGACCGAGCACCACCTCTGCCACCCATTTTTTCATGACCTGAATGACCACCAGACCAACCACCCTACTGCGAGTCATCAATGCTAGACGCTAGCTCTAGCCGAGATAGAGACACGCCACCACCTGAGCTGCCTGAATTGGGATTTTCCTGAGCAGAGGAGTGCTCTAAGCATGGAATTAGATGCATGGTTTGCTTCCCAACTCCCCTGGAATGGTTATAAGACCACCCACTTGAAACCTCTCGAGCTGCCCACACGAAAAATACCACCACCCGCACTGTCATGACCACCACCCACCAGCGTGTAATGAACACTAAAAATAGTAAACTAACACCCACCACAAGCCAAACACCTTCCCACTTCCTATGATGGCCTCTCGTGAGCCTCACTATCCATAACCCAATATACTCACTCCATTGTCTCCACCTAGCCTTATAGAAGCCTGTGAAAGGGACATATAAGTAAAAAATTACACACCCACCCCAGAAGAGACTTAAGACCACCCATCCCAGATTGAAACAATGCATAATTAAAGAAAAACAACAAGAGTTTATCGAAGAGCCCATAAGCTAGATATACCAGGATTTTATGACTTAGCAAGATCCAAGACTTCATGAGGATGGGGGAGCCTACTCCTTGAGCCTTATCACAACAAGAAAAATATGTCCCCCCATGGGGTTTGAATCTAGGTGGAGGGGATAACATCCCATTATGTGAATGACTCAATCGTCCCACAAGGATACCCTTGTATTACTTTAGAAAATCAAAATTACATTCTTGATATATCATGCTATTGTTAATGGCTTCTCACTAGGGAAACTAGACTAGTAATACAACATAAGTTATTTTGATAGGTGGATGTCATGTCTACTTCTCCAAAGCATAGTTACGTTACAAAATGGGGCAATTTTCCTTGATAGCTTACCTCTACTATAATTTAAATAAACTTAGGATGAACAATGATAGACATAACCAAAGACAACATAAGTAACAAGAAAATACATCTAGTCATGCATGAAAAAATTTAATTGGTGGTTGAATCCACTTGGATGGCCTTTGGGTGTCCATCTTCCATCTTGATCTCTCTAAACACAATGTTAACCAGATGCTTGACTAGGATGTTGATTTTTTGGTCATGCTTGTTCATTTTCCTTTGAATGTCCTCAACCTCGACCTGAGCCTTTTTTTGGATTACACCTTTTTCGTGCATGTCCTTTCCCATAACCATCTTGATTATCTAATACATTTCAATTGAACGGAGGTATTAAGTCTATTGGTTATGATTGCAGCCAATGTCTAACACCCAATTCCTAATTTTGGTTAGCATCTCCACATCCAACAAATTCTCATGCTTTAGCTTTTCCTTGTCCCAAGTTGCATCCAATTCTCTCTCGATAGCTAGTGCAATACAAAATTGGTACCTACTTGTGACTTTATCGACCGTTGTCTATGCATGAGAAACTAGGACTAGTGAAATGCACCGCTAGCCATATCCCCCCAACACTTCGTCTGGAAACATAATTGTTTTGAACACAACATCCCCAAGTCATTATGAGAAATAAGGGTGTCAACCAATCAATAAGATAGACTAAAATAGAATGAATACCTCTCTAGACTGTTGGGAGTGGACAAAGTTGATTTGCCTCACATACTTGTCTCTAGGTGTCCTTGCAACTATTATAGAATCTAGATCAAGCTCAGATAGGACAAATGAGGAATAACCTAGGACAGATGGGGGAGAACTTACGATACTTTGGATACTAAACCAGCACCAAGATGAAGCATAAAACAATAATCTGACAACGAAGGTCATTTCTGAAAACCAAAGACTCACACTTCAGTTTGCTAGAAAGAATACTATTCTAGTAAAAATAGTGATGGTGGTACTCTGCTTTATCTAGGTTGTCATCCCACATGATGGCACTACCAAAAATATTGATTACTAGGTTACTTGTTACTATCAACAGTCATATGACCTCTACTACAAACCAAATACAACACAAATCTCCCAAATTCAATGACACCTTAAATCCCTTACCATAATCACCTTCTCCTTCAAGTTGAAAGTGGCTTTGGCCATCTATCCCCTCTTGCATCAACCTATGGCTCAAAGAGAATTCATGGAGAATTATCACTAGATATAGAGAAGTTTAAAATTATTTTATCACATATATATATATCTATATATATATATATATATATATATAATAAAAATAAATAAATAAATTCTATTCAAGTTATCTTTAATAGTTTATTTATTTTGATAGTTTATTGTTGAAAATAAAATAAAATTTAACTTTTTTTTATCAATTTAAAATGATTTAATTAAAATAAAATTTGTTGAACATATCAAAATATATAAAAATAATAATAATTTTATTTAAAAAATATTTTTTAATAAAATTAGTAAGTAAATAAATATTTATATATTTAAATTTAATTTTTTTATCAATTTAAAATAATTTAGTTAAAATAAATTTCATTGAACCTATCAAAATATATAAAATAATAATAAGTTTATTTAAAAAATATTTTTTAATAAAATTAGTAAGTGAATAAATATTTATATATCTATTTAAAAAACAAAAGTTTATCTAAATTTATTTAACATATTAAGTTCCACATATTATTTTTAATGGCCAACTTTGGATTGCATTATACATCATTGATATTTAATAAGGTGTTAATGATCAATGGTCTTGCTTTCTATATCAAAAAAAAATTAATATTTAATTAACTAAGATAAGTGTATTACGCAGACATAAATATGGATAATAAATTCTAAAAATAATATTCTCCGTTATGATAGATTTTGATTTTTAAAATAAAAATAAAAATATTATTGTTGCGGGGTGTTTTCGGCACTGCAATTTAAAATGCTGATGAGCAACGTTATAGAGGCACCCCTTTCCAATAAAAAGGAAAACCAAATTCCTGGGAAAAGATTCCGCACTTCAATTTAAAATAGTGGTAATAAATTATTATCCATTTCAGAATATTGAATATTTAACCTTGTCACTTTTTTTCAGAAGAAAAAAACAACAGTTTTTTGTTAGATAAAAAGATGTTACATAAACATCTAGATAGTATATGGTTCAGAATAAAAACTTTATGTATTAAAATAAAACGAATCACTTCAAAAATGTAAACCCAAAACGATGTGAGTACATACATTTGCACAATAATGACTGAAATAAGTCAATATAAATCAGGTCAAAGGCCCATCAAACCCATAAAAAATTAACATAAAGCTTTAAAATAGACAAAACCATGCAAGACACATCAACAACCACCCTAGAAAAGAGATGAAAATGTTGGAATATTTAAAATTCCAGAACAACAATGGAGAATAAAATTCCCCCTCTTCAACACAGAGAAAATATCAAAATTTCTTCACTGGAAACAGAGCTTTTCACTCTAAAAAACTATTTCATTAAACTTCAAAAACTTGGTTACAAAATCTCCTCTGACTGAGGGAATACACAAAAACTTTGACTGCTTCAAAACACAGTTCAGCACAAAACTCACACTCTCTAAAATTTCACTCTATCTGTGCATTTACAACTCACTGCTGTGTGGTTGAAAAATATTGTCTCTAAAAAATAAATGCACTACTGTGCAATTCAAAATCTGTTACACTGCTATGCACTTCAAATTTTTACACTGCTGTGTGTAAAAATAAAACTTGCAATACGTTATAGCACACAGGCCTTTTCATCTTTTTAGATGCCATGACCCTTTTACAATATATAAAAAAAACTATTTTAAAATAAAACTTTTTAAAACTAAAAACAAAAGTTGTAAACCATATGAAGTATGGTGTAATGTTAAATAAAAAAATACAAAAACATAAACCAAAAAGGCCCACGGCCTCCCTTTTGAATGCAAGTTTGATATATATGTAAAACATATATATAAAGGGACTGTTCGCACGACGTTTAAAAACCAAATATTAAAACAAGCTTTGACCACGCATTAAACCGGACATCAAACGAAATTAAGCCAATCTGCATAAAAATTTCGGGTGCCAAAAGTTGCCAGCTGACGTCACTCAATTTGTGATGCGGAATTTTTATTAAATCCGCTTCATGATTTTTCCGTGTCCGATTTTGGGCACTCGTACGGATGAAAAATGTGATGCGAAATTTTTCACGAATCCGGCTCAATGAAATTTTAGGTCCGGAGGTTTGCTGATTTAATTTCTTCGTTTCAAAATGCAGCGCTGAGGTTGACTGCTCATTCAAAATGGCAAGCGACTAGCGTTCAGTGTCCTGCAGATGGAAATGGAAGGTGGCTGCAGTACATTAAATGGCTGAAAGTAATTTTAACACTCCCCCTTACTTTCAGCTGCTGGGTTATCAGTCATACCCAGACATTTCCTCAAAAACTCAAAACTCTTCTGCCCCAATGGCTTGGTCAGAATGTCTGCAAACTACTCCTGAGTTCTGCAGTGTTCGAAAACAATTTCGCCATTGTTTACCAATTCTCTGATGTAATGAAATTTTGTGTCAATGTGTTTTGTTCTCTTGTGAAACACAAAATTCTTGGATAATGCAATAGCTGAGCTATTGTCACAATAAATCACTGTTCCTTTTCCCTGCTCTTGGCACAAACTTCTTAACATCCTCCTCATCCAAATTGCTTGACACGCTGCTGCTGTAGCTGCCACATATTCTGCCTCTGCTGTGGACAATGCTACAATGGGCTGTTTTTTAGAAGCCCATGAAATTGCTCCTGAACCCATGTGAAAAACATAACCGGAAGTGCTCTTCCGATCATCTACACTTCCAGCCCAATCACTGTCAGTGTATTCAACTAAATCTGAATTTTCTTAAGCAGTATATAAAATAACAAACCTTTTTGTACCTTAAACATACCTCAGAATTCTCTTTGCTGCCTGCCAATGTGCATCCTTTGGCTTCTCCATAAATCTGGAAATTAAGCTAACAACATGCATTATGTCGGGCCTAGTTGCAGTCAAATACATGAGGCTGCCAACTATGCTCTTATACATGGTAGGATCAAAATTCTTGCTGCTGTCTTATCTGCTGAGTTTTAATCCCATCACTGTGGGAGTGATTGCTGCTTTGCTCTCCTGCATATTAAATCTTTCCAGCACTTCATTAACATATTTTGCCTGTGAGATAAAAATCTCATTTTCATCTCGTTCTACTTCTATTCCTAAGAAGTATTTCAACAAACCCATGTCAGTCATTTCAAATTCTTCTTTCATGACTGTTTTAAAATTTTCAATAAGGTAATTATCATTACCTGTGAAAATAATATCATCAACTTATAAAACTACAATCAACATTTTACCATCTTTTTCTTTGATGTAGAGGGTGGGTTCTCCCTCACACTTTTCAAATCCATTTTCCAGTAGATAGGAGTCTATTCTACTGTACCACGCTCTTGGTGCTTGCTTCAGCCCATAAAGAGCTTTCTTCAACTTGCACACTTTTTGCTCTTGGCCTTTCTTTTCATAGCCGAGAGGTTGTTCAATGTAAACCTCTTCCATTAACACTCCATTTAGGAATGTTGACTTCACGTCCATTTGGTAAACTTTCCACTTGTTTTGTGCTGCTATGGACAACACTGCTCTCACGGTTTCCATTCTAGCAACCGGTGCAAAAGTTTCCTCATAATCTATCCCATGCTTTTGCTTATACCCTTTGACAACAAGTCTTGCCTTGTGTCTCTCTATTTTTCCTTCAGCATTACTCTTGGTCTTGTAGACCCATTTAACTCCAATGACATCTTTACCTTTTGGGAGTTCAACGAAATCCCAAGTCTTGTTTCTTTCTATGGCATTAATCTCCTCATCCATAGCTTCTATCCATTTCTTTTCCTTAATAGCTTCTTCGAAATGAACAGGATCATCAACATGACAATATAAAGCAAACAAAGAATTGATACCTTCATTTGCTGCCTCTTGTGCATAAATGTCATTCAAATTTCTGAACTTCTTACCTCTTTCACTAGGTGTACAAATGCTTGAAGAAGCATTTGAATTTCCTCCTTGTGGTGTGCTTGGAGAAGAACTCTCATTTCTTCTCAAGGGTGTCTCTTGCTGCTCTTGTGTTGGTGCTGCTGTTTGGGGATGTATTTCGGCCAATTCATCATCATCTTCATCATGAGATAAACAGTGTTTAACATTCACTGTTTTCTCTATGCTTCCATCCCAAGCTTCCTCCTCAATAAACTGAACATCTCTGCTCACAATAAACTTCTTGGTGGATGGGTTATACAACCTATAGGCCTTGGATTCCTCAGTATATCCAATGAAAATACATTTCTCCCCCTTGCTGTCCAACTTCTTCCTTAACTGATCCGAAATGTGTGCATAAGCCACACATCCAAAAACCTTCATGTGTGTGACACTTTGCTTTGTGCCACTCCATGCCTCTTCCGACACTTTGTTCATTACTACTTTTGTAGGGCACCTATTCAAAATGTATGCTGCACAATGTACAGCTTCAGCCCAATAATCATTAGGCAAATGCTTTGCCTTTAACATACTCCTCACCATGTCCATTATGGTTCTATTCTTCCTTTCGGCTACTCCATTTTGCTGCGGAGTATATCTAGTTGTAAAATGCTTTTGAATACCATTTTCTCTACAAAAACGTAGAAAATCTTTAGAGATATACTCACCTCCTCTATCAGTCCTTAGAACTTTGATGTGCAGCCCACTCTGGTTTTCCACAAGTGCTTTGAAATTGCAGAATTTTTTAAACACTTCACTTTTGTTTTTCAAAAAGTAAACCCAAGTTTTTCTTGTAAAATAATCTATGAATGTTAACATGTAGTGGCTGCTAGCAAGCGATGGAGTTTGCATCGGTCCACACAAATCTGAGTGGACAATCTCTAAGGGTGCCTTTGCCCTTATGCTTTTCCCGGAAGGAAAACTTTCTCTCTGTTGTTTCCCCAAGATACAACCTTCACAAAGGCTGTCTGACTTCTCTATCAATGGTAAACCTCTTACCATTCATTTTTTGTTCAACAAATTAAGACCTCCAAAGTTGAGATGTCCAAATCTCAAGTGCCACAACCAATTTTCATCTTTTGGTTCGCCTTGGATAGCCTCTTTTGCCACTGCTGCTATCTTTTCTTCATTCTTCAAATCTGCTCTCATTCTAAGAGGGAACATCATGTTCCTTGTCATTTTTACTTCAGCAATACATTGTTTGCTGGGTGGTTTGTCCATGATGGTACAAACATCATCCTCAAAAAACACATTATACCCCTTTTGAACAAGCTTTCCAATACTTAAGAGGTTACACTTCATTCCTGGAACATAATAGACATCTGCTATGGATTTCTTTGCACCTTTTCTTGTTAGAACATTTACATTCCCTTTTCCCATAATAGACACTTTGCTATCAGTTCCTAGTGTGACTTGTGACTTCACACTCTCATCTAGCATAGAAAACATGGCTAAGTTTCCTGTCATATGGTTACTGCAACCGGAGTCTAGAAACCATAAATCCTCACTTTTTTCTTCAGCCATATTACAAGCCAAAAACAAATTATCTTGGCTGAGATTTTCTCTAGTGAAATTTGCACTAGTTCTACTTCCCGTATCATGCTGCTTCTTTCTACATTCATTAGCACAATGACCATATTTTTTACAATAGTGACATTGGACATTGGACTTATCATACCTCTGTCCTTGAGCATTCTGCTGACCACTCTTTTGGTTGCTGCCTTGGCCTTGATTCTGATTTGGATTGCTGCCCCTTCCTTGAGCATTTGCTGGACTGTTCCTTCCACCTCTGTTTTGGCTTCTGCCTCTTCCTCTTTTGTTTCCTCTACCTTGCCCTCTTCCTCTTCCGAAAGGCATCTGGGTCTTAAAGGCATGTTCTAGAGATGAGTTTTCACTCCTACCCAATCTCTGCTCATGAGTCATCAGTGATGCATGTAGCTCATCCACTGTGAACTATGTGAGATCCTTAGTCTCCTCTATGGTGGTGACAATCACATCGAATCTTGAGGGTAGACTCCTCAAGAGTTTTTCCACAATCATCTTCTCTTCAAGAGTCTCTCCATGAGATCTTATTTGTGTGACCATTCCAATCACATGAGTGAAGAATGAGTCAATAGTATCTGACTCTTTCATACAGAGAGTCTCAAAGTCTCTCCTCAGCAACTGAAGTTTTGTTGTCTTCACTTTTTCCATGCCTTGATAGGCTGTCTTGAGAGTTTCCCATGGTTCTCTGGATCTCTTGGCTGCTGTTATCCTTGGAAACACACTCTCATGCACTGCTTGATACAATAAGAAGAGAGCTTTGGAGTCTTTCTTCCTATTGCTCTTCAGCAACTCTCTCTCTGCCTGAGTTAAATCATTAAACTCTTCTTCATCTGCTGGCTCTTCAAAGCCATCCTCAACAAATTCCCATAAGTCTTGGGAGACAAATAGAGCTCTCATAGTTATTGACCAGTAGTCATAATTTTTCCCATTAAACATTGGGAGATGGACATTTCCCATACCCATACCAGTGCTGGCTCCAGCGATTCTGCACTCTTAACTATGATTCAAAAACCACTTGACTCTGTACTTAAAATAACTGACTGTTCTGCAACAGTAACACAAAATTTGTACAAAGAAATACCTTTGGATTCTTCTTGATTGAGTCTTCACACTGCTGGAGAAGCTGCTGCAACAAAGAACTCCTTTCCTTCAGCTTCTTTGATCCTCAAAGAGCCTGGACTAGCTCTGATACCATGTTGGAATATTTAAAATTCCAGAACAACAATGGAGAATAAAATTCCCCCTCTTCAACACAGAGAAAATATCAAAATTTCTTCACTAGAAACAGAGTTTTTCACTCTAAAAAACTATTTCATTAAACTTCAAAAACTTGGTTACAAAATCTCCTCTGACTGATGGAATACATAGAAACTTTGACTGCTTCAAAACACAGTTCAGCACAAAACTCACACTCTCTAAAATTTCCCTCTATCTGTGCATTTAAAACTCACTGCTGTGTGGTTGAAAAATACTTTGTCTCTCAAAAATGAATGCACTGTTGTGCAATTCAAAATCTGTTACACTACTGTGCACTTCAAATTTTTACACTGCTGTGTGTAAAAATAAAACTTGCAATACGTTATAGCACACAGGCCTTTTCATCTTTTTATATGCCATGACCCTTTTACAATATATAAAAAAAACTATTTTAAAATAGAACTTTTTAAAACTAAAAACAAAAGTTGTAAACCATATGAAGTATGGTGTAATGTTAAATAAAAAAATACAAAAACATAAACCAAAAAGGGCCACGGCATGATTTTTGAATGCAAGTTTGATATATATGTAAAACATATATATAAAGGGACTGTTCGCACGACATTTAAAAACCAAATATTAAAACAAGCTTTGACCACGCATTAAACCGGACATCAAACGAAATTAAGCCAATCTGCATAAAAATTTCGGGTGCCAAAATTTGCCAGCTTACGTCACTCAATTTGTGATGCGGAATTTTTATTAAATCTGCTTCATGATTTTTCCGCGTCTGATTTTGGGCACTCGTACGGATGAAAAATGTGATGCGAATTTTTTCACGAATCCGGCTCAATGAAATTTCAGGTCCGGAGGTTTGCTGATTTAATTTCTCCGTTTCAAAATGCAGCGCTGAGGTTGACTGCTCATTCAAAATGGCAAGCAGCTAGCGTTCAGTGTCCTGCAGATGGAAATGGAAGGTGGCTGCAGTACATTAAACGGCTGAAAGTAATTTTAACAGAAAAGGCACAAAGCCAGAAACCCAGTTGAAAACATCTGCTAGTCCCAAAACAGTGACAGAAAACGAGCCATAGCACCGACCCAGACCCATGAACAACATTCACAAAAGGTAACCCAACAAATCAGATCCACAGTAAAGAGGGGCTGCAGTGGCTAGCCACCAAATAAACCCAGAAAGCCACATCCATGATCAACAACAAGGAAACTAAAAAGAAACAGGTTCACTGTCCATCACTACAAGAAGCTAAGTAACTGAGATTACGCCGCAGAAAGAATGAGCCGCCAAGAATGTAGATGGGGCCACAGTGGAGAGGCGGCCACTGAACCCTCGCTAAAAAAACCCAAAAAAACACCAATGCAGAAAAAACCTAATAAAACACCAATGCAGAAAGAGAATATCCAAGAAGAAGTCAGACCAAAGACCGCCCCTGCAAGAAACAACCTGCCGCCATCGATGGCATGCCGCCAACAAGGATGGGCGCAGAGGATGTTGAAGGGGCCGTAGCAGCGAGGCGGCCGCCGGACCCCTCGCGTAGGAAACCGGCCCAAAAAACCACTTGGGTTTTGGATTCGTCACAGTGCTCAAAGCCAATCCGTTGATTGATGTGAAACGACCACCATTAAATTCAATTCAGATAATCTCATAATATTTAATGAGAATTTCATAATCTTAATCCTCAACCAATCAAAATTTAATGGCATTGTCTATCGATGTCACAAATTTTCCAGATAGCAGAATATGGTAAAATAAATATTCAGTAATATCACTAAATCTTGCTTTCCATTATTTTTCAAACTAATTTTTGAGGTTTTTTTTAAAGATGGGCTAAATTTGGATTCACTGATCGGTCTATCTAAAATCTTTATATATAAATTCCCTTATCAGACATTGGCACATGAGCATTGGAGGAAGATGTCTCTTACAATGGATGGGCAGACCCAAGAGCTTAGTAGTGCTATTCAGAAGCTCATGTCCAATGGAATTAACAACCTGAAGGTGCAGGACAGATATATCCTCCCTCCCCATGAACGGCCAGATACGTGTGACGTCTCTTACTCTGAGAGCATCCCTGTGATTGACCTAAAAGACCTGGACAGCCCTAATAGAACGACACTAGTCCATGAAATCCGACGTGCATGTGAAGAGGATGGTTTCTTCCAAGTACACACCTCAATCCCTACCCAACAATTCTCCCTCCTCTCATAATTGTTTTATACTATATGGTTGATTTTTTATCATCATACTTGCAAACTATTCAGTCTATAGACTTCTGTTGGCACGCTGGTATTAATATAATGACTGTGTTAAGTTTCATATTTTAGTGACTATCTTATATTTTTTTGTTGATATCAGATAGTGAACCATGGTTGATTTTTTATCATCATACTTGCAGACTATTCAGTCTATAGATTTCTGTTGGCATGCTGGTATTAATATACTGACTGTGTTAAGTTTCATATTTGAGTGACTATCTTATATTTTTTTGTTGATATCAGATAGTGAACCATGGCGTTCCAGAGAACGTCATGAAAAGAATGATGGGTATAGCCAAAGAGTTCTTCGAAATGCCTGTGGAAGACCGAGCATGCCTCTACTCAGAGGACGTAAAGCAGCCAGTTTGGGTTTTTACAAGCTTGAATCTTAGCAAAGACAAGGTTCTGAACTGGGTGGACTATCTCACGCAGCCTTGTCATCCTCTAGAAGAAGTCATCGGCTCCTGGCCTCAAAAACCTGCAGCCTACATGTTATCACCAAAAATTTATCTAAGACATAGAGCACTAGGAATTATTCATCTTAACCCACCATGTAAAAGTTTGACTTGAGATTTTGTTACAGAGATATTGCAGGCAAGTATGCTCGTGAGTTGAGAGCACTGATATTAAGGCTGATGGCTGCAATTTCAGAAGCACTAGGGATAGATTCTGATTACTTGAATAAAATTATTGGCAATCATACCCAAGTGATGTATATAAATTACTATCCTTCATGCCCAAACCCAGATCTCACTCTTGGTCTACCAAATCATTCAGATATCACTGCCCTCACTGTGTTAATGCAAAGTGATGTGAGTGGCCTGCAAGTATTCAGAAATGGAAAATGGGTTGCCGTAGAACTCATAGAAAACGCGTTTGTGGTCAATTTGGGAGATCAGCTGTAGGTTAGAAAGAATGAGGAGATCTATGTAGTTATTTTTCTCTGTATGCAAGAATTTAGTAGTATTTATTCAATTTTATTAGTATCAGATTTGAATGTATTAGGTTGTAAGCAATGGGAGATTTCGGAGCATGGAGCATCGAGCAGTAACAAATATGCAGAGTGCATGCATATCAATTCCCACTTTCTATTCGCCCTCACACGATGCTTTTATTGCTCCTGCAACGAGCATGGTGAATGAACAGCAGCCAGCTTTGTATCGAGGATATAAGATGAAAGAGTATATGGCAACTTTCTAGAACCATGAATTAAAGGGAAAGAGTTTGCTGGATCGTTTCAAGATGTAATGATTTCTATGGGAGTTTTCTAACAATTTCAATAATAGTTTGCGTTTGCAGTTGGCATATTCGCCCCCACCATGATAATGTGCATTCATCCCATCGATGTGATGTGGAAATTTGAAATAAATATAGAAATGACATGGCGGATTATCTGCTTTTTAGTGTCTTTCTGATATTTATATATGTGTTTCATTTTTATTAAATTTGATATAGGGGTTCGTTGAAATTAGAAATTAAATGGTGAAGTTTACTTTACGTGTTAAATTTAATTATGTTTTTAAAATATAATTTAAACGTATGAGTTGTTTAATGAGACGGAGGAATTGTCTGGACCGTCAAAATTGGCTAGAATTCAGGTCAAACAATTTTAAGAAATCCTATAGTAATAGTGTTTGAATCATGATTTTGATGGTGGAACTGGATTCAGCACCATCAAAAACCTCTAGAACATCTAAAATATTAAAGTTTGAGAGTTATAACGTGGATTTACAAAAATTCCTGCCAGATTTTCTTAAAATCTGACCAAAATTTCCATGATTTTCAGGGCGAACAAACACTCTAGTTGGACTACGGTAATTTTTTTATCATTTTATGAAAAAATTTATCAACCAAATTTAAAAATAATTGATATATGTTTTTTAATTATTATATGTGACAAAGATATTTCTTAAAATAATTATTATTTAAATTTAAAAATAATTAATATATGCTATTTATGCTTATGGGGTGTAGAATAAATATTGATAGGGTGTTCTTTTAAGGTACTTCATGGTGAAAAAATCATTTGTTTGAAATCTAAAAGACAAAAATCCAGCCATGCTAAGTGTTGGTGTGGGAGAGTGCCATCCCCTAGTGATTTGATTTTGACAATTTAGGTACCCTGAGTAGGGGCTACTCAAACCACACTTTAGAAGTTCCAATCATTTTAGGCCTCACATTACCTTAAATATTTGTCAAAATTATAAGCATAATTTTTATTTATACATTTAAAATGCACAAAATTATAATTTCATCTAAAATTATTATAGAAAAAAAAAGCCAATTAATGTATACTATTTATGTATTTTATTTTGCTATATCCCTAATGGGGTGAATAGAGGGAAACCTGTCATGCCCCCACACAAATTGTGACTCGATTTCCATTTATGAGCAGGGTGCAACACCAACCAACCATTTCATTTTACCACTACTACGATTCTCGGAGTACACCTAACCTCAACACTTAAAATTATTTTTTTAGTGTTCACTTCTTCTTTAAAATGTAGCGTAAACAATCTTACTTCAATTACGTAGTGGAAATAACATGTAAACACAATATGCAAAAATTTACTCAAATCGTAAAGGGAGGGGCAACTCCCGATTAAGTCTCACCAACGCTTATAAAATCTTCAACAAATATTTTACAATTTCAACATTTACAAAATAAAATAGTGCAACAATCTGCCACAATTAACGAGTTGTGTAGCCTTCCGTTTAGGCCTACCCGAGTCCGTTCGCACTGTGCAGTCTTCTGTGAGTCTACCTAGTCTTGCCCTAAACATTTTTTGTAGTTGACCTGTGCACTATCCGCAGTTGTGACCTGTTCTGCAGTCGCACTGCCTACGTGCAGTGTCTGCATTGTTCAATTGTTTGCAGTTCTATTCTATCCACAATTGTTCCAAAATCGTTCCTTTCATGTTGCACTATAAACCCTAAATTATGTTTAACAAACACACCGTTTATACTCCACCTGTTCTGCCCTGCTAGGTGGGCACTTGAACCAGCCACACTACCTGTTGCATGGGACCAACCAGCACCCTACCTCCTGCAAGCCCTGAACGACTCTGCCCAAGTTCTGAGCATCCACACTGAACTCCCCTTGACTTGTCCGCCCAATTTCTGAGCATCCGCACTGAACTCCCCTTGACTTGTCCTCCCTCTCTGTGATATATGAACTCGTTCCGTGATATTCGGTGATGCCTTTGAACAACTCACACTATGTTCTATTTATGTGCATCGTTGCCCATGAAATTTTACCAAGGGTTGTGTTGTTTCATGTTTTCCCATGGGTCAACCTAATCGACCTGCCCGTAAACCAACACACGCCCTTTCATCCTTACATAAGACAACTCGTCACACTTAACCCACTTGTCGTTCCAATTGGTCGCTCCACCTGACCCACTCATCCGTTCGCTACTTGGTCACTAGACTTGTCTGTCCGGGTGCTCCATTGACCCATCACACTCGTGTTGCATATGCATTTCGTTGCATTGGGTGGTCGCCCGCTTGTTACGGTGCACCCGTTGCCTTTAACTGAACTCACCCAACCCAAGTCACATTTAACTGAACACTCCTATCTGAGTCACCTTTAAGCGAACGCATCTGCTACTACGTCTGCACACCCATTGCACATCATGGGTGTGCCCGTACTTGTCACTTCGGTTTTTCAACTCTCTCATCTGCAAGTGGTCGTCATGGGCGCTCATCCAACTCATAAAAAGGTTGCTTCCCTTGAAAACAACATATTAGTAACCTCCATTTCTAAGATCAAATGTTGCAAAGTGTCACCGACTCCAACATCAAATGTCCATGATTCCCAACTCTTCACCTCCACATATGGGTAAGACTCCTCAATCCACGGTCATAAGCCACATCTCATCACAATATAATGTAGCAACTTTCATCGTGCTAATCCACCATTTTTCATCATCATGTGAACTCTTTTTGATGTACTCAAACTCAACTGTACCATGCATCCATGCATTTTCGACCCCTATGACTCGAACTAGCTGGGTGATCAGTCCAACTGTCACAATCAACACATGAGAATAAACATCTTCATGCATTCATCGGTTGTTTCCTTTAGCTCTATATCAAAATTCTAAATCGATCAAGATTTCTTCTCATATCCATAAAATGCTAAGGGAGCCATATCCAGGTTCATGAAGAAGTCTCCATTCCATCTACGATATGATGTCCATCAATGTTATCTTCCATGGATTTCCATGGTCATAAACGAACAACCACATCCATCCACACATCAGTTCTGCTGCAAGGCCTCTTCCCCAAAGGCCCCTTTGTCATGGTAGTGTAGTCATCTCCTCCTCATCAAGGCACTACACCCACGTATATCCAAAGGTCTAGCACATGGAAAGGGCTAGGAAGTTTCCTCCCTGAATCTCATCCACCCATGTGTCAAATTGATGTTGCGTTCTCAAGTAGTCCTGCACAACAACAACCTCTTCCTTCATACCTCCAATCTTCTCAAGTATCCCTTTCATTAACTGAATGTCATAGATTCCTTTAAAATATCTTCAATAGTCGACATTACTAGTCGAATCTCTGCACACATACTTCTCTTCATTGGTTTCCTTAGAATAAGTGCTCGAACCTCCCCTCTCATAAGAAATCTAATGGTGAAGCCTCACGGTAGAAGATACATATGTCTTCTTCGCGATGGTTGGAGCCACTCATCCACTTCCATCCTTCTTCTCTTTCTTCAAAGCTCGTGCAACAAAGTCAAGCATCCTCTTCTTCTTTGTTGTTTGAGTCATACATCCAACCTAATCATGTATAATCATGTTGCACATTCGTGGCCTTCTCATACAAAATCATCGAAGAAATCCTTGGACAATACCCCAAGCGACTCTTCCTTATCATCGGCACGATCATTGTTTTCCCCCAGCTGTAGTCAAGAGTATGTCATGGTACACCATTGGTATGACTTGTGTTTCTACCAGTAAGTCTCACCCTGAGACCATAGCATGATCATCCATCTCAACCACCCTTAGATCCAACTTTCCAAACCACGAACCCACTTTCACATGTGTATCCTTCAGAATACCAGTCACGACCTTCATGCTTGAGTTAATAACTTTGAAAGCACTCAACCTCCTTTCCATTCAAGTCTTTGACTTCAAATATTGTGTTGCCTTCTTTATAAGGAAATTATGTGTAGCTCCTGTATCAACCAATGCAACAAACTTCTTTCCACATACGTTGCAGAAAAATCAACCTTAAAGCATCTCCATCCTCCATAGGATTTCTCTTGTGTCTTTCCTCTACAACCATCTTCAACAATTCCCCTTAGAGTTTTGTTTCATCCTATATCTCGACCTGACCGTCCGCTTGCGGTATGCTACTTCCCCTTTTAGTATGTTTCAGCAATTCGAACCTTGTTCAGCTTCAAGCTTCAACTTCTTCACACACTACTCAACTACACCTACTTGGCACACATCAACCTCTTCCACCCAGAGTGCCCCCACAATTCGCAAATCATCCTTGATTTCCTGATAGTAAGCCTGAATTTTGTCAATGTACTGGATCTCATATTCCTCTATAACAATGAGTTCATGATCAAAAAAGTCCCTCTTGATCCCTTCCTTGATATCCTTTACTTTGTCCTGCAGCTTGGCTTGTTCCTCCCTTAACTGAACTCGTTCATCCATGAGTTCTTGGAGTCTATGTTTTCCTTGTTGTAGCTTCTCATTAAGTTCCTCATGTTCAAAATACTTCCCATGGAAGGCATTAAAGGTCTTTTTCACATCCACTATCTCATCTCCTATGAAGTTTAAGTGCTCCCGCTCCTGCACAAGTGCCTCATAGTGTTGATGTCTCTTATCTTACCAAAATTATACCGTTTGTTCAAGTTTTCAAACAAATCCTATGGCTTCCATAACTTTGTTGATATTGACCCTGACCTGCTGCCTTGCCCCTACTAAAATTCACCTTCAATACCAACTTCACATGTTGTGCTTGTATTCTTTATTCAAATCCAAATCAGCTTGGCCCGCCCTGAATAAAGCTCTGATATGACGTGTAACACCCCCACACTAGTGGTGAATCGATTTCCACTTATGAGTGGGGTGTGACACCATCATACCTTTTCGTTTTACCACTACTACGATTCTTGAACTACGCCTAACTTCAACAATTAGAATTATTTCGTTAATTGTTCGCTTCTTCTTTAAAATTTAGTAGAAGAAATCCTACCTTAATTATTATTTATCTTCAATTACGCGGCAGAGATAACATGTAAACATGATATGTAACAATTTCCTAAATTCATAAAGGGAGGGAAAAATCCCAAACAATTCTTTCCAACACATAAAATATTCGACAAATATTTTAAAAGTTCCAAGTTCACAAAATAAAACAATGCAACAATTTGCTCTATTTAACTAGTCGTGCAGCTTGTCGTTAAGGCATGCCCAACTCTATCTACACTATGCAGTTTTTCATGACTCTGCCCAGTCCTACCATTAAAATTTATGTAGTTGACCTGCACACTATTTGCAATTATACTGCCTACGTGCAGTGCTTGCACTATTCAATTGTTTGTATTTTTGTTCTATCTGTAGTATTTATGCAGTCGCACCTTCCGCATTGCACCAGAAACCCTGAATTCTATTTAACAAACATACCATTCAAAATCCACCTATTCTTCTCACCTAGGCAGGCACATGGCCTAGTCGCGTTGCTTGATGCATGTATCTTGTCTTCGCCCTACATTCCTTACGCCCTGAATGATTCTTCCCAAGTTATGAACTTCCGCACTAAACTCCCCTTGACTCATCCGCCCTCTTTGCGATATGTGAACTCGTTCTATGATGTTCGATGATGCCTTTGAATAACTCATCCTCTATTCTATTTATATGCATCGATGCTCGTGTAATTTTACCAAGGGTCGTGTCGTTTCATGTTTTACCATGGGTCGGATCAACCAATCTGTCTGCAAAATAACACATTCCTTTTCATCCACACAAGAGCTGACTTGTCGCATTTAACCGACCTGTCATTCCAACCATTCACTCCACTGAGTCGACTCATCCACCTGCTACCTAGTCACCCGACTCGTCCACCTGGGTGCTCCATTGGCTTTTCACACTCATGTAGCATCTACACGACTATCGTGTTGGGTGGTCACCCACACTCTATGGCGCGTCTGTCACCTTTAACTGAACTCACTTAACCTGAGTCACCTTTAATTTAACACTCCTACCCAAGTCACCTTTAACTGAACACATCCGCTACTATGTCTGCACGCCTGTTGCACATCATGGGCACACCCATACCCGTGACTTCTATTTTTCGAGTCTCTCATTCATTGGTGGTTGTCATGGGCGCTCGTCAAACTCGAGACCCTGAAAAAATGGGACCCCATGGGATACGTTCCAAGCCTTAATTAGAAAATATGATGATGGAATAGTCTTGCAAGGTGGCACAACCATCGAACATGTTATTGCATTGACATCACCACCAAAGGAATGTTGTGTACTAGGCTCGTACAAAGTTAGACGTGGGAAGTGATGGAGGCACTTGTGGTGATTAATGAACTTGTGATGTGGGAGAGGAGGGATATTACTCAATTCTCACCTAAGTGCGAAGGAAACATTGGGAAAGCATGCTCGAGAATTTTATTAGCTGGTTGGATTGTTTTAGGGTGGCAAAGAGATTGAGGGACCCATCACTTGGCCCCTCCAACCCGTTTATGAGGAAGTGGGTATTTTTTCATTGACCATATTGAAAAATCTGAAGAATTTTTACTGCATGAAACTTATTGGTTGATGGCTTGGAGATTTGATTTCTATCAAGTCTCCTTTTGGATGTTCTTCACTTGGATTATAGCTTGGTCTTTTGTGTGTTGGTGATTTAGTCCTTAAGTTATCATTCGTCAAATTTGGGAGCTTTAATGACAATTCTGATAGTAGGGATGGCTATGGTAAATGGTCAGGTATCTACTAGGAAGTTTCTCCTTATTAGGGGAGCTGATTCCTCTGTAATGTATTGTTGGATTATGCCATGCATGGCGATGGCATTGGGAATTATGTCTGGGATGGTTCCAGGGAAGGCTTAAATCGTAAAAAAAAATATAATCATGATTTCCTTGGCCATCCTTATGGTTCATTATTTCTTCTAAACCTCTTAGAGTCCATGAGTTCCCTGTGGTGCGATAAAATAGTGCAGAGTGAGGAAAAAAACCGTTGTTGGGATTCGAGGTAAATTGTGTATATCCTACTCTTGAGTTTATCAAGTATGTAATGGTGGACCAATCTAGGGAGAGGTATTTTCCCACTCTTCGAAGAGAGAAGGTGTGGCTTTTCTACCTAATTATAACCATATTCGGTTGAAGCAGAATGAACTGTATTATTCACATTGTTACATGAATTTCGTCGACGTTTCAAATCCCAACAGGGATCCATCTTCAAGACTGATTTTTGAATAAAAGACTTGAAAGCACTATATCATTAATAAATAGTAGTAGAAAATTATTTATTAATTAAAAAGATCCGACTACATATTTTATTTAATGTTTAATTAAGGAAGTAAAATATTAATAATAAGGTTCCACTTCCTTAAGGTCACCTAAGAGGTTGAATCTCATTATAGTAGCCTCTCGTCACATGTTTACCTCGGTTGGCCGGTTAATTGGGTAGATGTGGGAAAAGGGTGTTAGAGGCATGGTAAGGTTGCCAAGAATCTCGTAGTTCGTTTATACAATTATTTTTTGGTGTTCCAACTGTGTTGAAACTAATTCCTCCCATGAAACTTGTTCAAACAAAAATTGTTTCTGTAGTGTTTCCAATGAACTCAATCTTTCAAAACTGGCTAAGATATGCTCTGTGAGCTACTACTAATGGGTTCTAGCTCTCCATTGTTGCGTTTTGCAAAGGAGGGTTACTCCATGGTTTCTTGTTTCAGCCTTGTAATCATACTAGGGCAAAATATTTTTCTATGGGGCAAACTTTTTATGTTTGTCTCACTGTGAATGTATTTCAATATGTGTAGGTAATTGTTCTTGTTTCAACAACTGGTTCCCTTTAATATTCTTGCATCAATTTTTGGGACTTCACTGACCTACGAATTCTTTTACAGGTGCATTTATTCTTTGGTTCGCGTCTAGAACTGTAACCTCTGGCATGGAAATTGATTTTAAGGTTTATTAGATACCCTTAAGGGTTTTTTCATAAGGAACATTGAAATGAGGGTTTTGTTGTAAAAATACTGTAGTTAGTTATCATGTTTTTGAATGAATAGTTGACTCGACTTGAGTTCATCTTTCCCTTTTCTCTAGGATTGTTCCCCTCTCAGCAGGGTTATAATTTTTGTTTCTGTCAAATTACTATCATTGTGACATTATTATTATTGCATGTAATTTTAGTTGGTTGAGAGTTTTGGCCCAAATAAAATTGTGAATACACTGGTGTGTTTTTGTTCCTATTACGCATTACTATGTTATCAATTATGTATTTGGAAAAAAATGGATGTAAGTTACGAAATTTGATTAGATTTCTTTAGATAATTTTGCTTTATAAAGTTTTGCATCTTATTAAAGACATTTTTGTTTCAAAAGTATTTATTCGTCTCATTTCTTAGAAATAATGTTTATTTATTAATTTCTTTGCATCATTGGGAGAGTCTTTAGACCAGAGACCTGGGTTGCTTAGTTGCCTCGGCTTGGCACATGACTCCAAACAAGTTCTCTCTCTCTAACTAGTTTTACTCGATGCGATTATTCTTGATACAAAGACATCTAATATTAAGTATGTCTACTACATTTAAAAAGAGGTATTCCATGACAAAGGTTTCATTTATGTTGAATTCAATCATTATTTCTATTGAATTTGGTCATTAACAGTCAGGGTTTTGTTTGATGTTTGGGGTTTTATTGTTTTCCCAATATCCCTTAGATACGAGCATGTAACCCCTATTGTAGTTATTTAGTCCGAGGCTTGGGTGGAAAAGACCAGCCTCCTAGCCCAGAACATAAATAGAATTACTCTACCAATTTACAACAACATTCTATACATGGAATCTAAAACAAAATAGAGAACTATTTCCAAACTCTACTTAACCTGTTAAATACTATGCATTGTCCCAGACTTACACAAAATTTCAATACCAATTAAGTGTCAGTTTGAAACACATACTGAAAAATTGCTTATCTGTCATAGCCTGGTAAACTAATTAAGATTACTTACATGTCTGACAATAGTCCTCATATTTACTGGGATTTTGACATGCTTTCCTCCCAACCATAAGTTTGGAAATTACATCTGAACTTCCCCCAAGCTAACAACCCACAGACATTAAAATAAAATGATGACAAGCATGGTCCAATCTGGCCTCAAGACCTCTTGTCAAGCCTTTCTTATGAGTTTTTCCAACAGGGTCTCCACAAGTATGCAAACTAGTTATGGAGTTCCCAAATGAAATTGCAATCACCTGCCTCAATTACTTCTTTATCTCTCAAGTGTTCTCTCTCAAGTGCCTCCAACTTCCCCCTTGCTATCCTCTGCATTTATTATTTCCCTTGTAACCGTTTTTAATTGTGTCGAGGTTTTCCCTTTATTTTTTTGGGTCTCACCCATAAATACCAACTTTGTTGACACATTCTATTTAATTATTACTATTATTTTAAATACTAACTTAAAAATTAGAATAAGAAAAATAATTAAAATAATTATGTTCAATTGTTATAATTTTACTAGTTAATTTTTTTACGAAATCTGCATAACATAGTAAAATTTTGATATCTACCATGACCTTAAAATTGAATAATAATAAAAATAAATAAAATATTCATTATACCAAAATGTTAAAGTTCACTGTCACCTTCATTCTTAATTTATTTACTACTATATAAAAAAAAATTTACCTACCTATATAAAATATAAACGTAAAATCATTTCACCATATTACGCAATACACATACCAATGATATTAACAAACATCCATTGTAATTGGCGCTGAGTTCAATTATTTCGGCTATGGTTTTTGTTAGAAAACAATGGTATGAATAATCTCTTCACATAAAATATACCAGTCATTACTGAGTTCGGAACATTATAATAAATTATTCACAATTCAAGCAGTGATAAACTTCACTTTGATTATAATGCAAATCAAATCTAATTATGGTAATTTACGACAAAATTTAACTTTAGAATACACAATACTCCACTTGGAAAAGATATTAACCCTCCGTGAAGTATACGTCAACTCCATTTATTACTTAATAGTACCGCGCTTTTACTATCCTTGGACAGCTGTAGATTGCCTCTGATTCTTCATGGTTTCCGAGGGAAACCCCGGAGTTCATTGTGGTTTAACTTAGAGCTAAAGGATTGATTCAATTATTTTTGGCCGGGTTCAGAGCTCGGTTTCTCTTTTTGGATACTCTGCCTCGAACCCCATTTAGGTTTTCCATTTCTCTTGTAGAATTTCTCCACCACTCTGCTATCAAAGTTCTGTTTACTCGACCTTTGGCTTTTAGAGTTTCCCCGTTGACTTATTCAGTTGAGTTATGTTTCTTGTTTGATAAAACCCTGCAGAGAGGTGTGGAGCTTCAAATATGTTCAAATGACTATGGTTTCAAAGAGGATATGTCACTTAGCAAAGCAACAATGGTATAGCTATCTTTCCTGGGATTACTTTTCCTCTTGCTTGCCGCAGAGTTTAAATAAAATCAGTCATTTGTTTTGTATTTAGAATTATAATCTCTGTGGTTCAATTCTTTCGCAGTGCAGACAAATTGAAGTTTCCCTTCTTCAGGTAACTATCCACACCATATTATACTGAGTTCAGATATTCTAGTTTATTATTGGTTTTATGCATATAAATTTTGATCCTCATCACTGGGTTGTTTTATCTTGTTGCAGGTTAGTGAATTCCAACCCGCCAAACCATCAAGCAACAATTTCTCTAACGGTTCTTCACTACAGTCGTCACGGCCTCCGCTAACAACTCCATTGTTGGCTACACAGGTACCTTGTTACTTTGAAGGGAGACCGAAACCTAGGTTTTCAGTCTTCTGTTCTGCTTCCATTTTATTGTATTCGACTTTCTATTTATGCCTATGCACCAACAGTAAAGAGGGTTTTATACCCGACCTAGGGTTTCAGAATTTGTAGCAATGTTTTATCAATTGAAGAAGAATCCTTCGGGTTTTTACGAGAGTTTTATTTTGAGAACAGAGGGTTTTGCTTAGCTCTGTTGCATGTCGTTTTATACATTTTGGGACTATGCCCTAGCATGTAATGTTATATTCAGAACAATTATATACTGTTTTGAAAAGAACTCTTTCTATTGCTAGAGCTTAATAAATCATATCATCGCATTTTAGGGTTACAATATTTCTCGTTCGATTCTCGGCATGTTTTCCTTTGCAAGTAAATTTTCTTTTATGCTACAAATAGTAATTTGGGCAATTTCATCTTTTCACTGTTGAATATTGTTATAAGGAATGAATCTACAGAATAACGCTTAACTTATTTTTTCCTATCATTTTCTTTCTAACGAAAAGAAGTTTCATGCCAAGTTTTTTGCTGATAATGGGTACCATACCACCGTTCTTTTCAGTTATTCTCTTCACGGAGTTTTATATCTTAATTTATTTTCTATAATATTTTGTTAGATTCCATGCTACGGTGACCAGACCACCACAAGATAATGTCCGTGTTTAGTCTGGTTTTAATGGCTGTGGACAATGTATCTTGGTTTGGGGTTCACACCCATAACTCAGGTCAACAGTCTGTCAACTCCGTTAACCCCTTATTCTAGTTGATCTGGTCTATATTTGTAGAAATACGATTGCATTTTTCTGAAGAAAATATTCTATTCCTGTTAAGAAATATATAAACCTGCAATTATTACAATAGCAAGAAAAAAAAATCATGGGAGATTGTGCTTAATCCTTTATACATCGTTTTCCTGCATTCTTTAGGTTCTATTTTTGTTTGAGCTACAAAATATTTCTTGTTATTTTCAACTGTATATATATACAATCAGTTTTCTATTATCTTTTTCACGACATATAAGGAATAGGTAATGCTTCAACTTATTTTGTCAAAGTATTAACAACAGAGAAAGATTGAGTATTAATATTACATTGTTCTGTCTTATCGTAATAATAGGAAACAGTAATATTACCGACATACTTCATTTCCTGTCTTAAACATATATACATTTATATATTTTTAAATAGAATAGTACCTTCTCATCTGTAACACTGTGGACAATCTTTCAATTTTTAGTATTAACTTGTTTAAATTTCACAATAATACTTATTTGTTTAGGCAGATTCAAGGTGTGGTCCTCCCAACCATCAAAGGAGGCTATTACGTCCTCCACCTCCAGAATCTGGACAGTGTCCCAGGTTAACAGTCGATTAGATTCTCTTTCTGCTATGACCTCTGGATGGCCTATCCAGTCAAACTCAGAAAATCTTGTTTTACAAGGATTGCTATGAGTTATTTTCAACTGATCACAACCAGCTCTAGAAAATACTCCCCTTTACCATCTAGCACAAAACCCCTACTCCTCTTCTGGGATTCAGCTTTATCCTCAGAGAAGTAGGTAACTGTTTATTTTTCCATTTGTCCCCAACCACCTCCTATTCTTAGAAACATTTTTACCATCAGCTTAAAAATAAATAAATTATTTTCATTAATTAATTTCTCCTAATTAATAAGTTAGCAAATTAAATAACTTGCTTAATCAATCAATAATGATTTGAGTTTTTCTTGCCAGAAAAATAAAATAAGCAAATTGTCTTTAACTAGTTAACACTAGTTAACTTTAATGAAGCTGTCACAACTTCCCCACCTGGAAGTAACACCGTCCTCGGTGTTTCAGCCTAGCTATGCAAAGAGCTACGGGTAAGCTTCCTGCATGAAATTCTCATCCTCCCAAGTAGCTTCATCTGGTTTGGAGTGCTTCCATTGCACTTTTACCTAGATAACTACTCGTTTGCAGAGTTCGATTTCTCTTCGGTCAAGTATGCATTGCGGCTCGACCAGAAACTCTCCGTCTGGTTCTACCTGAAAAACAAAAAATGTTTCCAAGTCAATATACATCAATCTTGTTTAGAACTTCAAGTTAGGGTTTTTATTGCTATGCTACTTGAATATTTTGCCAATGAATCACATGTTTTTCATCATGAACATATCGCTTCAACAAGGACACATGAAACACATTATGAACTTGAATGTGGCTGGGTAAAGCCAATCAATAAGCTACTAGTCCTACCCTTTCCAGTACTTGGAAAGGTCCACAGTATCTGGGAGATAATTTGGCACAAGAGGTCCATCTCAAGGTACTCCTCTTGGGCTTAATTCTGACATAAACATGATCTCCCACTAAGAATTCACGATAAGACATTTTCTTACTGCAAAAATATTTTGTCGGTCTTGCGCAACCTTCAAATTCTGCCTTATTCTTTTTACCTCAGTGTCCATTTTCGCCAACATTAATTTTGTCTCGGGACTGCTCTAGTTTATAGGTGTACGATATTGCCTACCATATAATGCCTCGAAGGGACTCATTTTCAGAGATTCTTGATAACCGTTATTATAAGCAAACTCCACAAGATGCAAATAGTCCTCCCACTTGGTTGGTTGTTGCATCACATACATGCACAACATGTCTTCCAATATTTGGTTCACTCACTTCGTTTGTCCATCAGTCTGGGGATGATAGGCAGTGCTAAAGTTTATTTGTGTTCCCAGACTAGAAAACAAAGTTTTCCAAAATGCAGATGTGAACTTAACATCCCGGTCCGAAATCACGTTTTTTGGAATCCCATGCAACCTGAAAATTTCCTTCATAAATATATCAGCAATCTGTACGGTCTTGTAAGTAGACTATACAGGTATAAAATGTGCAAATTTTCTTAATATGTTTACCACTACCATGATTGAATCATTCTGTCTTTTTGTTCGTGGCAGACTTGTGATGAATTCTAAGGAGATAACCTCCCACTTCCATTCAAGTATGGGTATGGGCTGCAATAGTCCCGCAGGGTGCTGGTGCTCCACTTTTACATGTTGACATTCTAAACACTTACTTAGATATTCTGCAATATTCTTACACATACCCGGCTAGAAATATACCTTTCTTATTGCAATAAGAATTTTCTGATATCCCTGATAACCTGCATAATTGTTGCGATGAAATTCATTCAATATTAACTCCTTTAGAGTTATACGGTTAGGCACATATATTTTCCCTCGGAAGGTCAGCATCTCTTCTTCATTCTTTCCATACTCAGATGTTTTACCTTTCTTCCTATTCTCTTCCATTTGTTGCCATAAAAATTTATATTCCAGATCTTTCTTTTCCTCCTCCTTTAATTGTTCCAACAATTGGCTTTCTAATTGAATATAGTACAACTCATAAATATCATGTAAATTTTTTCTCAAAGCATCTACTACTCAATTCTCCTTCCCCTTTACATGCTGAATATCCATATCAAACTCACTTAAAAAGGCATTCCATCTTGCCTGCCTGGAGTTTAAATCTACTTGCTTGAAGTAACTAGTCAAGCTGCTATGATCTGTTTTAAGTACAAACCTCTTACCCAGCAAGTAATGCCTCCATACTCAGAGAGCATGTACTACAGCTGTAAGCTCTAAATCATAAGCAGAATATATTTGTTCATGGTCCTTCAGTTTTCTAGACTCGTATGCTACCACTTCACCTTCCTGGCTTAAGATTTCTCCAACAACTTCCTTACTTGCATTAGTACAAAATTCATATTCTTTACTAGGGTCAGCTACCCTCAACACCAGTGTTGTAATCAGAAGTTGTTTTAGCTTTTAAAAGTTGTTCTGACACTCATTTGTCCATTTGAAGAGCTTTCCCTTTTTCTGCAAAGATGTAATAGGAAAATCAATTTTCGAAAATCCTTCTATAAATCTTCTATAATAACCAACTAATCCCATAAACGATCTAATGTCATCCACATTCTGGGGTAATCACCATTCCATAATTGTTTTGATCTTTTCGATATCAACAGTTATTCCTTCAGCTGATATAACATGGCCTAAATATTGGATTTCTGTTTTAAAGAAATCGCATTTACTGTACTTAGCATACAATTTATGTTTTCTTAGCATTTCCAAGACTATTCTCAAATGCTCCTTATGTTCCTCCAGACTTTTAGAATATATTAGAATGTCATTTATGAATATAAGTACAAAATTATCCAAAAATGGATAAAATATTCCATGCATTAACCTCATAAAGGTTGCTGGTGCATTCGTCAGTCCAAAGGGTAACACCACGAATTCGTAGTGCCCATAATGAGTGCGAAATGATGTCTTACAAATGTCTTCATCCTTAATTCGAATATGATGATATCCAGATCTTAAGTCTATCTTAGAAAACACCTTGGCCCCTTTTAGTTGATCAAATAAATCATCTATTCTTGGTAGGGGGTACTTATTCTTAACGGTTAGCTTATTGAGCTACTTGTAATCCATGCACATACGCATGGTTCTGTCCTTATTTTTAACAAATAGGACTGGTGCTCCCCACGGAGACATGCTTGGGCGAATGTACCCTTTGTCTACCAGTTCTTGTAGCTGCATTTTTAGTTCGATTAGTTCTGGCACACTCATTCTATAAGGAGCCCTTGACACCGAGGAGGCTCTTGGAAACAACTCTATGGTGAAGTCAATATCCCTTCTTGGTGGTAAACCAAGGATGTTTTTTGGAAAAACATCCAGAAATTCCTGTACTACAGGTATATCTTCCATTATTGGTGTCTTATCCTTAGAGTATGCATACCCTACTTGAATTGCATACAGCTGGCATCCTTTTCTCATACACTTACCCATTTGGGATGCTGTGATTGGGTGTAACTGTAATGGCCTTTTAATTCCTTGAATCTCTTTTCGCGTGCCATCTTGCATTCTATGATAAATAATATTTTCTTTATAGTCTACTAAAGTCTAGTGCTTTTCCAACCAGTCCATGCCCAATAACACATCATAGGATCCCAATGGTAGAATATTTAAATCTACTTGTAACTGTTGTTCTGCAACTTCTAATATACAATTTGGTATCGTTGCAGTTACCTTTCGTTTTTCCCCGGTAGCTAGCTATACTAACCAAGAATTCTTAAATTTCTGTTCTTTTAAATTACACATTTCCACCAATTTGGGGCTTACATAACTCAAACTTGCTCCAGGATCTACCAAAATTGAAACAGGTTTAGTTAGTAATGTACCTTCTAATTCAATCATTGTGGGCTGATAATCAGCCTACCGATCTTCCAAAGCTGCATTGATGCAAGATATGTTATGCGCCACGCCCCCCACTGTAGATGCTTCCTGCAGATTTTCCATAGTATCGTTTTTGGTTCTTTGTGGAGATTTTTTATAATAATGAGCCTCCCCACAGCCCCAGCACTATAGAGAGGGTTTAGTAATCTGTCCCTGCTCTGGCTTACTAGATGCTTCTATGGGATTTTCTTCCACTGGCCAAAGTAGGTTTGTGGTTACCCCTAGTTTTCTTAAACTGAAAAAATCCAAAAGCCCACAATCTTTAGAAATTACTAGGGTGATAACACCACTGATTTTCCAAATCTGTATACTAAAATAAAGTGCTCCAAGAGAATAAGTTGATATTTAGAGTCTGATTATTATTAAGGGCTAATAATAATCGACAATCTATTTTTAGATCGACAATCTATAAATAGAATTTGACCAATCTTCTAAAAATAGAATTTAATTTATCTTTCCAACTTGACCAACCATCCACAAATAGCATCCTGCAACTTCTGAAAATTTATCACCATGTCTAAAAATAGACTTACACCTAAAAATAGCCCGCGGGCCCACTTAGTGAAGGTGATTGATTTTCACTAAGCTTCATCATCTTGTTGAATCTCAACAGGAAAGGATTTGATGGTTAGTACAACAAAAACTTCTTCAAGCACTAAGGACTTAGGTGGCTAGTATAATTTATGCCAAATATTAAAAGAGGGTATGTACAATAAGGTAAGAAAGTGATATATTGGGGGAGAATTATTTACTGGTAAAAAACAATTCTTAAACAAAAAAACCATAAAAGTCTCAACATGCAAGCATGTAAATAGTAAACCCCCCAAAATTTCAAATTAAATAAGGTGCTCACATGAATTTCATGCCCCCAAAAGTGGCAATGGGGCCATAAAAACTGCACAACATTGGAACACACAGTGTGTTCCTAGGAACAATAGTGGTCTAGATGCAGGTGTGCGTGATAAGCTTTTAAATCTCGTGACACTTTCTTCTAATTCAGGTGGGACCTCATCACGATTCTCTAATTCTGTATCAGTCATCAGCCTCCAATGTAAAACCCAAAGCTAAAATTCAATTAAAAATTTGTTCCACAAATTTTAAATGGCATTAAAACCCACTTTATAATTCTTTCATAAATGACGGAAATACAATTAATTGATAATCGCATTTCCTTTCCATTGCATGGTTTAATAGTGGACTTCAACCTTTTTTTTTAGAACCCTTAATAAATGACGGCAATGATATTTATTTCACTTATATGAAAAGTAGTATTAACAAAAATTACATCTAACAAATATTTACGGACTTGATTGACGGATTTAAAACAGTATTAAACCCGTTTTTATTTAGTTATCGCATCCACTTTTATTGTTAAACTCCATGCATTTAAAAATGTGATATCCACAAATCTTCAATATTTCATTCGATGGTCATCGGATTAATTAGAAGATGGACAATCAACTCAATTTATTAAATCCATTTTATAAATTATCAGGTCCGACAGAATTCTTAATCTCTTTGCAATTTTTATTGTGATAATCGTTGGATCATGATTGACGTTTCCATAGCCATTTGATTCTACTTAACTTCCTCTGTGATTTTTGTTGTTCTCCTTTTCTCATTACAGTAATTCCCATTCTGGAATTCCACCAATTTAGCCCTCTTGGAAGTTTCCCTTGTTAATTGCAGAAAGCAATTTGGTGAGCAAGTGATTAATAGAATTTTAATGTCGCAACTAACCAAGGTTACAACAATGACCTTTGAGATTTTGATACCACTCAAATTTCAATAACTTAATATTATAAATTTCGCAGATAAAAATAGACAGAGATAAACCAATGTATGTATATGCTGGAAGAGCTCACGCATATTTTAAATACTAAAATAAACTCAGTTTGTAATACGTCCTCATATAATTCTAAGATATAGAGAAATTAATTACCCAAGTTTAAACTGGAATCAACTAAAACTCAATAATAATTTGAAATAAACATCCATCATTTGACAATTATGTCTACCTTACACAGGTACAGAGGAATTGCAAATTCTTCTATTTTTTCTTCTTCCATTAAATACCCTCCCGATTACATTATCACTTACAAAATATATAATGTTTACATAATCCTTTCAATCCAATTCTTGGGAATCGGTTTTGTCAGATCTTGGATAAAATATTATTCCATAATATTTTCCTAAAAATATTAAACTAAAAACTAAATACATTTAATCAAATACAAGTAGTTCAAATCCCTAAATATCAGTCAAATCCTATCTACTGAAACAATAAATCGCAGGCTAATGGATCCCACTCCTTTGCTTGTAATTTTTTTTGTATTTTTGTGATAAAATGAAGCATTTCTCTCCTCGAGCCTCATGCTCCTGCATCAAACTCCTGAGGACAAAATTATTCATGGGCTCCTGTCCATGAGTTCCTCCACAGACCTGCCCAATTTTTGTAGCATGGTATTTGTCATCCAAGTAGCTTCTGCAATTGGTTGATCTTTCCACATGATCAAATACTCAAATTATTCCCATCCTCTTGTCTTCTTAGAAAATATTTTGTCTAAAATCTTCTCTGGTTGCAATATTTTTGCTATGGGTAATTGTTTCAACCAGTCAATCTCTTCTTCGCCTTCAATTGTATCATATGTGTCTCTATCTTCATACCTGCATAAATCAATAATATTTAAAATTGGAGATATTCCAATGTCAAGGGGTAATTCAATTTCATAAGCATTTGCAGAAAATTTTCTCAATAATTTGCATGGCCCATTTTTTTTAAATTTCAATTTGTCATATGCCCTTTTTGGAAATCTTTCCTTCCTCAAGTGTGATAGAACCAAATCTCCAACCTCAAAGTTAACTTCTCTCTTCTTCAAATCTACTCTGGTTTTGTATTTGATGTTGTCCTGTAACTGTTGTTTTACCTGTTCATGTATTTCTCGAATTTCTGAAGCAAACTCTTCTCCATCAACACTTCTCATCTCTACCTTTCCCAAATTCCTTAATTCATAAAATCCTCTTGGTTGCATTCCATAAACTATATGGAATTGACTCTATCTTGTACTCATGTTAGGAGAGTCATTATAAGCATATTCAACCTGTGCTAAAAATCTGATCCCACTGATTATGATGTTCACGTGCAATACTTCTCAAACGATTACCCAAGCTTCTGTTCACCAACTTAGTTTTTCCATTAGTCTTAGGGTGATAAGATGAGCTGAAACTTAGTTTAGTACTAATATTTTTCCACAATTTCCTCCAGAATTGACCCGGTGTCCCTATCTGAGACAATGCTTTTAGGTAACCCATGTAATATTACCATATCTTTGAAGAAAAAATTAGCAACATGAGTAGCATCACTCATTTTATAACATGGAATAAAATGTGCCATTTTATAAAATCTGTCAACTACAACATAGATTGCATCATTCTCTCTCTGTGTTTTCGGTAAACCCAAAACAAAATCCATACTTACCATATCCCAAGGTCTGTCTCGAATAGGTAATGGAACATACAAACCTGTGTTCTAACTTCTTCCTTTTGCATGGTGACAAACTTTACAATTCCACACATACTTCTCCACTTCCGATCTCATCTTCGGCCAAAAATAAAAATGACTCAGTTGTTCATAAGTCTTGTCTGCACCAAAATGTCCACCAAGTCCACCACTATGTTTTTCCTTAATTAAATTTTCTCTCATAGAACAATTTGGTATGCACAAATGATTTCTTTTAAACAATAAACCTTCTTGTAAGAAAAAATCTAGCCACTTAATTCTATCCAACAAAACAAGATTACTGCATGCTTCAAATGCCTCTTTAAAATCCAAATATGTTTTATACAATTCTTTAAGAAAATCAAAACCCAACACTTGAATTTGAATTTCTTGAACTAGAATGATTTTCCTACTTAAGGCATCTGCTACTTTGTTTTCTTGGCCAGTTATATGTTTCAATACAAAATTGAAACTCTGAAGATATTCTACCCATTTTTCATGTTTCTGATTTAGTTTTGGCTGTTGCATAATATACTGCAATGCATGATTGTCTGAATAAAGCACAAACTCTTTAGACATCAAGTAATATCTCCACTTATTTAATATCTGTACAGCTGCATAAAATTCTTATTTAATGTTTGTACAGCTGCATAAAATTCTTTGTCATAAGAAGAATATTTTCTTCTTGTGTCATTTAGTTTTTCGCTGAAATAAGCTACAGGTCTGTCTTCTTGACTGAGCACAACTCCAATAGCTTCTCCACTGGCATCACATTTCACTTGAAAAGGTTTATTAAAATTAGGAAAAACTAAGATGGGTTTTTTTGTTATCTTTCTTTTCAATAACTGGAAATGTTTTTCTGCTTCATCAGTCCATTTAAATTGTTGTTTTTCCTTCTTTATAGTTTCAATAATAGGAGCATTGATCTTACTAAAATTCCTTATGAATTTTCTATAAAAACTAGCAAGACCATGGAAGCTTCTCACCTCAAAAAC
This sequence comes from Pinus albicaulis, assembly GCA_034641835.2. NCBI lineage: Eukaryota > Viridiplantae > Streptophyta > Pinopsida > Pinales > Pinaceae > Pinus > Pinus albicaulis. The sequence goes on from CM076581.1 coordinate 908,483,168, forward strand.
ACTTTTGGGTGAAGGCCATTTTGTGATTTCCTTTATCTTCTTTAGATCCATCTTTAATCCATCAGCAGAAACAACAAAACCTAAGTATACCAATTCTTCCTTCATGAATGAACATTTTTTATAATTTACCAACAACTTTTCCTGATGCAACTTCCTTAAGACATAATTTAGATGTCTTGGGTGTTCTTCTTTTGAGTTGTTGTAAATTAATATATCATCCAGATATACTATTCCAAATTTACCAATAAATTCTTTCAAAACTTCATTCATAAGCCTCATAAATGTACTAGGAGCATTTGATAACCAAAACGACATTACCATCCACTCATACAATCCTTAATTTGTTTTAAAAGTTGTTTTCCATTCATCTCCTTCCCTTATCCTAATTTGATGATAGCCACTCTTTAAATGCAGTTTTGTAAAATATCTTGCCCTACTTAAATAGTCCATCAAATCTTCAATTCCGGGTAAAGGAAATATGTACCTGATTGTTATTTTATTGATTTCTCTTGAATCAGTACACATTCTCCAACCTCCATCTTTTTTTTGACTCAGCACTTTTGGTATTGCACAAGGACTCAAACTTTCTCTAATTAGTTCTTTATCTAACAACTCTTGTACCTGCTTCCTGATTTCTTCATTTTTTGTGGCAGTCATCATGTATGCTTCTTTATTTGGAAAATTTTCTCCTGGAATCAAATATATATGATGGATAATTTTTCTAATAGGTGGTAATTCATCTGGAAAATAATCTACAATGATATCATAGTAATTTTCCCTCATCTCTTGAATTTCAATTGGAAAATCAGAAATTTTAGTGGAAGTAATTACTACCTTGGGTTTGCAAATTAATGCAAAATTTACCTCATCCTCTTCAATTTGCTGTAGATATTCTTTTCCACTTAGTAACAAAGCTTTCAGATCAGATCTTCTTTTTGATGCATCTTCTTCTTCTATCAACAATAATATATGATTAATACCATCTTTATAAAACTTGTATGTGTTTTTCTTCCCATCATGTATAGCTCCTCTATCATACTACCAAGGTCTACCCAGAAATATGTGACATACATCCATAGGCATCACATCACAGATAATTCTGTCTTTGTAGCTGCCCACCTAGAATTCCACTTCACATTGTTCATTCACTAACAATTGATGTCCTTTCTGAAGCCATGACACCTTGTAGGGTGTTGGATGTTTCTTTTTCATCAATTTCAATTTATCCACTACTTTTGTAGAGACCAAATTATCAGTGCTGCCACTATCTATTACCATTTGACAATGTTTTCCTTTAACTTTTCACACACTTCTAAACAAGGTTTCTCTCTGTGCTGGTTCAACAACTTCCTTTGCTAGTTTTAACAAAATTTTGTTAACTACCAAACATTCTCCTTTCTCTCATGTATTTTTTTCTTCTGGAACTTTCGCTGCTTCTGGCATTTTTGCTGCTTCCTCCTCATTCTGAGCAACAATCACATTTCTATGATTTGTCCCCACATTCTCTGGACATTCATAAGCTCCATGTCCTAGCTTATTACATCTATAACATTTGATTTCTCTTCCTCTGCCTCTCCCTCCTCTTCCTCTGGAAAAAATCCTTTTGCCACTTGCATCACCTTCTGTGTGTGTATGTTGACTTGAGCTACTACTAGATCCTTCTCTCAATGTTTTAGATCTTCCTCTACCACCTTGACTTCCTTTTCCTCGGAAAGTTCCTCTACTTGTGGCAAATTTCTTCCTTATGAGTTTTTTTTCAACCTTCAAGGCCATCTGATAAGCCTCTTCCACTGTTTTAGGAGAAAACAGACTTATCTCATCTTGGATCTTCATTCTGAGACCATTTATATATCTTTCAATATTCTCTATTGTATCTTAAACTTGTCCTGCTCTTATGCTCACTTTGTAAAATTCCTCTGTGTATTCTTTGACTGTCATTGATCTCTGTCTAAGATTCCACATTTATCTAAATAATGAAAGATGATAATCACTTGGAAAAAACTTACCTCTCAGCTTTGCCACCATCCTGTTCCAATTTTTTATTGGCTGCTTACCAAGTCTCCTTCTTTCTTCCTGCACTCCATCCCACCAAACCACTGCATGTCCTTTCAATTTTGTGACAGAAATTTCACCCTTTTTCCTTCATGCATTTCTTCATAATCGAAGAACTTATCCATGTCGTTTACCCAATCTATTAACTCTTCTGGGTTTAACCTTCCTGTAAAAACCGAAACTTCAAGTCTGGGTTTAGATGAGGATCCCAACAGTGATTTAAAAAATCTCATTTCAGGAGTAAATTCTGTAGGTTCTCCCTCTTCTTCATATTCAACTTCAAGTTCACTGACATCTCCATCATCTACATCTCTTTGATTTCCCATTTCCATTGCTTCTAATATGGTTTGCATTTGTTGCATAATCTTAATTACCTCAGCATTTGCAACAGGTCTTCCTCTTCTTTGACCAACACCACCTCCTCTTCCAACTCTATAAGCCATGTTGGATTTCTTTACCTAAACTTTGAGATCTCGCTCAGTGTCTAAATTATGCTCTGATACCACTAATGGTGGTCTGGATGTAGGTGTGAGTGATAAGCTTTCAAATCTCATGAAAATTTCTTCTAATTTAGGTGGGACCTCATCACAGTTCTCTAATTCTGTATCGATCATCAACCTATAATGTAAAACCCAAAGCTAAAATGCAATTAAAAATTTGTTCCAAAAATTTTAAATGGCATTAAAACCCACTTTATAATTCTTTCATAAATGACGGAAATACAATTAATTGATAATCACATTTTCTTTCCATTGCATGGTTTAATAGTGGACTTCAACCCTTTTTTTTAGAACCATTAATAAATGACAACAACGATATTTATGTCACTTATATGAAAATCAACTTTAATAAAAATTACATTTAACAAATATTTACGGACTTGATTGACGGATTTAAAACCGTATTAAACCTATTTGTATTGAGTTATCGCACCCACTTTTATTGTTAAACTCCAAACATTTAAAAATGTGATATCCAGAGATCTTCAAGCTTCATGCGATGGCCGTCGGATTATTTAGAAGATGGAAAGTCAACTCAATTTATTAAATCTGGTCTATAAATTATCGGGTCCGACAGAATTATTAATCTCCTTGCAACTTTTATTGTGATAATCGTTGGATCACGATTGACATTGTGATAACCATTCAATTATACTAAACTTCCTTGCGATTTTTTCTATTCTCTATTTCTCATTATAGTAATTCCCATTTTGGAATTCTGCTAATTTAACCCTCCTGGAAGTTTCCCTTGTTAATTGTGGAAAGAAATTTGATGAGCAAGTGATTAACAGGATTTTAATGTCGCAATTAACCAAGGTTACAGCAATGACCTTTGATATTTTGATACCACTCAAATTGCAATAACTTAATATTAGAAATTTCGCAGATCAAAATAGACATAGATAAATCAATATATGTATATGCCAGAAGATCTCACACATATTTTAAATACTAAAATAAACACAGTTTGTAATACGTCCTCATATAATTAAAAGATACAGAGAAATCAATTACCCAAGTTTAAACTGGAATCAACTAAAACTCACTAACAATTCGAAATAAACATCCGGCATTTAAAAATTATTTCTATCTTACATAGGTACAAAGGAATTGCAAATTATTCTATTTTTTCTTCTTCCATCAAATCCCCTCCCGATTACATTATCACTTACAAAATATATAATGTATACATAATCCTTTCAATTCGATTCTTGGGAATCGGTTTTGTCTAATCTTGAATAAAATATTATTCCATAAGATTTGCCTAAGAATCCTATTTACTAAAATCTAAATACATTGAATCAAATACAAGTAGTTCAAATCCCTAAATATCAGTCAAATCCTATCTACTAAAACAATAAATCACAGGCTAAAGGATCCCACTCCTTTGCTTGTAATTTTTTTTTGTATTTTTGTGATAAAATGAAGTACTTCTCTCCTCGAGGCTCATGCTCTTGCATCAAGCATGCATGCATTTGTAGGAATCCAAGTTTAGCAAGCCTTCAGCTGTAAACCAAGATACCAACTAGGCCACCAAGTTAGCACGGACACACAATCCTAAGAATGTGCACACACTCTTAAACCCTTAGTCACTCAGCCCACCAATGCCACCTTCGACTCACTATGGCGACTGCCCTAGCTGACTGAAGCTCCCCTCCCCTGGGTCTGGGAGCATGAATTACACGACATAGGTCGCATGGTGAGGGATCAGGGATACACTTCTAAAACAGGAACACGAACGAACAACAACACCTCCCAATGCACCAAGAACTTCAATGGAGTAAGAGGAAGCTCCAAATTATCCAGCAGGATCCTACCTCGTGGGATTGTCGACCTTCTCTTTCCAACTCGAGGAATTACAAGTGAAACCACAGCAAAAAAAAAAACACCAACCAAACTAAGACATTGTTGTCGCCTCTACCAGAGGAAGCACTTAGAAGCAAAGTCGCAGACAGAAAGAATGTACACCCAAACATAAATACACTAGGTATGAACCCAAGCTAATAACCTATCACTGCAAACACCTTTAGGAAATTTTCCCACCACCAAACCCATTTTATGCTCACCGATCAATGGGTTGCAGGAATTCGTAGAAAAACCACAAAGATAGGAGGACCCAAAAGATAACTGGTTAACAAGAAACTTATACGCCCTCGCAAGCTCAGAAGGCATCCAAGAAGAGTGTTAACTATCTGCATAAGAGTGGGATCGAAGGCCAACCTAATTACCATGCAGAATTCACTCAAACCTATATAAAAAAGGAGAAACCATGCACAGGGAGAGGAACTTAATGCTTATGTGAGCTGGATGTGGATGAGAAAATGACGACGGCATAATCTCCATCATTCCCAGACAAGCCAGAGGCAAGAGAAATCGGTTAGTCTACCATAGCTCGGACCATAGGCAACCAACCACAAAAATTAACATAGCATAATAGCAATCTAAAATCTCAACATGCACCAGAAACCAACTTCCCTCACCCGCTCTCAATCCCAAAGAGGTAAAATTAAACATCACGCGCTACACCATTAACTTCCCCATACAAAAAATGCAAGGGGAGGACATGGTGACTATCCTCCTTACCATCCGTCAAATGTTCACCTTCATGGAACACGCGTTTGATTAACCTCGTTGTTAATCACCCCCATCGAAGAATAAAAATAGATATTTTAAATAATAATTATAATATTACAAATATTATTATATTTAAATTTAGAAAAAAAATGTTATATCATAAAAAAAAATGTAAAAACAAGATGAAATTAAAATATTACGAATATCGATTAACTTTAATTTAGAAAATCAAAAGTATTTATGCATTTTAAAATCAAAAGTATTTATGCATTTTAGTTAATTTAAAGATACAAATCAACATTAATAAAATAAAAATCCTAATCAAGTTATGTGAAATATTATAATTTATTTGTTTCAATGCCCATTCTTCTTCATGCTATAAGTGGGTGTGATGCACTTAGTCGAGTTATAGTGATAGCAAACATAATTGAACCTATGTTATGCAATTAGAAATTTACCTAATCTTTTTTATAACTATGGTAAATCAATGATTAATTGGAGTAATTAACTTTCCGACCACCACTATAACACTCAAAAACTTCCAAATCAAATATACCAAAAATTTATAATTTAACAAACTTCAAAATATCAATTTTTTTATTTTACTAAATTATCGCAACACTAATTTTTTTATCGAATGGTTCATAAACTCCTTCATTATTCCCTTTTAGTAGTTCCATAGTTCCATCACCGTTTAGACTAGGGCCTAGGCCATGTTCCATAGTTCCCCATGCAATATATCATGTTCACTTGTGCCCCATAGCATTTACCCAATCTGAGTAGTCGTTGTCTACTCGATTTATCTCAAAGCAGTCCTTACGGTATCATTTCATCGTACGTGTTTGTTGGATGACAAATCAAAAATTTTGTTGGCTTTTTGAGTAGTGTGGAATGTAGTAATGATTGGATTGAAGACGATTATATTTGATACTTAGTGAAATTTGGAGGTGAAATGCCCATTCCCACCTGCCATTGTTGGATTAGTTTCTAGATTTTTTGATGAATGATGAATCTCTTTCCATGAAGAGTTGTTGAAAGCCTCGTTGGCATGCTAACTACCACCTAAATTAAAACCTGAAAATTCACAACATTATTTGTGAATTTTCTCAAATACTTTGAATGGTTTAAAAATTTATAGGGTGATTTTTTCAATATTACACTTTTTCTTTATCTTTTTAATGGTTTCACATTATTTTTTAATTAGACAATTAATGTATTAGAAATATATTTTACTATTAAAAATAAAATAAAAAACTATATATATACTTTATTATTAAAAATAAAATAAAAACTATATATGATAAAATTTTCTAATAATTTTATTATCTAAATTATCAAATTCACATATATCTTATTGAATGAAACTCTATTTGTCATACTTTCATTATCATATATATTAATGAAATTTAAGTGAGCTTGAAACATATATAGATATATATAACATTATATTTCGATTTCACTTAGATTTCTTGAAATAAAATTCCTAATCAAGGTCTCACTCATAACTTTAATCAAGGCTTAGTTTGGCTTGTAGAAAACCTTTTTATAAAACTCACCAACTAACCCTACAATAAAGTCTTCAAATTGCAAAGGTTCATATAATGTTAGCTTATTCGTAGCTCTCAACCATGCTCATTGTTCTTGCCATGCTCAAAATGGAGGGTTTCACTTATTAGTCCCTGTTGCCTACGGCATGGCAGGGACTATAATAATTGGAACGAAAGACTTAGCATTATTTTAAGCTGCTTATTAGTCCCTGTTATTGCAAATAACGGGGATTTTTATCTTATATTCCAATGAATATTCTGTCATGCAATCAAAAAAATTATCAGTCTTATTTGGCCTCATATCGAGGCGAGAACAAATTTAAATCATTTTCATAGTGGTAAAACTTTAATCTAATAAGAAAAATAGTCATGTAAATCTATTCACTTGAATTAATGCTAACATATATCATGTAGTTATTTTAAGTTTATTGTAAGTTTCAATAACATCACCACTTATTGCCACCTGTGTTTAGTATGACAAGTGAGACCTCCCATGTCAAAATTTTTGTGGTTGTGGTTTGCATGCCATCGCTGATATATGTTATTTTAAGTTTATTGTAAGTTTCAATAACATCACCACTTATCGCCACCTGTGTTTAGTATGACAAGTGAGACCTCCCGTGTCGAAATTTAATTTTGTGGTTGTGGTTTGCATGCCATCGCTTGATTCTCAATTAACTACATGGACGGGGACTGGACTAGGACCTTTGCTACCTGCACCTTCAGGCATCCGTGCATCCGTTAATCCATGTGTGATCCCTCTTACCTATTAATACAACCTGTTACCAGTTAATGCTGGTTCTATGGAACCATGGTTATATGGAAGCAGAGCAGGTGTTTGTTGTGTGGAACCTTGGCTGTATGGAAACAAAACAACCCCTGAATGCTAAGTAGCTTGGAATTTGCAGCCGAAGCACCAACAGATTGCACTTATTCTTGCAAAACAGATCTTGGTAAATACCCGGATTAAATTTCCTCTGCAAAGAAATTAATTTTCTCTTAGTGAGCCCGATTCTGAATTGTACCTGTCTGAAAATAATTTGATTACGGAAACAAAAATCGCAGGTTAGAAACCACTGAAATCCTAGTCGAATTATTAGAGAGAGCTTAGAAAGGACTACATTGGGCAAATGCAATTTCATCGTACTACACAACAAACAATTATGTTAAAGCACACATTCTTTTCCTTTGAACATTTCTAATTTCAATGGTTTCGTATATATTTTTCCAGACACCTTGCATTGCATTATAAATCTTCCACACTTCTTTTTCAATATGAGTACTATGTTCAAATTTTCCTTACCATACACATTTGTATCTTCAATGTTTTCCTATATTTCTTTTCCAGGTGCCTTGTATTGCATTCATATGTTTTTTCTCCCCTTTTTCAATATGAGTATCATTTTTTTTTTTTAAGAACCTAGTCGATCAGGGAGAGAGGAAACTGCCATTTTTAATTTTTCATGTATTTATATGTCCCACTAGGGCAATTGGATTTTAACAACAAAAAAAAAAACTAGAAATACAAAAAAAAGAAGAAGCCAGAAACATGTATTTATTTTATGTCACTGCTTGCAGGTTGCAATATACAAGCTTCTGAGCTAAGAAAATAAGAAAATAATTAAATAAATGGATTGTTTGGTTTCACTGGATGCAGGTTGCAATATACAAGCTTCTGAGCCAAGAAAATAAGCAAATAATTAAATAAATGGATTGCCTGGTTTACCTTAAGAGGTGGATGAGGGTTAACGTCTTCCTCAAATATTTAGAGGCAGGTTGCGGGTTGAACGACTTCCTCAAACAACCGGTTCACAGGATATTTAAAGCTAAAATATTGGCTCAACTGATTCTCCGATTCACAGGATGAAAAAAACAAGAAATTGACAAGCTCAAACCACTAAAAAGATACTCTCTCTCTTTCTGAAGCTAAAGAGACGAAAGTCTTGCATATTGGCATCTCGACAAATCCTCAACTGCAGAAGCTAAAGACTCATGCTCAGCCATGCCTCTGTCCTCATTTCTTTCACATACTGTTGCATTCTGGAGTAATAAGCCAGAGAAACTGTTGGGGTCCAAGTGGGTATGGAAGGCAATCTTGCGATCATTTTATGGCTCTGGAATATAATCTGGGAGATTTACCCCATAACCACAACTGTCTAGGTGGGTGTGTGCTTGTCGAATCAGCTCAGATGCTACAAAACATACCTTTTAGTAGTATGACCGAGGGCCACCTTCAAGCCATGAATTTCGCTCTGGTTTATGCATGAAAACTCGCCAGTACTGTGAAGGATTGCCCCAGCTGAGAAAGTGATATTTTTAGGGACCTTCACGTAGTGCACAGCAGCAAAAGCCAGCACAATGAGCCTCCCATATACATAAATCCAATCTACCACATAAACAACTCCACATCCATTTTGATTTTTCCACCTGTTTTACCTTGTGGGTTACAACTCAAGCCTGTTTCAATGATGACTAGTATGAGCACATTTCACAGGCTTTAAGAATGGCTTTCTGAAGTGGCGAACAAAAGAGGTTTGCTTGCCAAAATCCTAGGCACGTGTAATACATGGGCATCATTTTTAACGAAAGGAAATAGTGGGCACTTGTAATACATAGGAAATCCTGGGCAGTGTAATACATGCATATTTTTTAATTTAGCTTTATTTTTAATTATTTATATCATATAAAATAGCGCATATTGGAAAAGCCAAATAAAAAATTGTATCTTAAATTTCACTAACATATTCATGTAAGATTTCCACCTTAAAGTTAAAGCCGGGTTTGTTTTTTCCCATAAATTTATCTTGTTTCCTTACTCAAATTTACTAAAAATACTATTAATATTCTTAAGGGATTACAAAATAGTAATAGCTATCTCCACAAGTAACTTGACACGCACTGACTGTAAGTTTTTATTAAAATAATCAACTATGGGAAAATATTTTATTAAAAAATGCCTATGTTTTCAGATTACAGGACTAAAGTGTGTGCATGCTATATTCAACAATGACCAAAGGATAATAGAAAAATAAAGAATATCAATCAACAGAGAGTAGCCATTCGTTCTGAAAAAATGCAATTCAAAGCTTTTGAAAGGAGACCAACCTGGTAAAGCACTTTGTTGTGCCACAATGGCCTTGTGCATTTCGACAAGCTGCTAACAATGACAAATTCACAAAAGAGGAGAAGCAGAAAAACAACAGAGAACAGAACAAATTATTGGAGAAAAAAACACGCTTTGAAGAATTACTGATGTGAACTATTTATACAAGTAATCTGACAGTTATTTAGAAATTGAAATGGAACTGAATGAAAACTAATTCTAAACTAATCAACGGAACTAATTCTTTAACACTCCCCCTTAATTTTGAGGGTTACATTGTTTTGTTCCTAACTTTTGACATTGAAATTCAAAATTAACTTTTCCTAGCGGTTTGGTGAAAATATCTGCTAACTGCTCCTTGGAATCAAAAAATTTGAGAACAATGTCACCATTCTTGACGAGTTCACGAATGAAGTGAAAACGAGTGTCGATATGTTTGCTTTTTTGATGAAATACATTGTTCTTCAACAAGGAAATAGTGGAAGTGTTGTCACAAAGGATTGAAATCGGTTCATTTTCTGTATATCCGAAGTCAGAGAGAAATCTTTTTAGCCACACTGCTTGACATGATGCTGAATTTGCTGCAACGTACTTGGCCTCTGTTGAAGATAGTGCAACTATGGGTTGCTTTTTGGATGACCACGAGATCAAGTTTCTGCCAAATAGAAAAGCATAGCCAGAAGTGATTTTCCGATCATCAATACATCTTGCATAATCACTATATGTATAACCAAAACGCTTACTGTCTGCAGAGGCTGCATACGATAAACCATAAGTAGATGTACCTGCAATGTATCTTAACACCCTTTTTCCAGCTTTCCAATGATAGTCTTTAGGAGATTCCATAAACTTGGAGATATAACTAGCTGCAAATGCTATATCAAGCCTAGTAGTATTAAGATACATAATACTACCAGCAAGTTGCTTATACAAAGTCGAATTAACAATAGTACCCACATCATCTTTACTCAACTTTGTACCAATTTCGATAGGAGTATCAATTGGTTTACACCTGTCCATCTTAAACTTTTTCAAAATGTCAGTAGCATACTTTTGTTGACTCATAAACATACCATCTTGTGTTTGTTTCACTTCGATACCTAAGAAGTATCTCATTAATCCAAGATCTATCATTTCAAATTCATTTTTCATTGCAGCTTTAAATTCATCTAACTGCATGTTACCTGTATAGATTATGTCATCAACATAAAGACACAGTATCAAAATATTACCTTGATGATCATTCTTGATATACAAAGTGGGCTCGTGGTCGCTCCTTCTGAAACCATTATTCAACAAGTAATGGTCTATTCGGCTGTACCAAGCTCTTAGAGCTTGCTTCAAGCCATACAACGCTTTCTTCAATATGTACACTTTATGTTCGTGATTTTTGATTTCGAAACCAGGTGGTTGTTCAATATACACTTCTTCATTCAAGACACCATTCAAAAAAGTAGACTTTACGTCCATTTGGTAAATAGGCCACTTGTTTTGTGCTACAATAGCTAATACAAATCGAACTGTATCAATTCTTGCTACAGGTGCAAATGTTTCACCATAATCTATGCCAGGTTGCTGTGAAAAACCTTTGGCAACTAATCCTGCTTTATGTTTATCAACTTCACCTCTCTCATTTAACTTTGTTTTAAAAACCCATTTGACACCTATAGAGTTTTTATCATGAGGTAGATCAACCAAATCCCAAGTTTGATTTCTTTCAATAGCATCGATTTCATTATTCATAGCATCTACCCATACTTTGTCATTTATAGCCTCTTCAAAACAAGTAGGTTGGAATGAAAGAAATGCAAAATTTACAATATCATCAACATCATCTTGTGCATAAATATCACTTAAGTTTCTCATCTTAGGATTATCAGAATCAGACTCAAAAGATGATGAACTGCTACTACTTGATGAACTACTACTGGTTTTGTCTTGAACATGTAATCTTGGAGTGCTTGTTGTAGGTGTCTGATATTCATCTAACAGAATAAAAGGATCAGGACAAGTATTGTTCTCCATTTCATTCCAAGACTTATCTTCCAGAAATTTCACATCTCGGCTTACGACAAATTTCTTAGTTATAGGATTAAACAATCTGTATGCCTTAGATTGATCACTATATACTATAAAAATATACTTTTCGCTCCTATCATCAAGCTTTTTTCTCAATTTTTCTGGAACATGAGCGAAAGCAATACAACCAAATACGCGATAGTGTGAAACTGTTACCTTTTGTCCACTCCATGTTTCTTCAGGTACAAAATTTTGAACACTGGAAGTTGGCGATCTATTCAAAGTATATACCGAACATGCAACTGCTTCAGCCCATAGATCTTTAGACAAATTTCGTGTTTTAAGCAAACTTCAAGCCATATTCATAATTGTTTGATTCTTTCTTTCTGCGACTCTATTCTGCTGCAGAGTATAATTGGTTGTCGTTTGTTTTTTAATACCATGTTGTTTTCAAAAATCAATGAATTCGTTAGATTCATACTCACCTCCTTTATCAGACCTCAAAACTTTAATAAACTTGTCGCTTTGTTTTTCAGCCTCGTCTTTGAACTCCTTAAACTTCGAAAATGTTTCCAATTTATATTTGATGAAATACACCCAAATTTTCCTACTAAAATCGTCAATGAAAGTAAGAAAATAAAGACTGCCAGCAACTGATTTTTCTTGCATTGGACTGCATAAATCTGTATGCACTAACTCTAGTTGTTCTTTGGCTCTATTAGAGGCTAAAGCAAAACTATCTCGTTTATGTTTACCCATAATACAACTTGTACAGGAAGAGATATGATCAGACAAAGAAGGAAACCCTTTCACCATAGACTGACTTTGCAACAAAATCATACTTTTGATAGGTAAATGACCATATCGCAAATGCCACAAATCAGATTTAGTTGGCGTTGAAACATTATGTTCATACAACTTCTCACTTTTCAACTGTAACTGATACAACATGTTCTTTGTCATTGGAATCTTTGCAACAAGAGACTTATGTTTATCAACAATCGTGCAAGTAGTGTTGTGAAAGCTAACATCATAACCATGTGCATCTAACTGACCAACACTCAACAAATTATGCTTGAAATTGCTACATAATACACATCATAGATATTCTTCACAACATTTTGTTTGGTTAAGACAGGTACAACACCTTTTCCTGAAGCTTTAACCTGACGTTCATCACCCAAACCAATAGATGAACTGAAAGATGTATCAAGATGTGAAAACAAATCACTATGACCAGTCATATGATTACTACATCCACTGTCAACCAACCAAACATCTTTATTAGGTACTTGCACAGTTACTTGGCATGCCAAAAATAAAGCATCTGATGTTTCACATTCAGTGTTTGTGGCATTGGCTTTGTTTTTATTCAAAACATACTGTAGTTTTCGACATTCAGACTTATAATGGCCATATTTTTTGCAGTAGTGACACTAAATTTTAGATTTATCTATCCACCTATGACCATGATCATTTTGAGACTGCTCTGAATGTGTTTCAGTTACCTATGATCTATCATCAGACTAAGACTGTCCTCCACCTTTACTTTTCCTGCCACGAAAACCTCTGTCTCTAGCTCTATCCATAGACGCTTTAGATTTAAAAGCATGTTCTAAATTACTGACATCTAAATTAATTCTTGCTTCATGTGCCAACAAAGAACAAGTTAATTCTTCCACAGATAATTTTGTGAATTCTCTCGATTCAAAAACAGTAACGATCATATCAATTTTTTTAGGCAAACATCTAAGAACTTTTTCAACAATTCTTTGGTCATCAAGTTCTTCACCATTCATTCGAAGCTTATTAACAACACCCATAACTTTAGTCATAAACTGATCAATGGTTTCTGAGTCAGTCATTTTAAGCGTTTCAAATTGTGTTCTGAGAGTCTGTAATTTTACCATTTTTACTTTATCATTTCCTTGATAAGCAGCCTTAAGTATATCCTAAATTGATTTAGCAGTTTTAGCAATAGTGATTTTAGGAAAAACAGAGTCATCTGATGAATTTAAAATGCACTACTTTTCTCTACCTTCTTTCTGTTTAAGTTCATCAAATTGTTTTCTTTGGGCAGCAGTCATACCAGCAATTGTATTTGCGTCAGGTTCTGTGAACCCCAACTCTACTGATTTCCAACACCCTAAGCCTTGTAAACATGCTTGCATTTTAAGACTCCAAAAATCATAATTTTTTCCACTAAATAATGGCGTCGAGATGGAAAACTGACTTGTCGAAGCCATGTTTAAAACAATCACCTTTAATAAACCAACAATCTTTTCCCCTTTACTAGAAGCAAATAAAAAAAAACCTCAACTCAACATACTCTTGTTCTGTAGAACATAATACACAAATTTCACATCATAAGGCAACCTCGTTATTCAATTTAGTCATGAGACAATGAAAAGTCTGAAAATCTGGTTCGAATAAGGTGATTTAACGAATCTTCTGAATATGAGAACAAAAACAAGAGTTGGAAAACAACTGTGTAGGTTTCAAGATGAAGGGGTTTGCAATGTGAATAATGAACAATAGACTGTTTATGCCTTTACTGCCGATTTTAGTTTCTTAGCATTGGGAAAAATATAGTAACAAAATGTCAAGGAACTGTAAACATAAAAAAACGCCAAACGCTTATCTCTGCTGGCAGGAAAGTTCGAACGGAGGGTCCTCAGCAGTGCTTCTTCTCAGCAGCACCTCCAGCAAGTTCAGCCGCTCAGTTCCTCTTCAGCAAGTTCAAACGCAGAGTGTTTATACCAACAACATCAAAACAGAACTGTGAGCAGCGGCTCTAATCCACACAATCAGGCGCTCAAGCAACTCTAACCCTCACAACCAGAACTGGCAATGGCTCTGATACCATGACAAATTCACAAAAGAGGAGAAGCAGAAAAACAACAGAGAATAGAACAAATTATTGGAGAAAAAAACACGCTTTGAAGAATTACTGATGTGAACTATTTATACAAGTAATCTGACAGTTATTCAAAAACTGAAATGGAACTGAACGAAAACTAATTCTAAACTAATCAGCGGAACTAATTCTTTAACAGAAAAATGGTTGCATAAACAGATATTTGGCACCGTAAGATTTCCATCTGTTCATCTGTCATGACCTGTCCATGCGTTCTACAGTACAAGACAGGCTGTGGTAGAAGAACCCCATATGTCTGAAAAGCATCAAAGGATCCTCCTGCACTCACAGTAACATTAGCATCTGCACTTGCACTCTGTTCTAATACTACCTGGACCATCCCTTGCATTTCTTCTGATTGAGCCCTGGTCGGAGCATCCATGCTGCTGGAAGTTGTGGCTTGTTCCCACATTTTACTCTTACTTTAACCCCTCATTCCCACATTTGGTTGCTTGAAAACGTGCAGAATCCATGAAGGACTGTAGTATGTGCCCATCAACGCGTAACAAGCAGGTGTTCTTCACATAAAAATGAGAGAAAATTAAAGCAAACTGACCAACAATAGTGTGTCTAGCCTTGCGTACCTTAATTGTTGCTTACTTCTCGTACCCACCCCACCAACTTTATTTAATTTTCTCTCGGATTTCTAAATATATCCAGCAAACACAAATCGCACTTCAGATTGATTTTAGTGATTGATGTTAATTCTTTTAGTTGGACTTGTGGCTTCTCTCGTACTGCTTGCTGCAGCAGAACATCTGTGTCTTTTTATGGGCCCTTTTCATGATCTACATATTTCTACATGCTCTCATTATCCATGGGAAATCTGCATAAACTTTCGGCAGAAGATGGATTGAAAATGGAAAGTGTCAGGTAGAATTCACAGAGCACTGCACTAAAAATATACAACTTAAATTAGCTATCATAGTGCTAAAGCACATCCCATTTTCACCGTGCATCAAATCTCAAATCTGTAATCAATCTGTCAGAAATAGATTTTTTTAGCATTTGGGAATTCTAAGCAATCTTTTTAAAATTTAAATCCATTCAAAATTTTCAATGCATTCTTCCCAAATTAAATCCTAATATTTCTACCAAATATACCTTTTACTATAAAATTCGATTAATCCCATTTCACCTGCACCCACATTCACATTAAGGGCTCTTACTCTTGTTTTTTTAAACTTCTGCTACGCTTCGTCTATTCTCATAGTCTCTATCTCCATACCTTGTTTTATGTTTACTCTGGTGGCGGGGACTTGCTGCTTCGCAGCTTCTCTTGTTTATATTTGGAACATATTGGAAAGGAAATGTGTGATTCAAATCTTTATCGTTATTTGATTTGTATAAATAGATTATATTTCATTATTTTATTAATTTTAAATTTTTTTTATAATTTTTACCATTCACTCTTTTTTTTTTAATTTAAAATAGATATTTTGATTCTTATAGTAATATAGTTTACTTTTCATTAATTTTTAGTATTAGTTTTGGAATTACAATTTTTTTTATTTAAATAGGTAGAGCTTGTTCAAGGATCCCATAACCTCATCAATGAATACCAATTAAAATAAAGAAAACCACAAATTATTCAAATTAGAAGATATAATTATTTTTCTCACTAAATAGAAGCATG
The DNA here is from genome assembly GCA_034641835.2 of Pinus albicaulis. Lineage (NCBI taxonomy): Eukaryota > Viridiplantae > Streptophyta > Pinopsida > Pinales > Pinaceae > Pinus > Pinus albicaulis. Next base: position 908,499,516 of record CM076581.1, read on the forward strand.
TATATTTATTGTTTTCTAGTCTAGTTAAATTATCATTTTTCAATCATTCTAGGTTCAAATTTCAACATCATACTGCTCTCCCTTTATCCTCTATGTATGTTGTTCTCTCATCTTCTTAGTCATGCATACAACCAACATATTACATAGACATTTTATAATTTTAAGTTTATTACATGAAGAAAATTTATTATTGATTATATAACCATTTATGTGGATGTTCTAGGTCACAACAACCTTGCAACTTAATGGAAATTTTCTCACTTTCTTAATAAAATCCATACTACAAGTTCGATTTTTAAAAATTACAAAAAATAATGCTTATATAATACTAATCCATATAAATATGATTTTTCCATGCTCTCTACACATTAGTGATTTCCTTATTACATTATATCACATTCTTACAAAAAGGAAAGTAATATATTCCAAATGAACAAATAAATAAGTAAAATCAAACATGTATGTTACTCTATGTCTGCATGTTTATTTAGGAAAAAAGAAGATCAACATATTAGGATGAATTAGTGGATGTGTACATCACATTGTGACTGACGTCTATAAAAATAATGCATATATAATACTAATCCATATAAATATGATTTTTCCATGCTCTCTACACATTAGTGGTTTCCTTATTACATTATATCACATTCTTACAAAAAGGAAAGTAATATATTCCAAATGAACAAATAAATAAGTAAAATCAAACATGTATGTTACTCTATGTCTGCATGTTTATTTAGGAAAAAAGAAGATCAACATATTAGGATGAATTAGTGGATGTGTACATCACATTGTGACTGACGTCTATATATATATATATAATGATGGTCAATATAATAATCTCTTCCATAAAATTTTGTTGCTTACTACCCTCCACTAGTCCGTAACAAATATGTTGACAATGAGCACATCTATGAAGATCAGATGTACCTCCATGTGGTCTCTCAAGGTCAAATTGTGATGTAGTGTTTGATGGTCCAAATTCTCCTGCAACATCAATTACGAATGGTTCTTGGTACAAGGATGGTACCAAGGTGTCATGCTACACTAGCGTGCAAGTCAATTTGGTTATTTCCATTCAGGATTAAATAATGTTATCCATTACAAATACCTGAGGGTTAGATGAGTTGGTCAATTCCTATTCATTAAATCATCTCTATTATTGAGATATAACATGTTCAATTCTCTCCACATTGTTGAGGTTAGGCTCTATGGTTGAGTTGGAAAGAAGTGATCCTTTCAGAGTAGATTTACTCAGTACAATTATTCCATGGACATAGCTGTCACTGATATTTGGGGACCATGAACCACATAGAAAAAAAAAATTATCCATTACAAGAGGATGTTGGGAAGGGTGGTTATGCCTTTGTCTAAGTGGACAAGTACCTAGTGTTGGGTTGCACCTAGAATTTTGTGTATCTTCTGTAGACTCATGACCCACCCTTGGGTTTCTCCCATGTCAAATTAGTTTATATGGAGTCTTAGCCTGAAATTTTCCCGTAATATTCTTAAGAAATTTAGAGGTGCATCCAGGTAAAAATGCGAAGTTAGGTTACACTTTTGTGAGAATCAGGGGCAGAAAACTTTTTTTCTCAACAATTCGGCCGAACTTTTATAAAAGTTCATCCAAAATGTGCAAGATTTTGGCCGAAATTTTGAAATTAGTTCAGTCGAACTAATTCTGTTGTTTACATCGACAGTGTACTAATGACATGGCCAAACAGATTTTTGGCTAGAGATGGGAAAACCGGCAACAAAATTTTGGCCAAACTAATAGTCCGGCTGAACTTTTAAAATAGTTCGGCTGAACTTGTTCTTATAAATATATCCGCCTGCAAACCTTAACAGGTTTCAGGCGTATTACCATCTCGCGTGTGTTTGTGAGGTGTTTCTCTATGAGGTGAGGTGTTGCTCTGTTGCATCGTGATGACGAGGTGAGGTATTGTTTTGTTGCGCCGCGACGATGAGGTAAGTTGTTGCTCTATTTTTTTTTTTGATATTTTTTTGTGTGATTTTAATTTTAATTTTTTTGTTCGTAGGGAATTTGGTCTCCGTCCTCCACGACGTCTTCAGAAATATACCGGCTCGTCTTCTCATTGTGGCTTCTTCCTCTTATCGTCTGCAAATTTCCAAGTATGTTATCCTTCTCCTCTGTCATTTAAATCAGATTTATAGTACATAGTAAACCCTAATTCCTGATATTAGGTTGTCACTGTCACTATGTTAATGCTCTCCAAACACCCGATATTAGGTTGTCACTATCACTATGTTAATTCTCTCCAAATGATTGATACTAGGTTGTCACTGTCACTATGTTAACACTCTCCAAATGCATGTTACAATTAGGTGCTTTCAGGCCTCAACCTCTTATAATTTGCAAAGGAAAGTGAAAAATGATTTTTTTAATGTTTTTATGATGTTGAAAAAGGAAAAATAATGGTTCTTTCAGGCCTTAACCTTCCCTTTCTCATGCAACTTTGATTTTTTAATGTTTTTATTGGCAACATTTTTCGACAAATGATTTGTTTCATCATCTTGGGAATGGATCCATCAAATTTCAAATTGATTCCATTTGCAAGATGAATTTCTAATACAGTTTAGGGATTCAAATATTCCAATTTATTTTGGAACCTTCTTTAGGTGATTACAGGATCTACGACCTACTCTGATCCAAATAATATACACAGAACCTATAATATACATAGAACTTATAACATACACAAAACTTATAATATACACAAAACCTAGTGACTAAAATAGATATTAGTGAGGGTCTCATGCACTGTGCAGTTTGAACTAACACGTGCATGTATGAGGGTCTGTGATGTGTCACTTTGGCTTGGAGGGTTCACACCTTGTGGCCCTTTGGTGGTTGCAGGTTTGTATAGCATGGATGTTGTGAGCCCTTACAATTTGTATATAATTGATATTGTGAGCACTAGGAATTGGTTATGCATTTAAATTTGTTTTGCATTATAATTTTTGTTCATACATTGGAATTAGGTGACCTACATCCATTTTCCTCAGAAATGGTTAACAAGTGTTGCCATTTCTTCCACTGAAAAACAGACTTTTGTAAGCAGAGAAAAAATATCTTCCTGTCAAATACAAATTGAGAAATGACTATTTAGATATCTATTTTCCTTTCTTCCACTGAAATTTTCCATGGCTAGTTGCACCTCCATATGGTTCCTTTTCATTATGTGTTGAATACTTTGCCTTCTAATCTATACCTGTTCTCTCCTCCACATACCATTAGTCTGCCTCCATCTGAGTAGATTTCCCTTGAGTTAACTTATTTCAATTACAAAATACCAACAACCTGTTCATTGGGCTTTTATTATTATTATAATTATTATTATTATATATATATATATATATATATATATATATATAGATATATATATATATATATATATATATATTTTAATTTAGAATTTTATTTTAATTTTTAATTTTTAATTTTTTTAATTTAATATTAGTCCACTTAAAAGTTGTAGTGCATCGGAAGAGACATACTATACAACCTTCCTAAATTGAAGGTCTCACTCTTTCCTCTTAGTATAACCATTTGTCACTTGTGTAGCCTTTTATTGTTTCCTAATTTTTTTTTTGGTTTTGATAATAGTTATAGATTTTTGTTAGGAAACAATAATTATAAATTCTTTTTGACAAATATATTAGTAATGAAGGTTGAACCTAGCTACATTATTCAACATCTAAGAGACACAATTTTATTGTGATATTTTCCCTTCTTTCCAACTTAGTCCATCCTTCTAGAAAAATCCCTTTTAATGAAGCAAATATATCCATAATGATCCACTGATATTTTTTCACCAACAACTATTCCATTTTGGACTTATATATCTCAAAACTATGCTCATTGAATTTATGCATCTATATCTTTAAACTACTCAACTATTTTATTTCACCAAAGGAATAAATTCAATATATCTCCCATTTTAATGGGGTCTATCACATTTCAAGAAAAACACGTTAGCCATAAATGTTTCTCATTGAAACCAAAAGTAATTTGATAAAAAACATAGTTTTTAACCTTATATAGTTAATTGTTTCAAATAGATTCTTAATAAAATGAAAAATATTCAATGAAAACACATGCATTAACATATAATTGTGATATTTTCCTTTCTTTCCAACTTAGTCCATCCTTCTGAAAAATGCATTTAAATGAAGCAGATATATCCACAGTGATCCACTGATATTTGTTCACCAATAGCTATTCCATTTTGAACTTATATATCTCAAAACTATGCTCATTGAGAACTAAAAGTGATTTGATACAAACCATAGGTTTTAACCTTATATAGTTAATTGTTTCAAATAGATTCTTAATAAAATGAAAAATATTCAATGTAAAACACATGCATTAACATATTATTGTGATATTTTCCCTTCTTTCCAACTTAGTCCATCCTTCTAGAAAAATCCCTTTTAATGAAGCAGATATGGATGTTTTAACCTCATATAGTTAATTGTTTCAAATAGATTCTTAATAAAATGAAAAATATTCAATGTAAAACACATCCATTAACATATAATTGTGATATTTTCCCTTCTTTCTAATTTTGTCCATCCTTCTAGAAAAATCCATTTAAATGAAGCAGATATATCCATAGTGATCCACTGATATTTTTTCACCAACAAATATTCCATTTTGGACTTATATATCTCAAAACTATGCTCATTGAATTTATGCATTTATATCTTTAGACTACTCAACTATTTTATTACACCATAAGAATCATTTCGATATATCTCCCATTTTAATGGGGTCTATCACATTTTGAGAAAAACACATTAGCCATAAAAGTTTCCCATTGAAACCAAAAGTAATTTGATACAAAACATAGGTTTTAACCTTATATAGTTAATTGTTTCAAATAGGTTCTTAATAAAATGAAAATTATTCAATGTAAAGCACATGCATTAACATATAATTGTGATATTTTCTCTTCTTTCCAACTTAGTCCATCCTTCTAGAAAAATCCCTTTTAATGAAGTAGATATATCCATAGTGATCCACTGATATTTGTTCACCAACAACTATTCCATTTTGGACTTATATATCTCAAAACTATGCTCATTAAATTTATGCATCTATATCTTTAACTACTCAACTATTTTATTACACCATAGGAATCATTTTGATATATCTCCCATTTTAATCGGGTCTATCACATTTCGAGAAAAACACATTAGCCATAAAAGTTTCCCATTGAAACCAAAAGTAATTTGATACAAAACATAGGTTTTAACCTTTTATTGTTAATTGTTTCAAATAGATTCTTAATAAAATGAAAATTATTCAATGTAAAGCACATGCATTAACAAATAATTGTCCCTTCTTTCCAAATTAGTCCATCCTTCTAGAAAAATCCCTTTTAATGAAGCACATATATCCATAGTGATCCACTGATATTTGTTCAACAACAACTATTCCATTTTGGACTTATATATCTCAAAACTATGCTCATTGAATTTATGCATCTATATCTTTAAACTACTCAACTATTTTATTACACCATAGGACTCATTTCGATATATCTCCCATTTTAATGGGGTCTATCACATTTCGAGAAAAACACATTAGCCATAAAAGTTTCCCATCGCAACCAAAAGTAATTTGATACAAAACATAGGTTTTAACCTTATATAGTTAATTGTTTCAAATATATTCTTAATAAATGAAAATTGTTAAATGTAAAACACATGCATTAACATATAATTGTGATATTTTTCCTTCTCTCCAACTTAGTCCATCCTTCTAGAAAAATGCCTTTTAATGAAGCAGGTATATCTCAAGTGATCCACTGATATTTTTTCACCAACAACTATTCCAATTTGGACTTATATATCTCAAAACTATGCTCATTGAATTTATGCATCGATATCTTTAAACTACTCAACTATTTTATTACACCATAGGAATCATTTCGATATATCTCCCATTTTAATGGGGTCTATCACATTTCGAGAAAAACACATTAGCCATAAAAGTTTCCCATTGAAACCAAAAGTAATTTGATATAAAACATAGGTTTTAACCTTATATAGCTAATTGTTTCAAATAGATTCTTAATAAAATGAAAATTATTCAATGTAAAACACATGCATTAACATATAATTTACTCGAGAAACCCAAAATGAGAAGATCGTTTTTTTTATTAGTATATTAATTTTTAGACCATCAAACACACACAGACACATGTGCTTCCATGTTGCTTTATTTTTTTTCAATGTTAAAAGTGGAGTGTTTTATGATGTAATGGATATAAATAATCTAGATTGACATGGCTATAGTGATATGATGATAGTGTAGGTTGATTTTGAAGTTGTAAAATTATTTTACATATCAATTATTATAAACTATTAAACAATTTGATAAATTCTAAATCATACTTCTTATAAATGACATAACTAATTTTTGATGATAGTGTAGGTTGATGTTGAAGTTGTAAAATTCTTCTACATATCAAGGATGAATGATATTACAAGCCAAAAATGACATTATTATAAAGTATTGAAGAATTTGATAAGTGCTAAATCATACTTTTTTATTAAGGACATAACTAATTTGTCATAACATAACTCTGATATATAAGCATAATCTTCAATTCCATTGTTTTGTAGGTAAAGTACTGTCTTCACATTAAAGCATTTTATAAGGTTACTCTAAAACTAAAGTATTTCTCCCATTAATTAAAGGAAAAATTTAAAGCCTAAAAATTGAACCTAAAGTGGCCGAACTTCCATAGAATTTTAGTCTGTCTGTTGAGTGTTAACTTCTACAAGGTTCTATACGCAGAGTCTATAAAGGGCCAAGTAGTGTTAGCTTCTATAACTACTAAAGGCGGAGTCTATAAAGGGCCAGGTAGCCTCTGGATCTCATCTTTTCTGAAAGGTGACATATCCAGTAAATGCCCCTACAATCAATCTCTAGAACCTATATAAATAGAAGTTCTTCATTTTAACATCCATAAACCACAACTACTTTAAGGCAAACTGTGTACATGTGTCATTTCTCCCATAAATTCTTAGGCAAAGTTTTTAAAGCATGTGTCATGTTGGCTTTCTCCCATTAACTTTAAAACATGTTTTTAGTAAGTGCATAAAATACATTTTCAAACCATGTAAATGTCACTTCTCCCACAAACTAAAGGCTTTCTCTCATTAATTCAAGGAAAAATTTAAGGCCTAAAAATTGAACCTACAGTGGCTGAAATCTCATAGGATTTTGAACTTCCATAAGATTTTAGTCCGTCTGTTGAGTGTTAACTTCTACAATTTCTAAAGGAAGAGCCTGTAAAGGGCTAGGTAGCCTCTGGATCTCATATTTTCTCAAAGGTGACATATCCAGTAAATGCCCCTACAGTTAATATCTTGACAAGAAATAGAAGTTCTTCATTTTAATATCCATAAGCCACTACCAGTCTAAGGCAAACCTTGTACATGTGTCATTTCTCCCTTCTCCCATAAAATTTTAGGCAAACTTTAAGGCATGTGTCATTTCTATTTCATTTCTCCCACAAACTCATAAAGATGTGACTTCTGACATAACTAGTTGTTTTAGAAAGTGCTTAAAATAATTTTGCAAACCATGTAAATGTCATTTATCCCACAAATTAAAGGCTTCCTCCCATTAATTCAAGGAAAAATTTAAGGCCTAAAAACTAAACGTAAAGTGGTTGAACTCTCATAGGATAGTATCTCCCAAACTCAAGGCTTTCCTCCATTAATTCAAGGAAAACTTTAAGGCCTAAAAACTGAACCTAAAGTGGTTGAACTCTCATAGGATAGTATCCCCCAAACTCAAGGCTTTCCCCCATTAATTCAAGGATATCTTTAAGGCCTAAAAATTGAACGTTGTTTTAGAAAGTGCATGAAATAATTTTGCAAACCATGTAAATGTCATTTCTCCCACAAACTAAAGGCTTCCTCCCATTAATTCAAGGCAAAATTTAAGGCCTAAAAACTGAACCTAAAGTGGCTGAACTCTCATAGGATATTATCCCCCAAACTCAAGGATTTCTCTCATTTATTCAAGGAAAAATTTAAGGCCTAAAAACTAAACCTAAAGTGGTTGAAATCTCATAGGATAGTATCCACCAAACTCAAGTCTTTCCCCCATTAATTCAAGGAAACTTTAAGGCCTCAAAATTGAACGTTTTTTTAGTAATTGCATAAAATAATTTTGCAAACCATGTAAATGTCATTTCTCACACAAACTATTATGAAACCAACTCCAAAAATAGAAGAAAAGAGATATCAATGCCTTAGAAATAGCCACTTCAAGGGGGAAGCCTCCAAGACATTACATAAAAGAACGATAATTGGATGATACAAATGAAAAAACCTCCTATCTATATATAGGATTCCATGCGGCCACAATGTAATCCTATCCGACCTAACAATAATAATGTAAGGGCACAATAATAAGAATATGGGGGTTACAGGGGTACAAAAATAACAATAACGGGGTTACACTAACAACAATAAGGGACTACACTAGTAATATTAGGACCTAACATGCTCCTCTCCTTCAAAAAAGTGTTATCCTCAACACTTGAGTAGCTCTGGGTGCTTATGTATAAAATTCTCATCCTCCCATTTAGAATCTTCAGTGGTTAGTTCTTCCAATTGATGAGATAGTCTGAAAATGATCAATTTTGTAGTTGTCGAGTTCTTGTTTCCGTGACTGCTTCAGGTTCCAATATGGATTTTCCTTCCTCATCAAGTTCTGCCAATATTGTTTGAACTATAAGTTTGTCCCCTATAACCTTTTTTAAGCATGAAACATGGAAAACTGGATGCACTCGCGAAGAAGCAGGAAGCTCCAATTTGTATGCCATAGTACCAATATTTTGCAACACCTTGTAAGGACCATAGTACTTTGGCGATAATTTATTATCCTTGTTAGCTTGCTTGAGGGACATTTGTTTGTATGGTTGTAGCCGTAAAAATACCCAGTCTCCCACATTAAAAATTCTCTCACTGTGATGTCGAACTTCCTGCTGTTTCATTCGATTTTGTGTCGAATTTAGGTTATCCTTTAAGAGTTGGAGAACTTATTGTTGATGCTCGATGTGATCCTCCACTGCTTGAATCCTATAATTTTCCCTTAAAGAAGATGTGATGGACAGTGGATGATATCCATAAAGTTCCATAAATGGGGTCATTTTTGCTGCAGTATGGAAGGAAGTGTTATACCACCATTCAGCGAGAGGTAACCACTTAATACATTTTGCTTGCTTATCAGATACAAAACAACGAATATCTCCTTCCAAAAATTTATTTAGTATCTTTGTTTGACCATCGGATTAAGGATGATAAGATGAGCTATGAGCTAGTTTAGTACCCAAACAAGAAAATAATTCTGTCCAAAAATTTCCTATAAAAATGGGATCTTTGTCACTTACAATAATCTTTGGGTTTCCATGTAGCTTTTGAATTGTTTCCATAAATGCAGTAGCAACTGTACTTGCTTTAAATGGATGAGATAATGCACAAAAGTGTGCATACTTGGTAAGTCTATCAGCTACGACCATGATGACACTCCTTCCTTCGGACTTAGGTAAACCTGTGATAAAATCCATTGAAATCTCCTCCCAATGTTGACTTGGAATGGATAAAGGTTGTAGAATACCTAGGGTATTAATTGTCTCAACTTTATTTTTCTGGCAAACCAAACATTCCGCCACAAAATTTTGAATATCAGGTTTAACGCCATCCCAAAAAAAATCTTTCTTCACCCGGTGGTAAGTTTTTAAAAATCTTGAGTGTCCTCCTAAAGGAGAAGTGTGCAATTCCAAAATAATATTTTGTTTTAGTTGGGAATTCTTGCAAATATATAAGCGATATTTGTACCATAAGGAATCATTTATCCAACTAAATGTATCAAATGTACTAGGATCTTGCTGCAACTTTTGAATGAATGTCCAAACTTCTTTGTCCTTCTTCTATTCATCCCTTGCTTCAGTTATCCAATCTGGTTGGATAATAGAAATGGCACAAAGCAATGCTTCCACCTCTTCATCCTTTATTGAGAGTTCATCTACAACAACATTTAACTTCCGTTTTTTGTAGATGATTTCAAAGTCATAACCCAACATCTTTGTGACCCATTTTTGCTGCTCTTCCGAAGATAGTCTTTGTTCCAAAAAGTGTTTAAGACTATCATGATCAGTTTTTTACCTTGAAGTGTCTTCCCATTAGGTAAGGTCTCCATTTATTTAGTGCATGTAGTATTGTGAACATTTCCTTCTCATAAATAGCCTTTTGTAAATACTTTCCTTTGATTGAATGACTTTCAAAAGCAATGGGTCTTCCTTCTTGCATTAAAACAACACCAATTCCATTTCTTGAGGCATCACATTCCACAATAAAGGTTTTTGTGAAGTCTGGTGTAGCTAAGACTGGTGCTAGGCACATTGCCTCTTTAAGATGTTCAAAGGCCTTAGTTGCTTCAGGAGCCAATGAAAATGCATCTTTCTTCAATAATTTTCTTAGAGGTGCTGCTATTCTCTAATAATTATTAACAAACTTGTGATAATGTAGGTTTTAACCCTGTACAGAAATTAACTGCAAATGAATCTTAGAAATAGAAAATAAACAATAGCGAGAGCATAAAACATAAAACAGATAAACACAGGGATTTTCCCCTAGATCCCAAATCGGGACGACCAGCTTGATTTTTCATTATATTCCTTTTAGTGTTACAACACATATATATACATGCCGAAGCATAGATAAGCCCCAATCCATTAAATCTGGATTAGAACATAACCGTAGTTCCCTTGACCGGATCTACAAAATACCAGGGGCTGAAAACCATCATACCGTAAAACCATGTGCAAACCCATGCACAAAACCATGGGCGGACCTGCCCACTAGAAAATAAGGACCAAACATAGTCGTGGAAAGAATATAACACATACCCAACGTTCTCCCACTTGTTGTTTTATTTCCACAGGGGGCCACAGGAGAGCTTAGTCATTAGCCCAGTTCTGTAACACCCATTGTTTCTCTACACCAAGAGAACTTTTGAGTGCTTACAGACTTCGTCAATGCATCTGCAACATTCTTCAAAGTGTCCACCTTTACCAGCAACACCCTTTTAGCCTCGACCATATCTCTCACAAAGTGATATTGAACATCAATGTGCTTTGTCTTTGAATGATAAGCAAGGTTCTTAGCCAAGAAAATTGCACTTTGGCTATCACAATCTATCCTTATAGCTTTTTGCACAAACGCCATACTTGAACACAATATCTGCAACCAAAGTGCTTCCTTGCTTGCATGAGTGGCTGCTATGTATTCATCCTTTGTAGTTGAAAGAGCCACTACAGACTATATTTTACTCATCCAACTGACTGCACCTGCAAATAGGCTAAACACATACCCACATGTAGATCTTCTTTGGTCCAGATCTCTAGCCCAGTCTCCATCAACAAAACCATGAATGTCCAACACTCTTTCCAATCCTATTCTTCCCTAGTAGCACAAGCCATAATCACTAGTGCCACGTAAATATCTGAAAACCCGCTTCACTACTGTCCAATCCTCCTTCCCTGGGTTTGACATAAACTTGCTCAATACTCCCACTTTATGTGTAATGTCTAGTCTAGTACAGACCATTGCATACATTAGGCTACCCACCGCACTTGCATATGGAACATGGAACATATCCTCCTCTTCTTCTTGTGCCTTCGGACACTGTTCAACAGATAGCTTTGTACCTACAGGAATCAGAACATTCACTAGTTTACTATCCTGCATATTGAACCTCTACAATATAGTCTCAACATAATTCCTCTGGTTTAAACAGAGCTTCCTCTTTGCCCAATATCTCTTAATTTCCGTGCCCAAAATATAGTTTGAAGCACCAAGATTCTTCATGTCGAATTTGGAGAACGGTTGTGTCTTCAAATCTTGGATAATTTATTTTTCATTTCCAATCAACCACATATCATCCACATACAAGACCAAATAAATAACATGATCACCAATTAATTTAAAATAAACACATTGATCCTCCTTGCTTATGGTAAAGCCAAGTCCCCCTATGTAGGTATCAAATTTCTGATACCACATCCTTGGTGACTATTTTAACCCATACAGAGACTTCTTTAACCTGCATACTAGTTATTTCTTCCCCTTCACCATAAAGCCTTCAAGTTGTTTCATGTAGATCTCCTCTTCCAGATCCCTGTGAAGAAATGTTGTCTTCACATCCATCTGTTCTACCTCAAAATCAAATGTAGCAACAACAGATAAAAGTAATCTAATAGAAGTAACTTTGGCAACAGGAGAAAAAATATCATCAAAATCAATTCCTGGCACTTGGGAATAACCTTTTGCTACCAACCGAGCTTTGTATTTCTCCACCTTGCCTTCTACATTCATATTCTTCTTATACCCATTTGCTCCCGATGGGCTTCTTTCCACCTGGCAACTCCACCAGATCCCATGCCTCATTTTTATGCAAGGATGCCATTTCATCAACCATGGCCTCCCTCCAGAGTTTTCCATCCTCTGAATCTACTACTTCCCTGACAGTTCTATGATCATCATCAGTTATAGTTAAAGAAAAATTTGAACAGAAAGCAGATGGACTATACCTTTCTGGTTGTCTTCTTTCCCGAGTTGATCTTCTTACAGCTGGATTTTGTGGCTCTTCCTCTTCTGTTGTAGAGTCTGATTCATACTCCTTTAGCTCAAACTCTATCTTGTCAGGTTCCTTTGGTAGGAATTCATGTTTAACAACATATTTCACCTCTCTAAAAACCACATCTCGGCTATACACAACCTTCCTTCTTTCTGGGTTCCAAAGCTTGTAACCATTTAAACCATCCTTATACCCAATAAAGATGCACCTTTTAGATTTATTATCCAACTTGGTCCTTTTCTCCTTTGGAACATGTACATATGCATCACATCCAAATACCCTCAAATGTGAAAGAGAGGGTTTCTTACTAATCTATACCTCATGTGGAGTCTTATCCTCCAACGCTGATGAAGGTGACCTGTTAACCAAGTAACATGCAGTCTCCACTACCTCTGCCCAAAATTCTTGTCCTAACCTGGTACCACTGAGCATGCTTCTTGCCTTTTCCATCAGCGTTCTGTTCATTCTTTCTGCAACTCTATTTTGTTGAGGTGTGTATGGAGTATTATTTTGCCGTGCTATACCAAACTTCTTACAGAACTCTTCAAATTCCTTCTTGTATAATTCCCAACCATTATCTATCCTCAACACCTTTATCTTCTTCTCTGTCTGGTTTTCCACTAGAGCCTTAAATTCTTTAAATTTTTCAAAGACTTTAGATTTCTTCCTAAAGAAATATATCCATGTATTCCTTGAGAAGTCATCTATGAATGAAACATAGTACACAGACTTACCCAGTGATGGAACCGACACAGGTCCAAACACATCACTGTGCACAAGCTCTAATATCTTGTTCGCCCTCTTAGCACTCGAAGGAAAACTCACCTGATTCTGCTTCCCATATACACAATGTTCATAGAAATCAAAATCCAAAGAGCTATTAGACATACCTTCTACCATACCGTTTCCATACAGTATCCAAAGGCCCTTCTCTCCAATATGTCCAAGCCTTTGATGCCATAGCATGGTATTTTCTCCAGAGACCGCTAGGCTTTTTGCTCCACTTTCAGGAACCACAAAACTGTTTCACCCAGCAATAACAGTGCTGCCCTGAAGCTTGTACAGAGTTACAATCTGAACTCCCCGCATTAATACCAGTGCTCCTTGAACCATCTTACAGGTATCTTTCTCGAACATTATGTTTACACCTGCATCATCCATCTTGCTTACAGAAATCAGATTTTTGGCTAATGCAGGAATGTGCAAAACACCAAGAAGTGTTCTAATCCTTCCACCTTGTAGCTTCAGCTTGAATTTTCCACGTCCGACGATTCTAGCCTTCCTATCATCACCTAAGAAGACATCACCACCATCATGTTTCTCATACTCGCAGAACCACTCCCTATAGGGAGTGAAGTGAAAGGATGCACCCGAGTCAATCAACCATGACTCATGATCTACATGTGTATTTAAAGAAGAATCCAAATACACATCCCCACCTTGATCCGAGGTGGTTTTTGCCTCTACATAAGGAGCATCATCAGATCCCTGTCCTTTCTCAGGAGCTTTAGATCTGCAGTCCTTTTTGTAATTCCCTTCCTTTCCACATTTCCAGCACACCTTTACAAACTTTCCAGGACATTTATATCTCCCTCTAAATTTAAATCTCCCACTCAAACCTTATTCTTGTTTCTGTTCTGGGACATTCCTTGTATAGATAAGGCATCTCCATTATGAGCCTCCATATTTCTCAGTCTCATTTCCTCCGACAGCAAGGCTGAGACAATGTCATCAAAATTCAAGGTATTTGTATTTCTACCTATTGCAATAACCAGAATATCCCACGAATCTGGTATAGAACACAACAAAATGATGCACTTATCTTCATCTGAGATTTTAATATCAATAGATGACAGTTGAATTACCATGGTATTGAAGGCATTTAGATGCTCTATCACCAAGTCTCCATCCTTCATCCTTAGGTTATACATCTTTTTCCGCAGGAACAATTTATTCACCAAAGACTTAGATTGATACAAAGTCCCTAGCTTGTCCCACAAGGTCTTCATCGTAGCTTCCCCAGATACATTCAATAATATTGAATCTGAGACACACAACCGTATTATGCTCTTTTCCTTCTGATCCAGCTTCTTCCAGTCTTCATCTGACATTTCCATTGGTTTAGTACCCGGATCTACCGTGATCCACTGATCTTTATCCACCAGTAGATCCTTCATCTTGAGCTTCCACAACTCAAAACTTTGACCATTAAATTTCTCGATCTCTATCTTCCCGCCACTCGCCATCTTATTTCACTGCAAGAATCGATCCCACAGATCTCCCACTGAACAGGGTCTACCTCAAGCCCGAGAAAAAAAACCCCTCAGCAGCAGAGGCGTCCCCTTGAAGCTGAAACTACTCTGATACCAAATGTACGTTTTAACCCTGTACAGAAATTAACTGCAAACGAATCTTAAAAACAAAAAATAAACAATAGTGAGAGCATAAAAAATAAAATAGATAAACACAGAGATTTTCCCCTAGATCCCAAATCGAGACGACTAGCTTGATTTTTCATCATATTCCTTTTAGTGTTACAACACATATATATACATGTCAAAGCATACATAAACCCCAATCCATTAACTCTGGATTAGAACATAACCGTAGTTCCCTTGAACGAATCTACAAAATACCTGGGGCCGAAAACCATCATACCCCAAAACCATGTGAAAACCCATGCACAAAACCATGGGCAGATCCGCCCACCGGAAAATAAGGACCAAATATAGTCGTGGAAAGAATATAACACATACCCAACAGATAATACCCTGTTAACTTGAGAAATCCACGCAACTTCTTTATGGTTATGGGGACTTTCCATTCCTTAATGGCTTTAGTTTTGTTAGGGTCTACCTTAACACCCTCGTGAGATACAATATGACCCAGATATTCCACCTCTTGTACTCCAAAGAAACATTTGGATTTTTTTGCATATAATTGTTTCTCCTCCAATTTTTCGAGCACCCTGTCAACATGTTGAACATGATCCTTCCAAGACCTGTTGTATATTAGTATATCATCAAAAAATACTAGCAAAAATTTTCTAAGGAAGGGTTTGAAAATGGAATTCATCAACCCTTGAAATGTAGAAGGTGCATTGGTAAGGCCAAAAGGCATGGCCAAAAATTCATGGTGACCCTCATGAGTTTGAAATTTTGTTTTCAGAATATCTTCAGTCTTCATTCTAGTTTGATGATATCCTGAATGAATATCCATCTTGGTAAAATAAATTGCTCCATGTAATTCATCCAATAATTCATCAATCACAGGAATGAGAAATTTATCTTTAATAGTGAGCTTATTGAGCTCCCTATAATCTGGACACATGTGCCATGATCCATCCTCCTTGTGCACCAATACTACTGGAGCAGAGAAAAATCTTTGACTAGGTCAAATTATACCAGCCTCTAACGTTTCTGCAATCATACGTTCAATTTCACTCTTTTGGACATAAGGATATCTGTAAGGCCAGATGTTTGGAGGAACACTTCCTGGAATAAAATTAATAGCATGATCATGATCACAAATAGGTTGGAGTCCTTTGGGAGTATCAAACACCTTGGAATGATTGTCCAATACTTTTAGGAGATTTGGAGAAATAAATGATTTTGATGTTGGAACTTCTAGTGAGAGTAATTGTGCAATTACGCCTCGTTGTTCTTCCTTAAGAAGCTTTGTCATGACATTAGAGCTTATTATCTTTCCCAGCTTCCCTGTGATACCCCGTAATTTTATTTCCTTTCCTTCCAAAAAAAATTTCAAGAAAATTTCTTGAAAATCAAAAGCTACTATCCCCAAAGTTTGTAACCATTGTACTCCTAGTACAACATCAACACCTCCCATTGGGATGGAAAGCATTGGACTATTCAATACATATTCCCCCATGGATAGCTTGATATTATGGCATTTTCCAGAGAAATTTATAGTTCCTCCATTTGCAACCATCACTTGACATTCTGGTGCTGGGTATTGGAAACAATTCAATTCCTTGGCTACCTTACAATGAATAAAATTATGGGTACTACCCGAATCAATCACAATATTACCTTTTTCTTCTTGATATGTCCTTCTATCTTGAGAGTTTGAGGAGTGGTAATTCCTACGAATGCATTACATGATATGGTTGGACTAATTTCTTCTTCTTCTAAGGCTGCTTCCTGGTGTATATCCTCTTCTTTTGAAGTTTCTTGCTCATTTTCTTCTTCCTCTTCACAATCTATGTAAAATAATTTCTTCTCATCACAGTTATGACCTTTAGTGTATTTTCTATCAC
Organism: Pinus albicaulis; assembly: GCA_034641835.2. Classification (NCBI taxonomy): domain Eukaryota; kingdom Viridiplantae; phylum Streptophyta; class Pinopsida; order Pinales; family Pinaceae; genus Pinus; species Pinus albicaulis. The sequence continues at coordinate 908,516,483 of CM076581.1, forward strand.
AACTGTATCAAAGCCCCTTTGCTCTTTTTTCTTCCAATTGTGTGGTGTCAACCTTGTAGGTTCAGGAAGTCTAGGAGTAGCAACACTTCCATCTTTATAGATGTGAGTGGTAGGCTTCCTTGTCGCCATAATTTTACATTCAATTTTTTTTCCAACCTAAATGCCTTCTTTAATGAATCTGGTTCCCAAATGCGAAATTCATGTTGGATGTTATATTTTAAAGTCCCTATGAAGACATCAATCCTATGTTCCTCTGGAATATCAGTTACCCTTATATTCAATTTTTGAAAGTCCTCAATGTGCTCCGCCACTGAACCCTCTTGTTTGAGATTTATCAACTAGCTAAAGAAGGTGTTATTATTTGTATCCTCATAATGTGCTATCATTTCCTCTGTAAAAATTGACCAAGTGACAATTTTTTTGCGGGATAAAAGCCATAGATACCATACAAATGTATTTTGTTCTAAATGTAAAGTTACAATGCGTACTTTTTGTGTGTTTTGCACAGTATTGAGTTCAAAATATTGCTCCATATGTAGTATCCATGTTACAGGATCCTTGCCATAAAACTTCCTCATATCACGATTAACATTAGAGTTTATGAAATCACGATTAACATTTATTCTGTTCTCATCATGAGTTTCCTCTACTATCTTTTCACCATTAGGAATCATTTCTTATATCAACTTTGACAAACCTTCCTTCAAACCTTGCATGTCTTCCTTCAAACCTTCCATTTTTTCTTCCATACCATTCTCCAAACCGTCCATCATAGCTTCCATGCCTTTCTTCAAACCATTCATCTTAGCTTCCACGCTTTTCTTCAAAACATCCATTTCATTTTTTGTTTCTCTTTGCGAGAGCGAATTTTGGTGCACTTGCTCTTGTAATTTTGATAGACCATGTTGCAATTATTCATCTTCATGAGTCATAGTAGAGTACTATGAGGGATTAATGGGTGTTGAATTCTTTTTAGGAGGAATTTTAGAACCCAATACTGATATCTATGCTCAATAGGACTTTGGAATCACTTAAAACTGATTTTTCAAACAAGACTTATGCAATTTGAAAAAACAAATACACATATTTTTCTTGATTTTGAGGAGCTCGACATTGAAACTGAATTATATCTGTGATTTCAGATATTCAATATCTGAAATTTGGCCCTGAAGCAACCCTCTGAATATTATTTCAAATGCCACAGGTCTGACCTGATTTGGATTTTTTAATACAATGTTATGCTCAATCTCCTATGATGACGTAATTATGGACTGGTTCCATAGAGAAAACTTGTACGACTTGCCACGTGTCACTGTTTCCTCCTCCAGCTCTAAAATTGATTTAACAAAAACTACCATAAGTTTAATCGTAGCCACTTTTTATAGAATCCCAATCCAATGATCAGAGAGAGAATTATGATGTTTTTCCCACGGTCACCTCTTTGAGATGAAATTCAGGAGCCTGAAACAATCCTAACTTCCACAGATCATATCTCCCAAAATAATGTGAACCAAGATCTAAAAATTTTACAGGTGGTTCCTCAAGGTTTTAGCTTCACTCTATGAAAATTTTAGCATCTTAACCCTTGTAGAAAAATTTTTATAGCAAAACTTCCGTGATGACCTGTTTAGGTTAAATTCAGGAGCCTACAAAAATCCCTAACTTCCACAGATCATATCTCTAAAAGTATTGCAAAACAAGCTCTAAAATTTTTCAAAGATATTTCTTAGAATTGCGGCTTCGCACTCTAAAACTTTCAACTTCTGAGCCTTCATAGAAAATATGTTATATCAAAAATTCCACAACTACCTGTTTGGAGCAGCGAAACCCTATAATCCAAAGCTCTAATACCAAATTTTATGAAACCAACTCCAAAAATAGAAGAAAAGAGATATCAACGCCATAGAAATAGCCACTTTGAGGGGGAAACCTTCAATACATTACATAAATGAACAATTATTTAATGATACAAATGAAAAAACTTCCTCTCTATATATAGGAGTCCATGGGGCCACAATGTAATCCTAGTCGACCTAACAATAATAATGTAAGGGCACAATAATAACAATATGGGGGTTACAGGGGTACAACAATAACAATAAGGGGGTTACGCTAACCACAATAAGGGACTATACTAGTAATATAAGGACCTAACACAAACTAAAGGCTTCCTCCCATTAATTTAAGGCAAAATTTAAGGCCTAAAAGCTGAACCTAAAGTGGCTAAAATCTCATAGGATAGTATCCCCCAAACTCAAGGCTTTCCCCCAGTAATTGAAGGAAAATTTTAAGGCCTGAAAAATGAACCTAAAGTGGCTGAACTTCCATAGGATTTTAGTTTTTTGGTTGATTCTTAACTTCTACAAGTTCTAAAATAGTCTGTAAAGGGCTAGGTAGCCTCTGGATCTCATCCTTTCTAAAGGCATGTTATTTCTAGATGTGATTTATGCCATCAATTTTAGGGTAAACTTTCATGCAAACCATGCATGAACCATGTATATGTGTCATAAATCTCCCTTAAACTCTAGGCAATGCAATCTTTAACGCATCTCATTTCTAGATGTGAATTCTACCATAAACGTTAAGTCAAAATTTAAGATAACCCATGCACATGTCATTTATCTTATGCACATGTGTCATTTCTCCCATGCGTTTGCAATAAATGTCAATTTAATATATTTTTATTGAATTTGTTTTTTCAGGGATTAAAAACCCACTAAATATGGTTGAAAAATGGAAATTATGCATAGATGTTTCTTGATGTCCCAATCCAGGGAAAGCAGTGATTACATATGTGCTTTCCAATATTATCACTAGCAAAGTCATCCAAAGGAAAATGAATATATTGGGAAGAAAAACAAACAACAAGGCATATTATATTGCATTGATAGAAGGCTTGGGAAAAACTATGGAGTATGGATCAAAAGAAATTGTTGTTTTCACCAATTTTGAACTTGTGTGGAACTAGATGAATGGCGTGTACCAAGTTAAGAAGGAGAGGCTAAAATAACAGCATGGAATAGCAAACAATATTGTTAGCCAATTTCAATTTTTTAGTATAAGACATTGTACAAATGTGAATAAGATGTTTGTTGATCTATTGCGTGGGGCAACTCCAATTCATGATTCAACTATCAAATATGAATTAGAATTATATGGGGCAATGGCAATGCAAGATTCATCTCTCAAAGATGAATTAGTTTTGAGACGCTCTTCTTAAAAAACTCAAGATTCATCTCTCAAAGATGAATTAGTGTTGAGATGCTCTCCTTCAAAATTTATCGATGGACATTGTAACATATCTTGGGTATATGTGTGTTTTGTACTATAAATGCATCTTTTTTAATGACCATGTGTTTTTTTCAGTTATATACCAAGTGTGATCCCACCACACCATGTAAAGTGCAACTTGGTGAACTTCACATTCGCAACAAGTGGTGAACTTCACATTTTTAGAAAATTAAAATGCGAGGAATTCAACAAATTTTTGTCTAAATGGAGTTTCACGCTTATTTTTTAATGACCGTGTGTTTTTTTTTTAATTTTATACCAACTATACTCCCACCATGTAAAGCGCAATTTGGTGGACTTCACATTTTTATAAAAAAAAAAAAATCTTAAATTGAGTTTCACACATCAATTAGTGCTTTGAAAGTTGTGTTTTACATAATCAGTGTACACTAAATTACATTAGTTTTCTGAAATTTATTTTGAATTTATTTTAAATAGTAATTTAAAAAAATAATTGTAAATGTCCACTGTAGATATATATATAATTGAGGATGAACAACGAAGATCAACATAATCCCATATCTCTACGAAAGAGGGGGATCAGGGATCGAGGGATGTTCATGGTATTTAAATATGATCTTAAATCTCCATACATATACATACATGTGTGTACATATGGAATTATTTTTATTTCAGTTTTAACTCATAAAATTTAAGTTGACACATGATACCTAGGAAGGGGATGATATGTATGTCTGAGGTGATCATAGATCCCCACCTATTTTCATTGCAATGTGTAAAAGCATTAAATGAAAACTACAATTATACCCAAAATCAAACACTCTATAATATGGAATGAAAACATATGGAAACTTTTTCCATGAGGGATTATTTTAGTTCACCATACCAAAGTATGTAGTACATTGACTGAAAAATCAACATTCATTGAAACATTAACTATAGAAACTAGAATTCATGCATATATTGGGGTGGGAGTGCCATGAAGGCGTAACAATTAAAAGCAACATATAATTAGATATGTAAAAAAAATTATATATATATATATATATATATATATATATATGGTCTGATTTTGCAAAGAATTGTTTTGGGTTTAAGGAATTTTCTTGGAGGTACATTCAAAGGACATTTTTGCAAAGGATTGTTTTCGGTTTAAAGAATTTTCTTGGAGGTACATTTAAAGGAAATTTTTGCAAAGGATTGTTTTGAGTTTAAGGAATTTTCTTGGAGATAAATTCAAAGGACATTACATTCAAAGGAAATTTCTTGGAGGTATGTGATACATTTTTTGGATGTTTTTTGGGCTTCATTTTTTTTGAAGGTATTTTGTTTTTAGACGATTTGGGCTTAATTTTCATTGTTTTTAGAGGTTTTGGGCTTAATTTTCAATGGACTCTTTTTAGGCTTAATTTCTAAAGGACTCTTTTTAGGCTTAGTATTCAAAGGACATTTTTTGGAGGTATTTTTTAAAGTGATATTTTTTTAGAGGCCTTTTTGAAGTATTTTTTAAAGTGGAATTTTTTAAGAAGTTGGAATTAATTTTCAATGGACATTTTTTTGGAGGTATTTTAAAATGAGTTTTTGTCTAACTTTTAAAATGAATTTTTTTTGTAGGACTTGGAAGGAAATATTTTGAGCTTCGTTTCTTTTTAAAAGATATTTTTTTCTCAGATTTTTTAAAGTGTTTTGGATTGAAGTATGTATTTTTTGCATAAATTTTAAGATGATTTTTTTTTTTTTAAATTAAATCTTTTGTGATGTTTTTTTAATTGAATTTTTATCTAAATTTTTGAAGGATATTTTTTGAACTTCATACTCTATTATCATGGGAAATCGAAGGAATTGCAAGAGAAAATATGATAAAAAAAGAGACCCTGAGGAACGTAGAGAAGAGATGAGAGAATCCCATAAAATAAAGAGAGAAGCACTGTCAAATATTGAAAGGGAAAATCAACCTCAACTAGAAGGTGAAGCAAGTATGTAAATGTAAATATTATGAATTTGATATTTCAAATTTTCCTAGTGTAAAATGTGTAGCTTAATTTTTATTTGATGAAATAATTTGAAAAATATTTTGCAATGTAAATAGAGAGAGATATTCCTCAAAACATTGATGATGAGATAAAAAAATTTGAAAGAGAAAGTGAAAGAGATATTGAGCCAATGATTGAAGATCGTGAAAATGTTGAAAGAAATTCAAGTGAAGAAATTGAATCACATGCATGTATTATTGAAATTATACATATTTATTAATTAATTTATTTATTTAATATGTAAAATTATTATGTAATATTAATTTGAATGTTTACATATGAAATCAATGTCGACGATGATGTAGGTTTTAACCCTGTACAGAAATTATCTACAAACGAATCTTATAACAGAAAATAAACAATAGCGAGAACATAACACAGATTAACACAGAGATTTTCCCCTAGATCCCAAATCGGGACGACCAACTTGATTTTTCATTATTTTCCTTTTAGTGTTACAACACATATATATACATGTCAAAGCATACATAAACCCCAATCCATTAACCCTGGATTAGAACATAACCATAGTTCCCTTTCCCAGATCTACAAAATACCAAAGGCCGAAAACCATCGTCCTCCAAAACCATGTGCAAAATCATGCACAAAACCATGGGTGGGTCCGCCTATGAGTGGGTCCGCACACCAAAAAAAAAATTGTTGGGGCGCTGCCCTAAACCCCGACAGCGGGGGATGCCGCCCCCCTATGACCCCCCTGTTGTACCCAGCACAACGTACAACACATGGGTCTAGTCGTTGAAATAATATAACACATAACCAACATTCTCCCACTTGTTGTTTTCTTTCCACAGGGGGCCACATGAGAGCTTAGTCATTAGCCTAGCTTTTCAACACCCATTTTTTCTCTACACCAAGAGAACTTCTGAGTGCTCATAAACTTTGTTAATGCTTCTGAAACATTCTTCAAGGTGTCCACCTTTACTAGCAATACCCTTTTAGCCTCAACCATATCTCTCAAAAAGTGATATTGAACATCAATGTGCTTTGTCTTTGAACGATAAGTAGGGTTCTTAGCCAAGAAAATTGCACTTTGGCTATCACAGTCTATCCTTATAACTTGCTGTACCAACCCCATACTTGAACACAATCTCTGAAATCAAACTGATTCCTTGCTTGCATGAGTGGTTGCCATGTATTCTGCCTCTATAGTTGAAAGAGCCACTACAGACTATATTTTACTCATCCAATAGACTGAACCTCCAAATAGGCTAAACACATACCCACTTGTAGATCTTCTTTGGTCCAGATCTCCAACCTAGTCTGCATCAACAAAACCATGAATGCCCAACACTCTTTCCAATCCCAGTCTTCCCTGGTAGCACAAGCCATAATCACTAATGCCACACAAATATCTGAAAACCTGCTTCACTGCTATCCAATGCTCCTTCATTGGTTTTGACATAAACCTGCTCAATACTCCCATTTCATGTGCAATGTCTGTTCTAGTACAAACCATTGCATACATCAAGCTACCCACTGCACTTTCATAAGGAACATGGGACATATCCTCCTCTTCTTCTTGTGTCTTGGGACACTGTTCAGTAGATAACTTTACACCTACAGAAATAGGAACATTCACCAGTTTACTATCCTACATATTGAACCTCTACAATATAGTCTAGACATACTTCTTATGTTTTAACCGGAGCTTCCTTTTTGCTCGATCTCTCTTAATTTCCATGCCCAAAATATAGTTTGCAACACCAAGATCCTTCATGTCGAATTTGGAGAACAGTTGGGTCTTCAAATATTGGATAATTTCCTTGTCATTTCCAATCAACAACATATCATCCACATACAAGATGAAATAAATAACACGATCACCAATTAATTTAGAAAAAACACAGTGATCCTCCTTGCTTCTAGTGAAGCCAAGTCCTCGTATATAGGTATCAAATTTCTGATACCACATCCTTGGTGATTGTTTTAACCCATACAGAGACTTATTTAACCCGCATACCAGTTCTTTCTTCCCCTTCACCATAAATCCTTCAGGTTGTTTCATGTAGATGTCCTCTTCTAGATTCCCGTGAAGAAATGTTGTCTTCACAACCATCTGTTCTACCTCAAAATCAAATGCAGTAGCAACAGATAAAAGTAATATAATAGAAGTAACTTTGGCAACAGGAAAAAAAAATATCACCAAAATCAATTCCCAGCACCTGGGAATAACCTTTTTCTACCAACCAAGCTTTGTATTTCTCCACCTTGCCTTCTACATTCATCTTGTTCTTAAACACCCATTTGCTCCCGATGGGCTTCCTTCCAGTCATCAACTCCACCAGATCCCATGCCTCATTTTTATGTAAGGATGCCATTTCATCAACCATGGCCTCCTTCCAGAGTTTTCCATCCTCTGAATCTACTGCCTCCCTAACAGTTATGGGATCATCATCAGTTACAGTTAAGGCAAAACTTGAACAGAAAGCAAATGGAATATACCTTTCTGGTTGCCTTCTTTCCTGAACTGATCGTCTCATAGCTGGAGTTTATGGCTCTTCCTCTTCCGAGTCTTCTTCTATTGTAGAGTCTGATTCATCCTCCTTTAGCTCAAAATCTATCTTCTTAGGTTCCTTTGGTAGGACTTCATGTTTAACAATATCTTTCACCTCTCTAAACACCACATCTCGATTGTACACAACCTTCCTTGTTTCTGGGTTCCAAAGCTTGTAACCCTTTAAACCATTTTTATATCCAATAAAGATGCACCTTTCAGAATTATTATCCAACTTGGTTCTTTTCTCCTTCGGAACATGTACATATGCATCACATCTAAATAACCTCAGATGTGAAAGAGAGGGTTTCTTACCAGTCCATACCTCATGTGAAGTCTTATCCTCCAACGCTGATGAAGGTGATCTGTTAACCAGGTAACATGCAGTCTCCACTGCCTCTACCCAGAATTCTTGTCTTAACCCAATACCACTGAGCATGCTTCTTGCCTTTTCCATCATCATTTTTTTCATTCTTTTTGCAACTTCGTTTTTCTGAGGTGTGTATGGAGTAGTCTTCTGCCATGCTATACCACACTTCTTACAGAACTCTTCAAATTCCTTCTTGTGGAACTCCCCACCATTATCTGTCCTCAGCACTCTTATCTTCTTCTCTGTCTAGTTTTCCACCATAGCCTTAAATTATTTAAATTTGTCAAAGACTTCAGATTTATTCCTCAAGAAATATAACCATGTATTGCTTGAGAAGTCATCTATGAATGAAAAATAGTACACAGACTTACCCAATGATGGAACTGACACAGGTCCAAACACATCATTGTGCACAAGATCTAATATCTTGTTCACCCTCTTAGCACCAGAAGGAAAACTCACCTGATTCTACTTCCCATATACACAATGTTCACAGAAATAAAAATCCAGAGAGAAATTTGGCATACCTTCTACCATACCATTTCCATGTAGTATCTAAAGGCCCTTCTCTCCAATATGTCCAAGCCTTTGATGCCATAGCATGGTCTTTTCTCCAGAGACTGCTAAGCTTTCCTCTCCACCTTCAGGAACCACAGAACTATTGCACCCACCAATAATAGTGCTACCCTAAAGCTTTTATAGAGTTCCAATTCGAACTCCCCGCATTAATACCAATTCTCCCCGAGCCATCTTACAAGTATCTTTCTCGAACACTGTTTTTACACCTGCATCATCCATCTTGCTTACAGAAATTAGATTTCTAGCCAACACAGGAATGTGTAGAACACTAGGAAGTTTTCTAATCCTTCCACCTTGCAGCTTCAGCTTGACTTTTCCACGTCCAACGATTCTGGCCTTCCTATCATCCCCTAGGAAGACATCACTGCCATCAAATTTCTCATACTCGCAGAACCACTCCCTACGGGGAGTGAAGTGAAAGGATGCACCCGAGTCAATCAACCATGACTCATGATCTACATGTGTATTTGAATAAGAAGCCAAATACACATCCCCACCTTCATCTGAGGTGGTTTTTTCCTCTGCAGAAGGAGCATCATCAGATCCCTTTCCTTTCTCAGGAGCTTTAGATCTACAGTCCCTTTTGAAGTGCCCTTCCTTTTTGCATTTCCAGCACACCTTTACAAACTTTCCAGGAGATTTAGATCCCCCACTCGAAATATTATTCTTGTTTCTGTTATGGGACCTTCCTTGTACAGATAAGGCATCTCCATTTTTTCCCTCCATATTTCTTCGTCTCATTTCCTCTGACAACAAGACTGAGACAATGTCATCAAAATTTAAGGTAGTTGTATTGCTACCTATTGCAATAACCATACTGTCCCACGAATCTGGTAGAGAACACAACAAAATAATGCACTTATATTCATCTGAGATTTTAATATCAACAGATGACAGCTGACTTACCATTGTATCGAAGGCGTCCAGATGCTCTGTCACTGAGTCTCCATCCTTCATCCTCAGGTTATACAAATTTTTTTCGCAGGAACAATTTATTCACAAGAGACTTAGATTGGTACAAAGTCCCAATTTTGTCCCACAAATTCTTTGCCGTAGCTTCCCCAAAGATATTCAAGAATACAGAATCGGAGACACACAACTGTATTGTGCTCTTCGCCTTCCGATCCAACTTCTTCCAATCTTCATCTGACATTGCCATTGGTTTAGTACCTGGATCTACCACGATCCATTGATCTTTATCGACCAACAGGTCCTCCATCTTGAGCTTCCACAACTCAAAAATCTAACCATTAAATTTCTCGATCTCTATCTTCCCACCTCTCGCCATCTTCTTTCACTGCAAGAATCGATCCCGCATATCTCCCACTGAACAGGGTCTACCTCAGGCCCAAGCAAAAAACCCTCAGTAGCAAAGGCATCCCAGAACAAATTTGATACCAAATGTAGGTTTTAAACCTGTACAGAAATTATCTACAAATGAATCTTAAAACAGAAAATAAACAATAGCAAGAACATAACACAGATTAACACAAAGATTTTCCCCTAGATCCCAAATTGGGACGACCAGCTTGATTCTTGATTATTTTCCTTTTAGTGTTACAACACATATATATACATGCAAAAACATACATAAACCCCAATCCATTAACCCTAGATTAGAACATAACCATAGTTCCCTTTCCCAGATCTACAAAATACTAGGGGCTGAAAACCATCGTCCCCCAAAACCATGTGCAAACTCACGCACAAAACCATGGGTGGGTCCGCCTATGAGTGGGTCCGTACACCAAAAAAAAAAAATTTCCAGGGCGTTGCCCTGGACCCCGACAGGGGGGGCTGTCGCCCCCCCTGCGACTGCCCTACTATGCCCGGCGCAACGTACAACGCACGGGTCTAGTCGTGGAAAGAATATAACACATACCCAATAGATGAGATGTTATAAAATGTTGACACTCACACATATGGAGATAAAAGAGTTGACCATGTTATACGATATCATGTTAAACACATTTTTGATACTTACTTCATAAAGGAAAATGTGACAGTTCAAGCCCAAACGTTGAAAGGTCTCCTATCATTAAGGAAATTAAAAGAAGCTATGAATTTATTGGGTCTTTGAAAATCAACAAAAGATTAAAAAATGAAGGAAAATTTGATACAAAATATAAATAGTGCTATAAATTCAATTAGAAGATCTAGACAGAAAAATGTTTCAGTTGTACGTAGAGAAATACATATGGTAGTGGTTTCATCAAGTACTAAAGAGAATCACTTGGTAAAGTCTTTGGAACGAGCATTAGGAACCTCACAAAAAAATTTGCACAAACATCAAAAATTTTGGTTGCAGATAGATGTAAATGATGAACTCGCTTTTTGGAGAGCTATTTGTAGGCAACCATACAAATATAGACTTGGAAAAAATGTTAAAAAAATAATATATGAATATTGGATGAAAAATTCATGTGTTTCGTCAAATCCAAGGGATGTGATGCGAAGAAGAATAACATGAAATCAGTACGAACAACATGAAAAACATTTATTGGAAACCACTCAGATAGAGTTGTTCAACAAGTTCAAAGAAATGAATTGTGAAATTCATGTCTCAATTAGTGCTTTTGTTCAACAAAAACCATGATATGTAAAACCTATCACCGTACGTGATACTTTTTGTTGTCATTATCATGTGGAGTTTGAGTTATATTATGACACATTCCTTAATTTTGGTAGAACATTTTGGAAAAATTCACCTCCTCCTTCCATTATCGATGATTTCATATCTCAAATTCTATGTGAAAGAGAAAGCAATGAATTATTTTACGAAAAGAAATGTATTGGTGGTAAAATAATGCGATGATTGTGGAAATTTGACTAAATTTTAAAACAAATATCGTACTAATATAAATGATCAATAATTGTCCAACATGAAAGTGAAATGGAAGAGATATGAATATATCCATACATCAATTCAAGCTTTAAATAGTGCCAAAAGAATTGAATTACAAGAAGAAGAAACTTTTGTGATAGATTTTTTGAGAAAGTTTGAGGCAGAAATTTATAAATACACCAAGCATTCCCATAGAGCTCGATGGCAAGACTTGCAATTCAAAAAATCCTGTGAAGTTTTTCCACCAGTGACCATTTTGTCAATAATTGATTTTGCATAAAGCTACACATTTGTTCCACAAAAACAAATTCATAGTGAATATTATTGTTCTAACCAAGTCTCCATGCTCATTCATATTCTATATAGACATGCTGAACAAAACGTTGATCATATAGAAAGCACCATTGAAAATAGACATGTTATTAAAGAATATCACTTTTATATCAGTGACGATTGTACACATGATACATATTTTGTAAAAAAATGTTTTGGAAAGATTTATGACTCCTTAAAAATTCATGGAATAAAATTCAATGAACATTGGATATGGTCAGATGGATGCACAGGTCAATTCAAATATTCATGATCATTCTTTTGGTTGTGTTGTCCTCATAAGAAAACCTGCATTAAACATTGTTGGAATTTGTTTAAGACTGGCCATGGAAAAGGAGAACATGACGATGCAGGGTCATGAATAAAACAAGCGCTTCAAAGATATCAAATGAACACCTCTGCAAACTGAATTGTGGAAGCTAAAGAAGTTGTTCATTGGCGCATCGCTGCTCTAAGCCATGGGACTAACTGATCAAGGGAAGTGCGAAGGTACATTCAATTTAATTTTTACTGGATATTTATTTTTAAATAGTGTACATTTATTACAATGATTAACTTTGATGGCATTTTGATATCATATTTATTTTCTTCTTTGAATTTTCCATATATATATATATATTTTTTTTTGGCATATTGGGATCGAAGATGTAGATAGATCAATTGGAAATGACGTTGAAACAATAAAATGGACTTGAAAATAGCATTCAATTAAAACAAACTTGTCCACAAATGTGTTTACATTAGATAAAAGAAAATATTCTTCTTTTTGTCATGTTTGCATAGGCAACATAGAATCCAATGAAGTTTGTGAAAACAAAATGTATGTAAAAGATTGGAAACATAGAGAGCTAAATACAAAGGGGAAAATGTCCGTTGCAATGTTTGAAGAAATGCAATCAAAGGAGAGTACAATATCATCTGATGGTGATCGAGTTTTTGATCTTGTTAGAGAAGGTAACATTTGAATTGCTTTCAAATGATAGAGATCTAGAAATAAATTTAAATACATAAGTTTGTTAAGTTTGTTTTATTGTGTAGGAGATGTTTTTGTTGTAATTGCACCTACTAACAACGATGAAAATGTGAAGTATTATGTGATGCGTTGCACTGAATGAAAAATGAAATTATTAGAATAATATAATGATCACGAGTTTCCATATGAAAGAGGATATATTATACTGAAAGGTTATTTTTTCAGAAAAACTAATCAAGTGGGGATTTTGTTTACTTTGAAGACTATGAACTTGATGCTATAAGTTGTCAATATAGTCACCTGGTGTGTGCAACATGCATAAAGTTGATAGAGGTTTAATCAAAGAAAAAAACGAAAATTAAGAAATGGAAAATGTCAAAATTTGATCATGAACGAATTATTGAAGATGGAATTCCATTGGAATTTTTTTGATTGAACTGCCCAACAATTTATTCTCTTTGGATTCATGTTTTAGAACTTCCAGAACTCAACTAAAAATTGAGCTGCCTTGTTATGTTATCTGTGCAAGTGTTTGCACATGTACATTGTTTTGGTACATGCACACTAGTATCAACTGAAAGTAGCTTTTCTATACATGCATTGATGAAAAAGGTTGCATGTATTGGATATATATATATATATATATTCTAGAATGCAATTCATTGAAAGTAGCTTTCTTATGTGCATTGATGAAAAATGTTGCAAGTACTGGATATATATGTTCTAGAAGTATTGGATATATATTGTTAGGTCTCTGTAATTTATTAGCAAGATTGGGAGAGTCCAATCACAGAGTTAACATCATTTCAACCAAACTTTGGGATTCTAGGATCTAGCCCTCCTGAATCCGGAGAGGGATCTCTCCAATATGTGCAAAGATGGATATTGTCTTTGAAAAGCTTAAGGTAATGATATTAGGCTAGTTATGAAGGCCAAGGGTTTTGTTTTGTTTTGAATGGTTGAGCATAAAATGCTACTTAAGGGGAAAATCCTAAGTGCAAAGTTTCAAAAGTGAGAAGTTGCAAGCAAATAGAATAGTTTTGGCAGATAGATAGATATAACGCTGGTTTTTAGTCCATTGGGCTATGGAGTCATATCCGGGCTTTAATTGAACAACAACATCAAGTGTGATCCAAGGGGCTAGTCATCTATGTCTAAGGATCTCTTTAAATTTTGATTTATGGAATGGAGTGATACATCAAGAAGGGGAATTAAACAGATGCAGAACGAAGAGCAGCCTAGGATCCGATAAGTACTTTTAAACCCGTCATCCTTTGACAAACATTTTAAGAAGGACACGAAAGCAGACTAGGATCTGGTAAGTACTTTTAAACCAACCAGCCTTTGACACACTTCCAATAGAAAATATACAAAACAAGGGGAAACACAACGATAACACAGAATGGTCTAAGATCTAGCAAGTGCTTCTAAACTAGCCAGCTTTTAACACATTCCAAGGGAAACAATCTGTTAGTTATGCAGACAATTCTGGGACCAGGGCTAACCATATCTTCCTTCAGTTCATCATCACATAACACATACTGAAAGTAACATTCAGAAACAATATTCAGCTAGGACGATAAAATGAGGGAACACCAGCATTCTCATGCCTGAAACTGAATTAAGTCATTCCTAAATAACACAGATTGGAAGAAAACATTCAAATAAAGATTTCTCAGCCAGAGAAGGTTACTGATATACAGCAGGTCCTAACCCTGTTTAAACTGTTCTTTACAGTGGAAAATGAAACAACATGAAAACATAAATAAACAACAAGTTACAAATGAGAATAACATCACCGTCAATATAGATCAGGATCCCATGAAACAGCTTTTATATTGATGTCAAACCAGCTACAAACTTCAATTCCAATGTTTCAGTTCAACAATCATCTTCACTATTCAACCTAACTACTCTAGCACAAACAGAGCTTCAAGGGCCAGTGAATACTATGTACAAAAAGAAGTCTCAAGCTCAAGTGTATTTCAAAGTTCTGCAACCAACAATTTCTCATCTTCTCCTGAGGTATTTATAGAAGAATGAGGAGGTGATCCTGAGAAAATATCTCTCAGGATAATTAATACAGGTTCAAGACTTCTCGGCCTTTCGAGGGGCTCGAGAGAGAAATTTACAGGTGGATCACTGTATTAACTTTTTACAATAAATATCAAAGCTTGGTGGGAGCTTTATTTTGACTTTGAGGCTCTGTGTAATGTGGGGAGTAACTCTGCAGATATTTCTGTATTGATTACCCTACAGAAGTAACTCCCTGGCTTCTCTGAGGTGAAATCTGATTTTCTTCAATAAATTCGGCCTCTGTTTGAAAGGTTTGAGGCAACAGGTGGCTCGGTGGTAGCTGAGGAATCAATTTGCCTCAGATGTGGCGGTGGAGGCTTTCCGTCTGATAAAACACTTTAGGTTTTCCTTTAAACCGTGTTTTAGATTGGGGATTAGGCTTTTGATAACTGTCTTAGCCGTAATCCCCATAAAAACTGTCTTCAAACTTCATATGCTGTGCTTCTGTCTTCAAACTTATACTCTTTAACTGTGTTTGAATTAAAACAGTGTCTTGTCGATGTGCAGACCCGCACTGGGCTTTACGGCATCAATACTCATAGAGTACTGACGAAACATGGAATGGAGCCCCGCGGATGGCTTCTCTTTAATGAAACTAGGGCATGAGAATCGTCATTCCCAGCTCTTGGCATTTCTTCGTTATAAAATGGAAAACCATTTAGAACACCTACATCAAACACAAAAAAATTAAGAAATCCTGCGAAAAATAGGTTTAAACTGCTTCAGATGGCGGGGGAGGAGCGTAGCCGTCGGATAAAAATATCTAACGGTGGAGATCGGCGCAAAACAGGAAAATGAGAGCGGGGAGAAGAAATAAGGCGGGGTGGTTTTGGGCCGTCCGATCTAGACACGTGGACGGTCCTGATCTAATCGGAGGATCTCAATCGGGGGGGGCAGGCAAGTGCATGCGATGTAAATTTCCAATGCGATTAAGCGCTGGCCGTTGATCTGCAGATCAGATCGACGACGGAAGATGAATCGGAGGGTTTTCGAAACGGGGGCAAGACTTGTGATCGGAGGGAATAAGGACCGTTGGATCTTCGGGAGGATGGACGGCTAGGATTAAATCGGAGCCATCGCAATCGGGGATGAAACAAAAACGCATGCGATTTGAACTTGCGATTGAGCGCTGGCCGTTGATCTGAGGACCAGATCAACGGCGGGGAATGAATCGGAGGGATCGCAATCGGAGGTCGTAGAGATGGCATGCGATTGCGCAACAGGGAAAAGTCACAATGCGATTGTGCGCAGACCGTTGGATCGAAGGACTAGATCAACGTTCATGATTGCTTCGACCTACGCACCGGCGGAAAAACCTTTAAACATATGAAAACCAAAGTTTTGCAATAAAAACAAGTTATAATGGCTCGGGCAGAAAATATATAAGTTAAAGGGAAAAAGGCGCCTGATTGCGGTGCTGGTGGTTTTCACGGAATGTAATATGCCCGGGAGTATAAAGACAAGGGCCAATCGCAATCAGGCCATTGAGCCTGGTCTTTCCGATCAACCCATTTGTGTTGTTTCCGATTGCGATTAGCGCCGAAAAGCTTTGGCGTGTGGTTTTAACGTATGGGCATGTGGGGGGAAGTGGTTTTGGACTTTAGCCCAAAGGGGCTCAGGTCCATAGCAATAAAACTTGTTTTCCATGAAAAGTTTCAAAGTTTTAAATGGATTTGGGGGTTTCGGAATAGTTAAAAAGTGAGTTTTTAACTATGAAAGGGGAATTTTTCATAAATGGAAAGAAGAGGAGTTATGAAAAGTAAAGGAATAATATGGAGAAAAAAGGGAAGAAAATGATGGTTTCTTCAGCAGTTTGTTATACGAAATCAGCAGATTTTTCTGAGTAAAAAATGGGACAGCAAATGAGGATTTTGGACAGAGGCATGAGGCCTAGAAGGAGTCTTCAAGAGCCAACAATTTTTAGTGATAAAATTTTTTCCTTGGAGGCTCAAAAAAGATCTTAGCCACCTTTTGGTATAACAAAATATTATAGGTGGCTAACAGTTATATATATATATATATATATATATATATATATATATATATATATATATATAGATATAGATATATGGGTGAAAATGTGAAGTCGGGTTACACTTTTGTGGGAATCGGGGGCAGAAAACCTTTTTTCTCAATAGCTCGGCCGAACTCGTTCTGCTGTTTACATTGACAGCATACTGACAGCGTGGGAAAATAGATTTTTGGCCAGAGATGGGAAGATCGAAAGCAAAATTTCGGCTGAAATTTTAGTTCAACCGGACTATTAGTTTGGCCGAACTCATATTTTATAAATATATCGCTCGCGAACTTTTATAGGTTTCACATCTCTCTCGCGCGTTTCTTTTCTGATTCTCTGTGGCGCTCTGTTGCTGCTATGTTGTGTTGTGCTAAGCTCTGTTGCTGCTTTGTTGCACTTTGGTGAGCTTTGTTGCGCTCTGTCACTGCTCTGTTTTTGCTTTATTGTGATTTGGAGTTGCACAGCGATGAATTTCTCCAAATTTCTAGGTAAGTATCTGTAAATTTCAAAGAGAATTAAACTCAATGTTTTGAAAATTCAAAATCTGCAATGTGATTTGGCCTAAAAAATTTATGTACAATTGTTATGTACAATGTACAATTTTCATGTACCTCAAGCTAACCTGCTACTTCTTTTTTTATATACTTTTACATATAAGTCAAAATACCATTATATATCAAGGTTCAGAGACGTTATAATAATTATTAATCTCCATGTGATATATATGCATTTAGCATTTACATTTAAACTAACACTATACCCTTATCATCACAAGGATTAGTTGGATTAGGTCAAAAATCGTTTTAAAAGTAGGCACAATATTGAGTTGTATGTATGACCTTTGGTTTCTAACATGGTACCCTTTTGAACTTAAGTGAAATTGATATTCCCCAATCTATATATATATATATATATATATATATATATATATATATATAGCTTATCAATATTCAAATGTCGCATCACTTCCAATTTTATTCTCGACCCAAGATGCTAAGTTATGATTTAAGTCTTGATGTAAAGGTTGCCTCATCTTAGTCTATTACACTGTGGTTTTCTGGAGTTTTTTATAGCTAGGGTGCACATTTTAAAATATATTTCCCTATAATGGTCTAGTTCCCTTCCTTCGAATCTCTTGACATTTTCTTTGAGTGGTAATTTGGACATTGTCACCTTGGTGCGGATTTTCTTGACTCGGCAGCTGTAATGGTGTAACGTTGGTTGAGTTATTTATACAAGTTCACTTGCCTTGTTCAGAATAATGTTACTTGTTGAAAATGTCTTTCTGGGGTTCTACGCCTTAATATTGCCTTCTTGTTCTAGCTTTGATGTTGTATAAATTGATCTGAGTTTCTAACAGGTGTATTTTCAATGCGCTTGAATTATCTTTCTTTCATGCCTTCTTGACTTCTATTTTAGTGGTTGTATGAATTAAGTGCAGTTTCTTTTTACTGGTAGTTTTCTTTTGAATTTTACTTCCTCAAACTCCAGATGTCTAAACATGTAGTTGCATATTTGTTGTAACTTATTACATATTTCTGGAATTGGAACTATGGCTACGCAGCCAGACTGTGAACTATGAGCCACTATGTATTCAAAATATGCAATGTAAAATTGTGGCTCAGACTATGAACTATGAGCCACTAGTTCCCTTGCTTCGAATTGCTTGACATTTTCTCTGAGTGGTAATTTGGACATTGTCACCTTGGTGCAACTTTTCTTGACTTGACAGATGTAATGGTGGAACGTTGGTTGACTTATTTTATACAATTTCACTTGACATGTTCCAGTAACTGGTCTGTTGAGAATCTACTCAGTTCTACTATGTCATGACTTCTTGGCTTCTATTTTAGTGGTTGTATAAATTCAGTGCAGTTTCCTAACTGGCCTGTTGAGAATATACTCAGTTCTACTGTGTCATGCCTTCTTGACTTCTATTTTAGTGGCTGTATAAATTCAGTGCAGTTTCCTTTTACTGGTATTTTTGTTTTGAATTTTACTTCCTCAAACTCTAGATGTCTAAACATGCAGTTGCATACTCGTTGTATCTTAATACATATTTCCAGAATTGGAACTATGACTATGCAGCTAGACTATGAACTATGAGCCACATGTATTTCTGGTTACTTAAATTGTGTCTGTTGTGAATAAATGTATCTATAGGATGTTTTACTTCTTATATTTCCCTAAAAATGTATTCGATGCGTGTCTGAATCATTATCACCAAGTATATTATTTATGAAGGAATGAATACCATGTCATTATATTACTCTGTTACACAGATTCATAATAAGTACCATCTCTTTTCTCTTTTCTCTTTATTAATTCACTATGGACCGTTTATATATAATATATTCCAGTTTGTTTGTTTCCAGGTTGCATGATATCTTCCACCAATGCATATTTTTTCTACTTAACTAGGAAATTTCATCAATTTGATAGATGTGTTATTGGAATTTTCAAATGATTTTGGTGCTATTAATATAATTTCTCTGTTTACTTCACTCTATTTCCATATTTCATATCATTGTTTTAATTAACTACAGTTATTTTCATCCCTCTCAGTCCCATTACCCATAGGGATCAATTTAATTTTCAATAAACATTCGAATCCATAATCTCTGATAGGATCAAGTTAATTTTCAACAAACATTCGAATCTGTAATTTCTAATATTTAAGTTAACGAGACATTCGAATCCTAATGTCCAATATTTAAATTAAATTTTGGTCGCATATATATATATATATCTATATATATATATATATATATAATCTCTTCCTTGTTATACACAACAACTAAGTTGTAGGTAGACTTATTGTTGAAACATCTTGACTCACCTCCATAACTACTCAAATTCCTTTATTCAAAATCCATAGCTGCAGATAGAAACTTTACTTGAGTCGAAGTCCTAGAATACTTTGGAATTTACTTCCTAGAATATCAATTGTAGGATTTACCCTCTCAAATATATGAAGGGTTGGGTAGAATCTTAACCTCTTATTTGTCTTATTTTAAAACAACAAAACACAACCCATATATTTCAATAAAATAAATGGAATGGAATCTATATCTGATTAACCTTATTTTTCATGTTTTTTCCAAAAAAAAATTTGTTAATTTCTATTTTTTCTAAACATTATTAGCCTAAATAGTATAAATTATTTTTACCTTAAAATTTGCCAAATTTTTAAATAGAGACTATACAAAATTATTAGTTTCTAAACTTTAAAATAAATTTCCAACCTTAAAATTTTCCTTGCTCTCAGTTTTTTGTGTTTGTTATTCATTATTATAATTATACTATATACATAATATATGTCGTGAACTCGCCAAAGTATACTTTCCCTTATCAAAGTCACGAACTATAGAATGGTTTGTGGTGAAACCACTAGATGACTATGTAACACAACTTATACATAAGGAGATTTATAGTAGAAGAGTGGATAACATAAATTTTAAAATAACAGGTCAATTAACTAGTTTTCTCTTTCAAACAGCTGCATCACTATCTGATAACACTCTGCATCTCTATAGAGATCCATTTACTCTATGGCCAATTTAACATTAAGAATACTACCTAAACAAAAAAACAACATTTACATGCAACCTATATAATGAATCTAATTTCGATATATTTCCCATTTTAATGGAGTCTATCACATTTCGAGAAAAACACATTAGCCATAAAAGTTTCCCATTGAAACAAAAAGTAATTTGATACAAAACATCTACATTTTAACCTTATATAGTTAATTGTTTCAAATAGATTCTTAATAAAATGAAAAATATTCAATGTTTAACGCATGCACATTAATATATAATTTTGATATTTTCCCTTCTTTCCAACTTAGTCCATCCTTCTAGAAAAATCCATTTTGATGAAGAAAATATATCCATAGTGATCCACTGATATTTTTTCACCAACAACTATTCCATTTTGGACTTATATATCTCAAAACTATGATCATTGAGTTTATGCATCTATATTAGTAAATGCCCCTACAGTCAATCTCTGGAATAGATCTAAATAGAAGTTCTTCATTTTAATATCCATAAAACACAACCACTCTAAGGTAAACTGTGTACATGTGTCATTTCTCCCATAAATTATCAGGCAAAGTTTTTAAAGCATATATGTCATGTTGGATTTCTCCCATTAACTTTAAAGCCTGTTTTTTGTAAGTGCATAAAATAATTTTGCAAACCATGTAAATGTCATTTCTCTCAAGCTTTAAGGCCTAAAAATTGAACATAAAGTGGCTGAACTCTCATAGGATTTTGAACTTCCATAGGATTTTAGTCTGTCTGTTGAGGGTTAACTTCTACAAGTACTAAAGGCAGAGTCTGTAAAGGGCCAGGTAGCCGCTGGATCTCATCTTTTATCAAAGGTGACATATCCAGTAAATGCCCCTACAGTCAATCTATGTAACAGATCTAAATAGAAGTTCTTAATCTTAATATCCATTAACCTCAACCACTTTAAGGCAACCTCTATACATGTGTCATTTTTCCCATCAATTCTTAGGCAAAGTTTTTAAAGCATACAATAGCCCTTTATGACCACCACTAGTTGATGAGGTTGTTCCATTATATATCTACCACCCAAAGTCATCATATGTTTCTCATCCATCTAGCAAGAGAACATGGACAAAGGTGGGATTGCAATCAAAAGGTCTTCCTCGTGGGCCTAATGGAAAAAAGTATTTTTTATTTTTGTGCCTGTCCTCTAATAAAAGCACCAACTCAATGAACACTTGCTGGTATTGACCCATCTAGGAAAAAACCCAGTTGGTAGTTCAATTGCTAATGGATAAATAAATGTTTTCCACCCAATAGTTATCATTATAAGGCTTTGAAACCCCACTTATGCTTCAAGTGGTATATATTTTTTGGCTCACTAAACCTAGGACACAAGATTTTCAAGCTATGCTCGGGGGGAGAAGGAATGAGTTACCAATAAGCACAAAGTCAGATGTTATTGACAAAACTCCAGAGCTTAATTCAATGCTTGGAGTCTCTTCCTAGTCTTCAAAATCCTTTGAATTCTCCTACACTGAAGGGAGCTCTTTCTTCTCCACAAACAATTTTGGCACAATTTGCAAATGCTTGTCTATGTCCCACATTTCCCCAGCGAGGAAGGAGGAGATGGAAACCTGCACGTGCAAGGGAAGAGAAAAGGCCAGGCAAACCCAGGTCCTAAAATGGCCTCTCACTTGTGAATACCAGGCTTGGAATGACTCTGTCTTTATATATTTTAACATGAGAAGACAAAAATGAGATTTTTGAGGTGATAATTATCAGTATATGGATGTAGTATGGGAAATCCAATATCACAAGATGACCTTCATTCAAATTTGATAAATCCAAAATTAATATGGATTTATACTAGTTTATATTTATATGAATTTCACATCTCTATATATTTATATGTATACGTATGAAATATAATGTGAATAACATTAATTATATATATGTGAGTATTAAATTATGTAATTTATTGATTAAATTAAATATAAGATTTTGAAATAATTTTATTGTACATATAACTAATTATATATATTCAAATATTACTATTTAAAATATAAATTATTATTATTTAAATTTATTTTGAAATAATATATATATATATATATATAATTATTACTAAAAATAAATTACAATATAATAAATTTAATTTAATTAATTATTAAATTATTTTTAATTAAATCAACATCTAAATATTTAGATTTCTTCACAATTACAACAACACCTAAATTGAAAAAATATCTCAATGATGTATTTACACGTGATCAAAGTGAAGTCCTATTAATGTACCTATCGTCGAGTAGAAAGGTTAAAATTTTATAAACTCATAGGTCTTGTTTTCGAATAGAAAATAAATATTTTTTAAGAGTCAATAGTTGTAATTTTAATTAAATTTAAAATTTATAGATATGACTGAAGTAATACTAAATTATTATAGAATATCGTTGTTAGTTTTTCATTTTATGGGGAAATTTGGTTTTTTCATAAAATAAGTTCAATAAAATATATTTTAAGAAACATTTCTATTGACCTGGAATTTAGTGAGTTGACCAATAGGAAATATTATATTTACTAAGTTTCTTTAATAAATTATTTTTCCATTTTACTTTATTAAGTTTTCAATTGGTTTAAATGATTTATTTAGTTTTTATAAAATAAATGATATGAAAGTAAATTGTATAAATATATTCATCTTTAGTGGATGGAAGAGGTCGTTAATTGAATTTAGTTCATATGGTATATGAAAGTAAATTGTATAAATATATTTAGGTATTTAATTAGCGGATGGAAGAGGTTATTAATTGAATTTAGTTTAGATGGTTGGGTAGAATAGTTTTTATTCTTTTCATTTAAATTCAAGTCTTTTAGGTTTACACATTCATGTTTTAGAATAAAATAACTTTGTTGCACTCCTAAATGAGTCTATGTTGAGGATTTGTGTCATGACCCCATAGTGATCACACCAATCAAATCACTGAGGGTGTGTGGCACTGAAAACTTTTTGTTGTAAGGTACACAACTACACTTGTACATAATGAGAGATTAGCGACTACGAGACTAAAAATGTTAGTCACCACAATTATTTCAAGTGAATTACTACTAAATTTGAGCAATTTTAAGTGTCCCAACTAAAAACAACTAACTTAAATGCCTAATTTATTTTAGGGATAAAATATATGACTAGATAATACTTGACCCAACTAAAAGCAACTAACTTAAATGACTAATTTAGTCCATGACTAAAATATATGACTAGATAATAAGTGACAAAATAAAAAATGATTAAGGTAAACAACTACTATAGTCCAAGAATAAAAATATGACCAAATAACAAGTACAAAAGTATATGAATTATTAATTTTTAATTGTGTCACTCCAGAAACGGAAAATTGCAATTTTGATACTGAAATATTACATTTCACTAAATTATAACATTGTAGATGGATTTCTATATTGTTAAAATTTAGAGACAAAGGAGTCTATGAAGCCATCTACAATGTTAAAATTTAGAGACCCCTTTAAGGGGGTCGGTATATGATGTTTTTTTTCCTTTGTCCTTATTATGTCCTTTGAGGATGTGAAAATAATATTTCGAGGGAAAGGCCTCCAAGATGGATTTGATTCTACAAAGAAAGAGGGAGATTTCGTTGTTTGTTGGATTAAATTCTTTGAGGACGTGTTGGATGGTAATGAGAGAATCACCAATAATTACTATTGAGGATACATATGGGACTTGGCTAAATGGAGGCTAAAATATAGCCCATACATCTCCGCAAGGTTGTTTGATTTATATCCAAGCCCTAAAACATACTTAATTTCTTATATTCCTTTGGGATTTAGAAGAATACCCCTCTTTTGCCACCCTAGGGTTCCTTTTAGAGGCCCCATAAAACAATACGATCCAATTATTTTGTTGGGAAATCCACTCTTCAGTTGCATTATCATGGAGTCTGAGTTTCCAATTCATTTTAGTTGTACAACGACCCTGAGTAGGCAAGGGAAAAGAGTCTTGAGGGGTAATGAGAAGATCTATCCAATACCTTTCTATAGAATCTAAAGATTAGTCTTGGTCCTTTAGCTTTTCTTTATTGAATTCTAAAGAGAGAGAGAGGGGGATTTCATGGCCATAGATCTAGAGGTGAAGAAGACATTCCTAAAAATGACACTATTTCTAGAAAGACATATTTTCCAACATATATTTCGAGAGGGAGGACCAAATCCATTTTAAACAGGGCTTTCCTAGAAGGGACCCAGAGTAATGATTTTTCCAACTATTGATGAAGGCTAAGAGGTTGCAAGGCAATAATTCAATAATAAGTTAGACCAATATAAATGGTAAAATTATTTTTTGTAATTTACATCTAACCTTATCATTAATACATTAAAAATGTGAATTCATTACATGTTAAAGGGGGGAATCAAATCTAGGTGGGACATAATAATTATTCCTCCTAACAATCCAAGCCAAACTTAACTAATAATTAATTACAAGCTAAAGTTAACTAATAATTAATTGTAATTTTTTTTTTTGTAACCCAGAGGAACCTAGCAGCCCGCCTGACATGTAACTATCAGTAAACCTCAGGGGGGAATGATTTTTCCTCCTCCCCATATGGGTCACGACAGTGGTATTTGAACCTAGGTCTCTAGAGTTTCGATAATTTCACATATCTTGGATTACCAAATGAACTACCCTCTAAGACAATTAATTACAAATAATTACAATAATTGTTATATTAATATAGACTAATTTTTTATATATTCAATCAATTAAATTAAATTATAATTATTTTAATTATAATTTATTAAAATTATAAAAGTCAATTATAATTGATATATTTTTAAGACAATTAAAATTATTGAAAAATAAATCTATTTCATTTTTAAGAACTTAAAATCATATATTATGACCAAAACATAAAGACAAAAAATCATGGACAAATTTTCATTACATAATAAAATTATAACTCTCAATATAACTTAAATCAATTTTATAACAAAAACATAGTACAGTGAAATATAGAATAAGCGAGGCTGATTTGATTGCGGTTTATCTGGCTCGAATTGGAGAATACATAAATTCAAATGGCATAAAAAAATTAAGGTAGTACTTGGCTCAAATGTTTTTCATAGAGTTTAATTAAAAGGAAATATTTTTTCCCGCTGTCGCATTTGGTTTCATTTGGTTTCGGCTTCTCTCAATGCAACAATCCCTGTTAAAAGAAAGAAAATAAGCTTCAACCTCACAAAGTCAGGGTTTCGTCTTGTTTATGAATTCCTGCCCGATTTTAATGTTTCTGGAGCACCCGTTAAGTTAATATCCTCTTCCTTTGTTTCTCAGCAAATATTGTAATACATTTGTCGTTTTGTCGACGGGGATATCTAAATTCACATCTTAGTTTAATGCATATTGGGAAATGGCCTCGACTTCAATATGCATGAAATGGTTGTCTACATTGATTCATCTTTATATATGCCCTCAATACTGTAAATGCAAAATATTACATCTCAGTATTCCCCCAAATACTCATGGCCATATTAATTTGTGAAAAACAATGTTCAATACGATAGATACAAGATATTAATCACATTATGTGTTTTTAATATGTGTTTTCAATAGTGTTAATGCAAAGCATTACATTTCAGTATGCATTTAAATATTCATGGGCATATTAGGGAAAATTTTAGGGGCTAATATTTGTATGTGGGCTAATGTTTCATGTTTTTTTTCAAAAAACGATTGTCAATTTCTATATTTCCAAAAATAAATTCGCCCAAATTTCATAGTATACAATTATTTTACCTTAAAAATCACCAATATTATATATTGTCTAATATAAAATAATTAGAAATCTAAACAATTTTACAAAATTATCATTACACATTATAAATTTTGGATATTAGGGACTAGTAAGATTCGCCAAGATTGCTAAACTTTAAAATAAACTTTCATCCTTAACATTTTCCCTAGGCCATACTAATGTGTGCGAAAAGACGTTCAATACCATAATTATAAGATATTACATCACAGTATGTATCTGTATATATAAGGTGTATAAGCAACGAACATCGTTTCAACGGCTTCCTTTTCTCTTGCTATGAGTTTGGATGATGGGCTCTCACTTCGTATTTTGAAATGTCAACATGGTTAGCTAAAAGCAATTTCTCTAGACATTAATATTACCGATAGACACAAATTGTTAAGTTACCTTTAAATTTATTCTTTCTATATGCCCGTGTATTTATCCCCTTACCATTTTCACTTTCCGTATCAGTTTCATTTCCTTGCACCTCTTTATATATGCAGTTTTATAGTTCATCGATGTGTTCATTTATCACTAGCTTAGGTTAATATTACCTCTATATCTATCAAGCACCAAGAGGGATAAAATCCATTGAGGTTCCAACCTTTTCTCAAGAATTTCATTCTAAACAAAAGGTTTGCATCTCACTAGAGTTGATCCCTCTTGGCGCTTAATTGATTCGGATTTGAGATGGATCTAGATTGTTTTGCAATCAATTAATGAAAAATCGGTATATTTTTACCTAGTATTAGAACTCCATTCCACCAAATTTTGCAGTGCCCTTCGAAGGATGAAAATTTTATGATAATGAACTTCAACTTCCTATTTTACATTACATTACAAATGTAGCTTGTCAAGAAAACCATTATACTTCTTAACTAGAAGCTAATAAAGTTTTCGTTGCTAGTAGTGACATATGAATTGGCTCGAACATTATACATTGCAGGTGAGCTTGTCAATTTGGTCGTTAGACGTTTTAGTAGAAGATTTTATTATATAAATTAAAATTTTGGTAGAAATGTAGAATTTCAAATAAAGGAATTGAAATGGCTAGGCTTGACATGGTTGGGACCATATTTTTTAAAAATCGGAACCGGTGACTCGACTAGTCCACCTAATCAATTAGGTTTCAAATCGGAACCAGTCAAATCGGGACTGGTTAGATCTGAATGAACTAGTTTTAAAAAAGCACATGAAATAATTAATTTTTAATGAAAAAAACTATTTTTAGGATTTTAAACCATGATTCCAAACCAATAGACACAAAATATGAAAATTTTGCTCATATATATACCATGTAAAGGTGAATATATCAAAATGGCACCAAGTGCAATATATATCAACAACAAAATGTTTAATCAATGAGGTTCTAAATGGCCTCTAGAGTCTAAAAACAAAGCCTACAAACTATGGGGTCACTGGCCTACTACAAGTCTACATATATGATATTAGTGATCAATATTATTACTTGAAACCTCTCATCATGATCAAACTTAGTTGGTTAAGTCTCAACACCCAAACTTTGCAACTCCTTGAGTCACAAACTTCTCTTTCGGTTTAGTGACTTGAGTCTCAAACTTCTGTAGCTATTATGCCCTAATATGCCCTATTACTTCATTTGTTTCTTGTTGGAATAGGGTCTCTTAACAAGTTGCGAAACTGGTCCATTTTGGATATTTTTTATTAGATTTAATCTAGCGGAGGGGTTTTGGGGCAGGTTAAAGCCCCGAATGCATTGTAATGGGTAAAAGGGTAAACTATGGGTCTGAAAACCGCAGTTTGCGGACCATAGGAAAGTCTAGGCTAGATTGTTATAAATAGCGGAGAATTTTGTTTGTAAAGGACAAGAATGATGAGCTATTGATGCAAATTGTTGTTTAAGCTATCTGTTTGGGTTTTGGGGAAAGGACTCCTGCTCTCTGTGTGTGCGGAGATCCAAGTCCAGCTATGTGCAGACCCTGCTTCTGTGTGCGCGGGTTGGGAAGGGAATTGTAAGGAAGAATTGGTGAATGAATGAATAAGAAGGATTGATAGAGAATTGGATCTATGAGTAATCTTGTGTGAATTATTGTTAATTTTTGTATTGTGCATTTTCTGTCTTTAAGCTGCAAAGATATGTGCAAGTGTGTTTCTGGATCTGGATCTATTTATGTTCTGTTTATGTAATGATGTGTTACTATCATAAAGGCATATAACTATAGATCTAGCGCACGTGGATGCGAACAGAGACCTAATTAACCCTGTGCATAACGGGGTATCTGGGATTACAGGACCCAACGCAACTCTACTTGCTTTACCCATTCTTTCTCGGGGTGCGGAAACCTGGTTCCAGCACCCACCCATACTACTTCGGGTGAGACTCTGACCTGCGCAAGCAGGTCACTGCCGAAAGGACCAGTAGTATAGGGGTTTGTTGGAAAACCTTGCACACCGAACCTGAGTCAGGACCCCTCAAGCCAACAAATGGTTCCGTTGCCGGGATCGGAAGAAGTCTGAGAAAGGGATCAGGTAATGATAAGAGAATACTGCAAGCCTAAAAGAAAGGAGATTGAAGACTGGTTCAGAAGGTAGATCCAAGAATTCGTGGTAAAATAAAATCACAGTGAGGAGTTAACAGTGGAAAGGTGGAAAAATAGGTATATTCTTACAGAGAGCTACGAAATATTCTTTGTGACATTTGCGATTGAGCTTTAGTAGTGGCTGGCCAGACTTGTATAGTTCCAGAAGTGCTGGAAGGACGAACAAGTCACTTAGTGGACCCCGGAACTGATCCAATAGCTGGAAAAGACTGATAATACTATCACGCGTCTGGTAGATCACTGGGTGGATAGCATGCTAGGAGGGTTTGTGACGGAATTTTCCATTGATCAATTTTTCTTATACTCCAAGGTTGAACAACTATTCTTTAAAGGGTTCCAGGGAAAATTTCTGAGGACGTTATATTACTGTGCGAAAAGAGCATTCTGTGTAGTCATACTAATTGAATGACCTCAGATCTAGATGGGAGCGCAACGCGCAGTGGTAAATACTATCAGACCAACCTTGAAGGAGGGAGATCCGCTTATACTCTGTTGCAAGAACCAGCTGCGCAAGACCCGCCAGGTACATCGCCACCTAGGCCGCACAAAGGTAAGAACTCACCCATACCACCACCCCCCCTAGACAGTGATATGGTTGCGCAGTTGAAACTGCCTACCTTTAAGGGGGTAGGAGATGAGGATATGGATCGGTTCTAGTTCATTGCAGACTCTGTCTGGATTGTGCAGAATGTGGCGAACGATACGGTAAAGAGGGCACAGCTGTCGTTGGCATTCGAGGATAGGGCCCTGGACTGGTATATGCGATACATTGCCCAGAACGGGAGCGCATCCATTCAATATATCAAATATGCTCTGAAGCAACAGTTCTAAAAGCAGAAATCTTATTCTCAGCTGGTGGCGGAAGTAAAGGACTTCAAACAAGGTGCGTCTGAGTCAGTATGGGAGGCTGATCAGCAATTGAAGAAGGCAATCAAGGAAGGAGGATTCGAGTATGATGATAGACATGATACGGAATGGTTCATCGTTATGTTGTTACCTCACTTGTGCATGCCAATGAGTCATCAGACCTTTGAGTCGCAGGAGAAAGCTGTGGAAGTCGCTATGAAACTAAAAGCTGCCCCCCGAGAGGATACATCGGTAGGGGTACAACAAATTCAGGAACAACTTGGGGCTATGTATATGGAAATACAGAACCTGTGAAAGGAGCGATAAAAAGACTGTTGCGCAGATCTTTGGTGCATACAATGTTAGGTGTATTGCCATACAAAGGATCAATGCCCTTTATTAACAGATTACATGCAAGTGGGAGGACCTAGTCTAGTATGCCCAGGAACAAGTAGGGAACCTATTCTATCACGACCAAGGTCAAGTGGACCTGCGCTATGGTGTGATGACTGTCGGGTAGCAGGACTGCATGATATGAACCATTGCCCTTGGCTAGGTGCGTACATCCCAAAGCTGAAGCAACAATGGTGCAGATTCTGTCGATCAGTGGGACACGATGACCAGAATTGTCGTACTTATGATTTAATGACGGATCATGGGAAATTATATAGGGTAATATCAGACCCTGCATCACCAATAATTTCTGTGCATTTTGGAGGATCACTAGCCCGAGGTAGAGGAGGTCAGGGAGGAAGCGCCGGATGAGGACGTGGGCAGCTAATTTGTCATAACTGTGGGGAAATAGGACACTTTTCCAGAGAATGCCCAAATCCCACTAGACCATCATGCAATTATTGTAGGCAGTTGGACCATGTGGTGGAGGATTGCCCAATTTTAATAGCCAAGATGCAGGAAAAACAACCCACCCCTACACAAAACGTACAAAGAGTTAAAACCAAGCTAAGGAATATGAGTCCAAGTGTAAAAGCCATGACCGGGATGGTCACCCAGGGGGCTAAGAAGGAGCTTTCCCCTCAGGAGGGAGTGAATTTCAAAGAACAAGTACCCCTGGTAGGCCCCATGCAGTAGTCGACGCAACCCCAGCTAGAAGAGGGAGTGGAACCATTTTTGGAGGCATGTCTGAAATTGCTACAAAACCCGAAGGCCGTAGGAAATCTCCAAGCACTACTAAATGCCTGCGTAGCTCGGCCCAATCTGATCTCTGTGGCCAAGGATGTACACAAAATATACAGCTATAAGAAACTTACTGGAGGAGAAATGCGATTGATTGCACAGATCGGTGACTACGAGATGGATCAGGTCATTTTGGACCTTGGATCGGATGCGAATGTATTACCAAAGTAGACATGGCAGCGAATGAGAAAGCCTAATTAGAGTGGTCCACCATCCAGCTATGAATGGAAAATCAACAAAAAATTATCCCTCTAGGTAGGCTACCAAAATTTATGGTTGAAATCGCAGGGGTAAGTGTCCTAGCTGACTTTGAAGTAATAGAAATTGTGGAAGATGTGGATCCCTACCCTGCGCTCCTTGGGCTGGATTGGGCAATCGACATGGGGGGTGTCATCAATCTCAAGAAGCACAACATGGTGTTTGAAAACAAAGGTACGCGCGTCATAGTGCCACTAGATCCAGCCGAAGGCGCACGGTATACAGAGCCAGCCTATGAGGAGGAGGAAATAGATCACATTTATAAATTGACTGCGCAGGATGAAGATCAGGATAACCCCACAGATGAAGGAGTGCTCTACTGGGGAAATGACAGTGAATTTTTTTCCGACTCTGATGAGGAGCTGGAGAATTGGCAAGGTCGGTTGCATGACGTTTCAGCGCTACGATGTCTTCGGACCACCAGAAATTTCCGTCGCATATCTACCAAGGAAAGAGACTTACATTGCCATAATGACACAGGAGATAGTTAGGATATTTTTGAACCTAAAATCCCCACGGAACACGGGCTAGGAACACTACCACTAACATTGCACGAAGCACCTGTGCAATGGCCGATGCTCTTCACTTAGGAGAAGTATTGGAGTAGGGTGACCCTGCACTTCAGGCACCCAGCTGCTAGATGGGCTCCGCTGTCAGTCAAACTACGCAGATACTTGCTGACATACAACACTCAAGGGTGTGATCGCACCATGCCCGCACAGGCTTACCTGGCTACCGCTGCCCTAAGTGCGCATTCAATTACGGACCCACCTGAACCCACGTGCAATTGGGAGAATTTGCACTCACTTCAAGTAAAAAATGGCACTAGGACACATGGCGCAACCCTATCATACAAGGAAAACCTGATCAAGAGCGACGTGCATGGCTCGAGAAGATTTATGACCTATGTGCAGATCTGCTACCTGACCCCTGTCATGAAACGCCTAGCATCGACCTTAATTTAGGGTACGTGAATGACACGCAGGCGTCATCCGAGGTCTGACGTCCCATGGAAAATTCCTCAGGTGCGAATAACGACCATTAGTACACCCCCTTTTGACAAGAAAGGGACATTACAGTTACGCAAATTAAGCGGTGAGCCATCAATGCAGCCATTTATGGTAAGTTATATTTGAGTTTTTGATGGTAAGTTTTCCGTACGGACTACTCCACCATCAAATCGCTCTGGATGGTGTGCAGTTGGCAGAATAACTTCGTACCAGGCTATTTATTGGTTCTACAATATGTTCATGTTATCGGCTTACTGGTTCTCTGCGATCATTGACATTCTGTGGAACGCCCATTCTCTTGTTGCTATGGTGGATCCTAACCAGCCGAATGATTCGTTCCCGGGTTGCTCAACGCCCGCAGACATCATCTTGAAAGGCCCTGGGACTGAAGAGAGTAATTAGATGACCGAGTGATGGCCGCTTGTAGCAAGAATTACCTGCAACCCACGTAGAGAGAGGAACCATTGTTGTGCATGAGGAATAACCAACCTTCACACCCTAAGGATGATCGCAGGACCCAGCAAAAAGGCCTTGGACGAGATAACAAAAGAGGGTACGTTAGTACCGCAGTCCCCCACCCGCAACGTCACAGTCAAGTCACAACTGGTTCTACGCCAAGAAGGAACGCTGAGATACAAGGACATGCTACGACTTCTCCGCAACTCCAGAGTACCGCCCAGCAGAAGCAATGTGTGTTCACTCCCTCTCACTGCCCTAGTTCACAGTCATGATCTAACCGCTAGGGACATCCAAATTGATCTAGTGCAGGTATATCGGACAGAGCTATAAGGAATATCCACCAGAGTATTGCAAGAGGTTCGCCACCATGCCCAAACTACACAACAGCAGTCTGCATGCCTTGGGAAGTACGGGGCCAGCGGATCGCATTGGTCACCGACGCAGCGCATGTTATTCAGGCACAGCTTACGCAAGGTGCATAGTTGGTCAAAATAGCTATGCAACTATGGAGAGTAGTCCAGCACCACTCAATGCTTCAACATTTCCAAAAGAAATTATAGCAGGCGGACGCTGCTCTGGATCAAGTCAGAGCTTCCTCGCACTCCGACATCTCCACACAGCGTCTAGCCGTCATGGAAAAGATTGAGAACCTTCACCACACCAAGCATATCGTCCGAAAATGATTGAAACCATGGGCCGATACTGCACTATAGCTCACCCAGGATGCTCAGTCCGTCATTGTGCACCTCCACCGGCTGCTAGAACGAGTTATTGCGGCTCCAGACGGTCCTACCTCCCTGACACTTGTCAACATTGCGCAGCAAGCTGTGACCCAGAGTCAGGAAGTGCTCCCTCCACTCATCCACGCTCTTGCTACCTTACTCACACAAATAGAAGCCGCACTACTGTAGTGACTCAGGATGAGTCACAATATTGTGTTGGGGGACTGTTGGAATAGGGTCTCCTAACAAGCTGTGAAATTGATCCATTTTGGATATTTTTGATTAGATTTAATCTAGCGGAGGGGTTTTAGGGTGGATCAAAGCCCCAAACGCATTGTAATGGGTAAAAGGGTAAATTAGGGGTCTGAAAACCATGATTTTCAGACCATATGAAAGTCGAGGCTAGATTGTTATAAATAGCAGAGCATTTTGTATTGTAAAGGACAAGAATGATGAGCTATTGATGCGAATTGTTGTTTAAGATACTGTTTGGGTTTTGGGGAAAGGAATCTTGCTGGTTGTGTGCACGGAGATCCAAGTCCAGCTATGTGCGGATCCTGCTGCTGTGTGCACAGGTTGGGAAGGAAATTTTAAGGAAGAATTGGTGAATGAATGAATAAGAAGGATTGATAGAGAATTGGATCTGTGAGTAATCTTGTGCGAATTATTGTTAATTGTTGTATTGTGCATTTTTTGTCTTTAAGCTGTGAAGATCTATGTAAGTGTGTTTCTATATCTGGATCTATTTCTATTTTGTTTATGTAATGTTGTGTTACTATCATAAAGGCATATAACTATAGATCTAGCGCACGTGGATGCGAACAGAGACATAATTAACCCTGCGCAGAATGAGGTTATCTAGGATTACAGGACCCAGTGCAACTCTTCTTGCCATACCCATCCTTTCTCAGGGTGCGGAAACCTAGTTCCAACACCCACCCATACTACTTTAGGTGAGACTTTGACCTACGCAAGAAGGTCACTGCTGAAAGGGCTAGTAGTATAGGGATTTGTTGGAAAACCTTACACACCGAACCTGGGTCAGGACCCCTCAAGCCAACAATTCTCCACATGGATTTACATGGCCTCCTATCCCAACAAATTGTTGCTTGAACTTATTAATACTCCGTCCTTCAATAGAGTTTTGGAAATGTTTGCATTTCATTTTTCCATCAATGATATCACAATGAGCCCATGTTGTATCCTTGGCCTTTGGAGGCATGATGGATACTACTTAGCTCAAACTCTTTGTTGTTCCATTACTCCAGCAAAAATTAAACACTCTCCAAGCTCACAACAACTCCAATTGAGATGTGTGAGGAAAATTAGAGGGGATACCTCCTTTTATTGACTTAGAGGGTTTTTTTTAGAGGGAAACATTATTTTACTTCCAAACCACCTCACAAGCCTCTAAGAATTCTTTTGGTGGGTATGTGTTCGACCTAGTAATGAACTGGCTGGTATATGACTAAATCGATCAGTTTATGGGAAAACCAGTCGGTTTTGTCATAAACTGGCTCATCTGTGCCCTGTTTGTCTAAAAAAAGGGCGAATCAAACATTACACTAGGGGTTTTCAACGGTTTGGTTGGTTTGGCCAATGCACCAGTCAGTTTGACCGATTTCTGGTTCATACCGACCAATTTTTAAAACTATGGGTTGGGAAAAGTGGAACTATAGACCCGAACTTAGACCATCATCTTGATTTTAAGAAACCTAAACTTGGAAAGTACTCCACCTTCACTGATTATAATTTAAATGCAAACTATCAGTTTCTTGAGAATGATGGGTGTTTTTGTAATTTAGAGAGAAAGACTACAATAAATTCAAAATTTGATAGATATGTATGATGTGCAACAAAGACAAGATGTAGATGATGAAATTACTATTTTTTTAATGGTCAAATGGATTGAATTTAATGTCACATGTTCTCCTTTCTCCAAGGAAATGACGATGAAAGTTATGGATCAACTATGGTTTACACATAGGTTCTAATAAATTAAGAATGACTTTGTTAGATATGGGGGTCTCAAAGTGGAAAGGGTTAATGGAAGACCTTAAGCAAGCTTGGGTTTTGTTAGGGTGCTCAATTATCATTTGTGGTTGAATAATGATTCGACAAAGGCCCTTATTTACCTTTATAGAAGGGCCCTACTTCTTAAGGGAAATTGATTGTATTGTAACTATGGGCTTATCATTCGTTTTTGAAGTATCAAAGGATATAACCAAAGAGGTTGGTCCTCCAATTATGGCTCAAGTTATTAGACGTGCACTATTGGATTTATAATTTGTTGGATTGATGAGTCAAAGTAAATATAGACATATTTTGGACTCCTTATGTGTATGTACTAAATAAAAACTCAATATTTTTTTTCAAAATTCCTTGTATCACATGCACTATTTTATATGCAAGAGAAGTGCGTAAGTGCTTTTGGAACTTTTGTCTATTTACAAGATTCTTTGAAAAAAAGAATTCCTTAAAAAAACAAATACAATATATGCCACCTAATTCATTCTTCTTGAGATTTTATGTGAAATATTCCTTACAAGATACTATTGATAGCGTTCAGTGGTCTAGATTCTAGACAAGTGGAAACAAAAGTAGAGCATGAAAAGAATGTTAAAGAATTGGTTTTGAATGGCGATTGTTAGGTTGAATGCAAATATAATGTATACTTTACATCATTGTTAATGGAAATGATTATATATGTAGATTCAAATTCTGTATTGATGGGGAATATATGAGAGGAAGTTGACAAAAAAACTGGAAAGATAATATAGGGATAAAATTTGAAGGGAAATGTCATATTTCAATTTTAAGGGTCGTCATATTTTTACCCTTCTATATGGATGAGTTAAAATAAACCATACTATTTTTGTTAGTGTGTTTGGCGCACAAATGTACCAAAACACACTTGCTTAAGGGGGGCAGCTTTACCCTCTTAATTTATTGGTCACGAGAAGAAAATAGATGGATTCAAGCAAGTTAGTGGAACATGCTAAAGCTTAAACATACTAGATAGAGAAATAGCATGCATATTCAAACATAAAAACTAAACTAAAAAAAATAAAACAAAAGCTCTCAATAGATTCAAACAACTTCAATAATCCAAATGACGATGCTTACGTCACCTCTTATTGAGTGCTGGTAGGAATGAAGGATGACACTTTTACCCACTTGCCAAGGGGCCCTTAGAACTATGGAGTTCCAAGTACTGATGCAAGGATGTCTTTACTTCCGAGCTGCCTTAGCGATCCCACTAGCCCTAGAATGGGTCTAGCCACAAATGAGACAAACTATAATATTGATTCCTAGTTAACGAATGGACGGCGATTCAATATATGACTTACCGGAGGTCCTACACTGTTGTTGTCATCGGAAAGAGTGGTTTCCTCTCACTCCTGGTTTGACAGATCATGATCTACTCGCTTTCACACTCAAATACCTGCACATGCACAAGAAAAAACGACGATATACAACATACTATTTCTCATTCGAAACTATCAGTTAGTTGAAGAAGACTAAATCAATTGCATCAGATAATCAACATAACACAATGATGGAACCAACACCATAGTCAAGTATATTAATGAAAGAAAGGAAGAGTACAACCAAGCTTTGACGTTTCAGTCTCCTCCAATAGGGTTCCGACGGAGTGCGTCTCACAAAGGCTTGTTGGGAATTCGGACGAGGCTCTCTCTACGAAATTATCCTTGGTTCTACCTTATCAATAGAAATTACTGAGCTATAGTATCTCTTCTCCAAGTTCGGCTTCTGGGCTATATGTTCAGCTAGCTTTCATAAAGGGAGAAGACCTATTTATATAGAGGGAGAGGGAGAGGTTAGGATCCCTATAATCATGGGATGGAGTCCTATCTTCTAAGAGTGTTCCATGGGAGGTAAAAAACCACTACCTAAATGGAGAGATCCGTGGCATATCAACTTTAACCACTTCTAATGAGTCGTCCCTGAGGTAGTTAGAAGGAAAATTC
Source organism: Pinus albicaulis (assembly GCA_034641835.2). NCBI lineage: Eukaryota > Viridiplantae > Streptophyta > Pinopsida > Pinales > Pinaceae > Pinus > Pinus albicaulis. Next base: position 908,553,867 of record CM076581.1, read on the forward strand.
CACCTCTATTTGTTAAAAAACATTCCTAAAACAATTGGCACGTTCACAACATTGAGACAGAGCGCCAGGTGGCACAGGCTCTAGTGAAAATCTTCCACATCGGCGCAAGGGATGAACTGGCTACTCGCACCAAGGCCAAAACATAGGTTTTTGTGTGCTTTTTGAGGAAATTTTCAACATGAGAAATGATGTCCTTATGCAGAAGGATGCAAAGAAGGTGTTTGCAGAGATGACATCGTTCACAGGTCATGGGAATGATCCTCCAATATGTGGGACGAGAGATTGCAGGGATGGTGACAAAATGTTGTGTAACAGGTAGCTTTAGAGGATGCCTGGGGTTGAGTCGACCGCTTGACCCAAGGGATGCCTACTCGAGGCTTTTTGGACGACCTCGAGGATGTTTGGCTGAAGACCTTGATGGCCCAGGAGAGGGGCTATCGGCTGGTTTTATGTTGGGTGGCAATATTCGTGTTGACGAAAGCTCCAGTACTTGTACCAGGAGTGGCAGTGGGTCTAGGTGCCCCACCTGGGGGAGCACCGCCCTAGAGTCTTTTTGTACAAGAGGAAAGCACCCATTATGAGGATGCTGCCCCTATTTTTGTCAACTTATATATGTATCTTTTGGGCTGAATTATGGGTCAGATAGTATTTTTTGTACTCAAACACATACATTTTTGGTATATATATGCGATAGATATTTTTTCTGGCTCTATATGGTAGGCCTCCTGTTTCTGTTTATGGATTATTCTATGCTGATGGATATCTATGTTTTCTATGTTTTTGTTTTTTATGTATGATTGTTTATCCGAGATGCATTCCAGTTTAGAATATTGTTAGCTATGTGATCAGTTGTTCAGTTTTGACTCTTTGGTATATGTGTGAATGTAATGTGGTGAAATTGTCTGCTTAATGTTTTTGCACACAAATTGTTGTGTAACCAGCTCCAAAAATAGAAGAAAAGAGATATCAATGCCTTAGAAATGAGCCACTTCGAGGGGGCAACCTCCAATACATTACATAAATGAGCAATTCTTGGATGATACAATTTACAAAACCTCCTTTCTATATATAGGAGTCCATGTGGCCATAATGTAATCCTAGTGGGCCACAATGTAATCCTAGCCGACCTAACAATAATAATTTAAGTGCACAATAATAACAAAATGGGGGTTACAAGGGTACAATAATAACAATAAGGGGGTTACACTAACAATAATAAGGGACTATACTAGTGATATAGGGACCTAACATGCCCCTCTCCTTCAAAAAAGTGTTGTCCTCAACACTTGAGTAGCTCCGGGTGCTTCTGTATAAAATTCTCATCCTCCCATATAGAATCTTCAGTGGGTAAGTTCTTCCACTTGATGAGATACTCTGAAATTGATCGATTCCGTAGCTGTCGAGTTCTTGTTTCCATGACCGCTTCAGGTTCCAATATGATTTTTCCTTCCTTATCAAGTTCTGGCAATATTGTTTGAACTGGAAGATTTTCACCTATAACCTTCTTTAAGCATGAAACATGGAAAACTGGATGTACTCGCGAAGAAGCAGGAAGCTCCAATTTGTATGCCATAGTACCAATCTTTTGCAACACCTTGTAAAGACCATAGTACTTTGGCGATAATTTATTATCCTTCTTAGCTTGCTTGAGGGACATTTGTTTGTATGGTTGTAGCCGTAAAAATACCCAGTCTCCTACATCAAAACTTCTCTCTCTGCAATGTTGATCTGCCTGTTGTTTCATTCGATTTTGTGCCAAATTCGGGTTATCCTTTAAGAGTTGGAGAACTTCTTGTTGATGCTCGATGTGATCTTCCACTGCTTGAAACATCGAATTTTCTCTTAAATATGATGTGATTGACAGTGGGTGATATCCATAAAGTGCCATAAATGGGGTCATTTTTGCTGCAGTATGGAAGGAAGTGTTATACCACCATTCGGCGAGAGGTAACCACTTGACCCATTGTGTTTGTTTATCAGATACAAAACAACGAAGATATCCTTCCAAACATTTATTTACTATCTCGGTTTGACCATCAGATTGAGGATGATAAGATGAGCTATGAGCTAATTGAGTACCCAAACAAGAAAATAACTCCGTCCAAAAATTTCCGGTAAAAATGGGATCTCTGTCGCTCACAATAACCCTTGGGCTTCCATGTAGCTTTTGAATTCTGTCCATAAATGTAGTAGCAACTGTACTTGCTTTAAATGGATGAGATAATGCACAAAAGTGTGCATGCTTGGTAAGTCTATCAACTACCACCATGATGACACTCTTTCCTTCGGACTTAGGTAAACCTGTGATAAAATCCATTGAAATCTCCTCCAAACGTTGACTTGGAATGGATAAAGGTTGTAGAAGACCCGGGGTCTTAATTGTCTCAACTTTATTCTGCTGGCAAACCAAACATTCCACCACAAACTTTTGAATATCAGATTTAAGGCCATCCCAAAAAAATTCTTTCTTCACCCTGTGGTAAGTTTTTAAAAATCCTGAGTGTCCTCCTAAAGGAGAAGTGTGCAATTCTAGAAGAATCTTTTGTTTTATTTGGGAATTCTTACAAAGATATAAGCGATCTTTGTACCATAAGGAATCATTTTTCCAACTAAATGTATCAGATGTACTAGGATCTTGCTGCAACTTTTGGATGAGTGTCCATACATGTTTGTCCTTCTTCCATTCATCTCTTGCTTCAGTTATCCAATCTGGTTGGATAATAGAAATGGCACAAAGCAATGCTTCCACCTCTTCATCCTTTCTTGAGAGTGCATCTGCAACAACATTAAGCTTTCCTTTTTTATAGATTATTTCAAAGTCATAACCCAACATCTTTGTGACCCATTTTTGTTGCTCTTCTGAAGATAGTCTTTGTTCCAAAAAGTGTTTAAGACTATCATGATCAGTTTTTACCTTGAAGTGTCTTCCCATTAGGTAAGTTCTCCATTTCTTTAGTGCATGTAGTATTGCTAACATTTCCTTATCATAAATAGGTTTCTGTAAATACTTTCCTTTGATTGGACGACTTTCAAAAGCAATGGGTCTTCCTTCTTGCATTAAAACTGCACCAATTCCATTTTCTGAGGCATCACATTCCACAATAAAGGTTTTTGTGAAGTCTGGTGTAGCTAAGACCGGTGCTAGGCACATTGCCTCTTTAAGACGTTCAAAGGCCTTAGTTGCTTCAAGAGTCCATGAAAAAGCATCTTTCTTCAATAATGTTGTTAGAGGTGCTGTTCTCCCATAATTCTTAACAAACTTGCGATAATACCCTGTTAACCCGAGAAATCCTCGCAACTACTTTATGGTTCTGGGGACTTTACATTCCTTAATGGCTTTAATTTTGTTAGGGTCTACTTTAACACCCTCGTGAGATACAATATGACCCAGATATTCCACCTCTTGTACTCCAAAGAAACATTTGGATGTTTTTGCATATAATTGTTTCTCCTGCAATAGTTTGAGCACCCTATCAACATGTTGAACATGATCCTTCCAAGAACTGTTGTAGATTAGTATATCATCAAAAAATACTAGCACAAAATTTCTAAGGAAGGGTTTGAAAATGGAATTCATCAACCCTTGAAATGTAGAAGGTGCATTGGTAAGGCCAAAAGGCATGACCAAAAATTCATAATGACCCTCATGAGTTCGAAATGATTTTTTTGGAATATCTTCAGTCTTCATTCTAATTTGATGATATCCTGAACGAAGATCCAACTTGGTAAAATAAATTGCTCCATGTAATTCATCCAATAATTCATCAATCACAGGAATGGGAAATTTATCTTTAATGGTGAGCTTATTGACCTCCCTATAATCCAGACACATTCGCCATGATCCATCCTTCTTGTGTACCAATACTACAGGAGCAGAGAAAGAACTTTGACTAGGTTGAATTATACCCGCCTCTAACATTTCTGCAATCATACGTTTAATTTCGCTCTTTTAGAAGTAAGGATATCTATAAGGTCTGATGTTTGGAGGAACACTTCCTGGAATCAAATGAATAGCATGATCATGATCACGAATAGGTGGGAGTCCTTTGGGAGTTTCAAACACCTTGGAATGATTGTCCAAAACTTGTTGGAGATCTGCAGAAATAGATGATTTTGATGTCGAAACTTCTAGTGAGCATAATTGTGCAATTACGCCTCGTTGTTCTTTCTTTAGAAGCTTTGTCATGACATTAGAGCTTATCATCCTTCCCGGCTTCCCTTCAATACCCCGTAATTCGACTTCCTTTCCTTCTGAAAAAAATTTCAAGAAAAGTTCTTGAAAATTAAAAGCTACCGTCCCCAAAGATTGTAACCATTGTACTCCTAGTACAACATCAGCACCTCCCATAGGAATGGAAAACATTGGACTAGTCAATACATATTCCCCCATGGTTAGCTTGATATTATGGCATTTTCCAGAGAAATTTATAGTTCCTCCATTTTCAACCATTACTTCACATTTTGGTGCTGGGTATAGGAAACAATTTAATTCCTTGGCTACCTTACAATGAATAAAATTATGGGTGCTACCTGAATCAATCAACACTATTACCTTTTTCTTCTTGAATTTTCCTTCTATCTTGAGAGTTTGAGGAGTGGTAATTCCTGCCAGTGCATTACACGATATGGTCGGATTCATTTCTTCCTCTTCTAGGGTTGGTTCCTGGTGTATATCCTCTTCTTGTTCATTTTCTTTTTCCTCTTCACAATCTATGTAAAATAATTTCTTCTCAGCACACTTATGACCTTTAGTGTATTTGCTATCACAACTGTAGCAAAGCCCTTTTGCTCTTTTTTCTTCCAATTGTTGTGGTGTCAAACTTGTAGGTTGTGGAAATCTAGGCGTAGCAACACTTCCTTCTTTATAGAATTGAGTGGTAGGATTCCTTGTCGCCATTATTTTACATTCAAATTTTCTTGCCAACCTGAATGCCTTCTCCAATGAATCTGGTTCCAAAACACGAACTTCATGTTGGATATTATCCTTTAAAGTGCCTATGAAGAGATCGATCATGTGTTCCTCTGGAATATCAGTTACCCTTATATTCAATTTTTGGAATTACTCAATGTGCTGCCCCACTAAACCCTTTTGTTTGAGATTTATCAATTGGCTAAAGAAGGTGTTTCTCTTTGTATCCTCATAATGTGCTATCATTTCTTCAGTAAAAATTGACCAAGTGACAATTTTTTTACGAGAGCAAAGCCATTGATACCATACAAATGTCTTTTGTTCTAAATGTAAAGTTGCAATGCGTACCTTTTGTGTGTTTTGCACATTATGGAGATCAAATATTGCTCCATCTGTAGTATCCATGTTACAGGATCCTTTCCATCAAACTTCCTCATATCCATTTTTGGAATATGGTGGTTGTTCCCGCCAACATTAGAGTTTATGAAATCACGATTAACATTTATTTTGTTCTCATCATGAGTTTCCTCTACTATCTTTTCACCATTAGGAAACATTTCTTGTATCAACTTTGTCAAACCATCCATGTCTGCTTTTAGATCATTCTTCATGTTTTCCATGTTGTATTTCATGTCATCCATCTTAGCTTCATGCGGCTTCCATACCATCCATATTATTCCACACCGTCCATCTTCACTTCCACGCCTTTCTTCAAAACTTCCATTTCATTTTTGTTGCTCTTTGCGAGAGTGAAATTTGTTGCACTTACTCTTGTAATTTTGATAGATCATGTTGCAATTCTTCATCTTCATGAGTCATAGTAGAGCCTTCTGAAGGCTTAATGGGTGTTGAATTATTTTTACGGGGCATATTTTAGAACCCAATACTGATATCTATTCTAAAATATTCCCTTGGAATCAATTCAAATTGATTCTTCAAACAAGACTTATGCAATTCGGAAAAAAAAATACACACCTTTTTCTTGCTTTTGAGGAGCTCGATATTGAAATTGGATTATATTTGTTATTGCAGCACTTCAATATTTTATTTTCAGCACCAATGTATCCCTCTGAATTATCTTTCAAATGCCACAGGTCTGACCTGATTTGGATTCTCCAAGACAAAGTTGTGTCCAATCTCCCACAATGACCTAATTATGGACTGGTTCAGTAGAGCGAAATTGTACAACTTTCCACGTGTCACTGTTTCATCCTTTGTCTCTGAAATTGATAGCCAAAACTAAAAAGTCCATGTACTTACGTAATTTTTACAACATATCAATGGGTGCCCGAGAGAGAGATTTATTGAAATTTTCCCACGATCACCTATTTGAGATGAAATTAGGGAGCCTGAAAAAGCACTACCTTCCACAGATCATATCTCCAACAATATTGCGAACCAAGCTATGAAATTTTTTGACAAGTTTCCTTAGGATTTCAGCTTCGCACCATAAAAATTTCAGATTCTGAACCTCAGTAGAAAATTTTTTATAGCGCAAATGCCACGATGACCTGTTTAGGAGCCTAAAAAAAGACCTAACTTCCACAGATCATATCTCCGAAAATATTGCGAACCAAGCTCTGAAATGTTTAGAAAATATTCCTCAGGATTTCGGCTTCGCACCTTAAAAATTTCAGGCTCTGAAACTTTGTAGAAAAAAATTTATGGTGAAAATGCCACGATGACTTGTTTGGAGCAGCGAAACCCTAGAATCCAAAGCTCTGATACCAAATGTTGTGTAACCAGCTCCAAAAATAGAAGAAAAGAGATATCAACGCCTTAGAAATGAGCCACTTCGAGAGGGAAACCTCCAATACATTACATAAATGAACAATTCTTGGATGATACAATTTACAAAACCTCCTTTCTATATATAGGAGTCCATGGGGCCATAATGTAATCCTGGTGGGCCACAATGTAATCCTAGCTGACCTAACAATAATAATTTAAGGGCACAATAATAACAAAATGGGGGTTACAAGGGTACAATAATAACAATAAGGGGGTTACACTAACAACAATAAGGGACTATACTAGTAATATAGGGACCTAACACAAATATTTTATAAACAGATGTGAATCTCTTATCTCAAATGCCTGGTTTAACTATGACACTTCTAACTGGGAATCAAGGTAGATGTGTATATGGTGTATGCCCTGATTAAGGGCATCACACATAATTCTGATGATGATGTCATATTCTACCTGATTGTTTTTTGCTGCACTGTTACAAACAACATTGGTGTTGAGTGGTGATCAGTCAGGGTGATAGATAACCCAGGCGGCTGTTGCTAAAATTTGAGACCATTGTGATGCTCCATTAGTAAATCTGAAATAAGGGTCAGGTTGGTAATCCATTGTGGCACTAGAGTGTGTTTTTTAATAGGTCTTTTGGTAAAAAATTTAAAGTGGTTGTGTTTGTGTACGTTGATTCTAGGGGAGGGCTTTCTCGGCCCTTATGAGTAGAACTTCTTGAGGTAAAGGCTATTGACGGGGTTACTGAGGCATGTTCCGTCTAGCTCAGTCAAGATGTATGCCCCCTTGAGGAGGAAATTTTTTATGATGTAGGGTCCTTTCCACAAGGCTTCGAACTTTCCTGGTCGTAGGGCTTCTTTTACGACATTGTTGCGGAGGACTATTTTTCCCTCGGCGAATGAGCGGTGGCTGATGCGGCAGTAGAACGATGCTTTTACCGATTTCTTGTGGGCCTCGTTGTGTTGTAGTGACTTTCATCGGATTTCATCGATAGGCTCTAGTTGTACTAGATGTTTTTCTAGAGGCTGGGTATCATAAAGGAATTTGATGGTGGCATGTAAATTCGGGATCTCACAGAAATCAATGTAAAAGCATAGGTTACCTTGGTTTTTTACAACGAGAATAGGGTTGGGAACACAAGATGTGTGAGTTGCCCAAGTTCTGGTTCTAATACATGATGATATGAATTTTATATGGTGCATCGTGTCGTCGATGTTTGGTCAGGGGAGAATCTTCGTAATGGGAGCTTGCGTGAGCGCAAGGTTGGGTCCCCTGTTAGGATGGTAAATTTCCTGTCGGTAGAAATTGTGCCTTGTGAAAAGGTGCCTATTTGTTTCCATTAGCAGGCATAGGTTCGTGGTTATGGCCAGTGTAGATGGTTTGTGGTACCACTATGCTAACTGAGTAGATTATGTGGGAATCAACACTACTCTTTGTCCCAGATGTGGATGCTTGGAAAGGATCTATTGTAGAAGATGAGAGCTTCTGCTTCGATTTCCGAGTTTTTGCCTTGGGTGTGTCCAACTATTTTTGGGAGTGTAGATTTAACGCTGCTCTTTCCTCTTTAAGCTTCGGGATATGTTCACATTTTATTGTATGATGAAAGTGTGAACAAATCCGGCAATAAGTGTGTGTGATTTTCTCTTGGTTAGAGTGAAGTATCTATGGGAGAGAAGAGACTATGTGAAAAATTCTTGCGAGGTGCTTCAGTTCTTCCCAATGATTGACCCAGTGGCCAATCAGGTCGCATAGTGAACATGTTATCCTAGGTTGGACCTGGGTCATGCTTGGTTGGTGCGCCATCCCAATTTTCCCATTACACCGATGTGGGTGTCGGGTTGGTGGCCTAGGGGTAATATACCTTCTATACCAGTTGAGGAGATTGTCTCATTTCTTTTCTAATGTATGTATCATATCAATTAGAGGACGTATGTTCGAGATATAGGTACAACGTTTTTCATGGTAGTTTCCCTAACATACTAGGAAAAATAGCCTAGATATGGGGTTCTCGTCCTGTTCACTTGGTGGCGTGACTGGGTAATAGTGGCGTAGCGCTTCTAAGTTAGGGCAAGTGGTGACCAAATGATTGGGAATTTTACACAACGCACATGTTGGTATTCTCTATAGAGGGTGGTTGGGGGTAACTAAGGGTTCTTTGATTGGTTGCTTTTTAGCTGACAGAAAGAGTATGGATCTACTCGTCACATATTCTTGGATTGTCAAGTTGTTCATAGATTTCGAGTTAGAGCCATCTTCTCGAGAGAGGAAAACTATAGATGAGCGCAAACTAGCTAGCGCTGCACGGAATCTAGGGATTTAGTGACAATGGCATACCAAGTGATTTCCACCACATATCTGACATGAATACCTAGGTATTTGGGTCAGGGCAATATACTACATGAACAAAATACCATCCCTGGAACATTTCAAAAGTTGGGAAATTGATGATGAAATGATCACACTCATCACAGAGTACACAACATTCGATGGAAGGAGGGGGAATGGCTGGGATTCTTTCAGGCGATTGTTGCTCTTCCTATAGGTATAGAATAACATGAGGCTCATCTCCAGACAACTTGGTGCAAGGATCCTCTTGATAGGATTCCTCGAAGGTGTGTAAGGTGTCCCTATGTCATGGGATCTCTGAGAAATGATGGGTATAGTGTCCATAATTGCTTCACATAGCGCATGCATGATTGGTACGCAATGCTTTGCCTTTACTTTTAGTGGCAGGTTCATTTTTCCGGGAACGTGGTGTCGTGGTGTCAATTGCGGAGCTGAGGAGCGGTTTTAATTCATCCAGCTCTGGGAAAATGTGGGTAGGGTGGCCTACTACGTCACATATGGCACAGCGTGGTGATTCCCGTTGCGTGGTGGGAATCTCCACCTTCTTTCCTCTTCTCTCGATTTTCTTAGTCGTAATCATTGGTTTTGTAAAGGGAATTTCCTTTACAGGGATGTTTGCGACAGTCTCCTGAATAGTTGGGGCCAGTTCGGGATTGATAGGGATTAACCCTATAGAGGTGATGTGCGTGACTCCAATTGGAGTGGGTGGGACTAGGTACCAAATTGATATTGAAAATGGTAAGTTTGGTAGGACCACCATGGCCATGATCTGTTGTGACACAAAACTAGTTCCAAGGAAGACGAAAGGCGTTTGAGAGGCGACGTAGGCTAGAGAGGTTGCCGTGGTCGAGGACTTGGTGTCATTACTGCTCATTGTTAGGTCCTCGTAATTTTTTAGATTGGGGAGAAAAAATGAAACAGGGGTAATGTCAGACCAGTCTTTGGAGTCCTAGGACCTAGCCTTCTTGGACTCAGAGAGGGATCTCTCTATTTTGTGCAAAGGATATGAACTTGTTTTCTTTTTAGGTTTTGATATTAGGCTAGTTATTAAGTTTTAGGGTTTGTTTGTTTGTTTGGTTGGTTGGCAAGTTTTTAAGTAGGTTAATAGAGTGGGGAATATCAATCCATTGGGCTATGGAGTCTCCAAAAGTCTTAAAATCTATAAAAATGAGTCAAAGATAGTTCAAAGGGCAAGTTGGAAAGATCAAACGGATCTAATTAGGTCAAGGGAGAGTGAAATAACATGGATTTCTGAATATAGTGAGTTAAATGGGAAATCAAGGATCCTTTAACAAACCAATAAACAAGAAAAATATTCTAATATGATAGCATAATGAAAACTTGAAGAGCAATGAAGGATTCCTCAATATAACCTAGGCTAAGCAAGTCTTAAGAAACAACAGTTAAGTAAGCTAAGAGAGTAGTGAAGGATTCTCTAAAACTTGCTTACAAACAGATATAATTCTAACATAACATATTAGTAACACTAAAGAAGCATTTAAGGATTTCTTTAGCAAACTTTGAGGAAGAAAACATGGAAGTTAAGAAAGCAGGCAGAGGTAGGGTATCAAGAAGGTAAATCCTATTCTCTATTTCTATTCTATAAATAAATGAACCATAAACACAATGGATAACTAAAGAAGATAAACATAAATAAAATCACAATCCAACACCATCACAAGGCACCAAAACCAGTTTCACCAATAAACTCCAAGTTTATTTTATAGCATGTTTAGCAAATATCCAACATATACAATGAAGCCTCCATGCTCTATTTATCATGCATTGGAGGACAAGACCCTAATTAAGTCTCTAGAAGCCTATTAGTTAATCATAAATGTCATTTTTGTCCTTTGAGACCATGCAAGGCCCAAGGCACAAAATATCTAATACAAAATGTCTTTTCAAGAATTTTTGGTAAAAAAAATTGACATTTGGACTTTGCCAAGCTTCCAAAAAATTTCCAAGCATTCATTGTTGACTTTTTTACTATCAAGGCGTAACACTGAGTTTTAGGATGCATTTCCATGCCAAGGGCACAACACATGAGCAAGAAACCTAGGTAAAATCGCAGCAAGGTTTTGAAGGCCTTCCCGATGTCGGAATCGGCTCCGTGATGGCTCATTTGAAAGCATGTTGAGTCTAATTTCTAGAACGACCCTTATTATTTTGATTGGATCCATGTAAACTGTTCAAAAAGAAAAACTACCATGACTGGTAAAGGGCAGCACATGTCCTGAAAACTGGGTAGAAAGGTGAAAATTATGGTGTTTTTGACCCTTTTGGAAGACCAAATCAACTCCAATTTACCTGAAAATTGGTGAGCATGTTGTGCTTGAGCTGAGGATTCTAGAAATTTAAGCCTTGCCCCCTGAATATTCCCTGATAAAAAGCGTAGCACCAAGGGTGCTACCCCCTTGGCCCTCCAAATCAGTAAAAAATGAAAATTTCCAAAAAGTTCCCAAAATTTGCAATCATCTTCCTTGTTATGTCTAGGATGCTTGCATGTAAGCATAAGCAATAAGGTTGAGCTTTTCTTGACCATTTGCCTCCTTGAGGGCTTGAATTTCGATAAGGGCTCTTTTGAGCTTGGCCCTTGCAAATTGATTTTTCAATGCATAATGCCTGGCCATCTTTTTATATAAGCCAAGGTCCCTTAGTATCTTCTTAAAGTGCTTGTGTTCATTCTTATAATACTGAATAATGTACTCTTCCATGCCAAGGATTCTTTGGAGTTCCTTAATCTCCGCATCTTTTCTTTGGAGAAAGATGCTTGTAGCCCTCTCTTCATCTTCATTTTCACTGGCAAGGTCAATGAATTTGCCTTTTTGTTTAGTTTGATGTTTGCCTTTCTTACCTCTAATAATGAACTTCTTATTGCCTTTTTTAAGCTCCTTCTTTGATCTAGATAGCATGGTACCTTGCCTTTTAGAGGTGGCAAACACATGCCTCTTTCCTCTTTGGTATGTGAGAGGGAAAAGCTAAATTTTGTTCCTCTGAATGCCCTCATCATGGTTGAACTCAGGACTGCTTTTCTTTTCCTCATTTACCTTTGCACTGATGTTTTCTGCATTGTGTTCTTGACTGCCTTCATCAGTCTCACTTTCATTTTCTTCCATGCTCATATTATTGTTGTGATATTCATTTATACCATCATCACTTACTCGTTTACTAATATCAGCTTCATTTTCATCTAGGTTCCATGAGCTAGTGTCACTCTCATCATTATCATCTCCTTGGCCACCTTCTTTATCATTTCCCTACTCACTGTCCTCTTATTCCTCCTTTCCCTCCTCATTGTCCTCTTCTTCCTCCTCATTTGATGGCTCATCTTCATTTCCCTCACTGTGTGATGCATTAGGAGAGGGTGAGGAAGGAGGATGGGATGATGAGGGCATATTTGGTTGAGGATGGGGTTGGGGGTTTGTGAACACTTCATGGGTGATGAATACTTCCCATGGGATACCCTGTTTCTCTAATTGATGTAACACAACAATTTTGATGAGAGAATGGTGAAAGAGACTCTGCATTTTTTGTGAAGGGGGCCTCTTTTGCACAATATAAGACATCTTATCAATACTCCTATAGAGAAAATAGGGCAAATGTAGCATTTTGGCCCTAGTGAAGTGCACGATAAATCTTATGTGGTATGAATAGCGCCTAGAAAACCTCCCCTCACATGTAAAATATTTCATGGTAACTTTCATCAGGGGTGCATATCTCTCCAACAGATGTGAAAATAGAAAAATGGATTTGTAGTCATCTTGGTATCTAGGTTTCAGGAAAGACTGATAATGGCTCACGTCCAAATTAGCTTGCTTGAACCACTTTTTTCCCACACTAGGTATCCTAGTGGCCATAGCAATGGTATTGGTGGATAGCTCAAATTTTACCCCTGCTAGATTTACTTGATGGTCATGGAGGTTAAGGATAAAAAGGCTGGTCAACTCAGGGTGACTTTGGACCTGTTGCACCTTTTCACAGAAGTCAAAACAACCCACATTCTGAAAATAGGAAACTGTCATAGGAGAGGCCATCAACTCCTTGGTATTCAGTGGCTCAAATCTATTTACTTTCCCACCCTTGCACTATTGTCTTCTAGGCCCTTGGCCTCCCTCACCACTGTCACCATTACCTTCCCTTGAAATTTTATTTTTCATTTTTGCCTTAAAGGCCAAAACCCTAATTATGCATTGTGAAATTGATGTAAATTGCTAGGGTTTATTCCTCTAATCTGAAAGACAAGAAACTTGAAAGTGAGGAGGTGTCTTGTACTTACCCCTCAGAGGTGTTACGAAACCTTTGGAAGTGGGTTTTAGGAGTTTTTTGAGAAAAATTCGTCCTTGGACTAATGCATAGGCCCTCCTGGCCAAGCGCGTAGCACAGGCACGCAGTGTCGGGTCAGTCGAGTAGCAGAAGACTAAACGCAAAACACGGGTTGAACGCTTAGTGCGCGGGCCTATCGAGTGAGCTCTACATAGGATGTTGGGTTGAATGCATAGCGCCCGGGCCTATCGAGTGATCTTTGCATGCCGGTTTTGTCGGGTGAGCTCTGCATGGGCTGCCGGGTTGAACACGTAGCGCTCAGGCCTATCGGGTGAGCTCTGCACGTCGGTTTTGTCAGGCTGTCAGGTCTGCACGAAGAAAACGTGTAGCAAGTGATCACAAGCACACAGTGTAAAGAGAATCCTTAGGGAGAAAAAACCTAAAGGCACGTAGCACAGGGTCCCAGGAGCATAGCACAAAATAATCTTGCCTAAACTTTGCAAGAATTTTAAAATTTCTTCTCTGACTCCCTTTGATGATATTTTAAAACAAAATGAGTTAATGAAGGGTGGAAAAGTGCTTTTGTAGCAGATAAAAATAAATTAAAATAAGAAAACCCACTTTTCTAATGTTTGTTAAACCTTTTAACTTTTCACTGATATTTATTTTAACCCTTTTGTTTTGCAGGTGTCTGAGTTTATGATTTGACACTTTTCCATTGATACTCTTAACCTCCCTGTTCTATGGACTTTATTTGAGTGACAAGGCTCACCTTCTTTGGTGGGCTTATGTTTTAAACATTTTTACTTTGGCAGATGAACAAACTTAATTTTCCCTCTGACCTTTGAACATGTTGAACTCACTTTGACAACTTTAGACTTTTACACAATGGTAGTACCTTCAAAACCTTTTATATTTACCCTGGAGCTTATACCATGTTCTTCTATCCTTTAATACTAAATTTAAATAGCAAAGATGAGAGCTTGACCCTCTTTTATGTATCTTGCTGCATTGGGTTACTTTTTGGCATACTGTTGAATCAATCAGTTTTTAGAAAACTTGATATCTCCTCTAGACTTAGTGCCCCCTGCTTCCTTTAGAAACTTGTCAGTTACTACACCAATTTACCCTGCTGATTTACCTCTTGAAATTCCTACAAAAATGTCAAGCACACTTACCTTTTGCAAGACTTGAAATTGAAAAAATAACCCTCTTTGGAGATTCTCCTTCCCTTTTCTTGGGCAATCATTTGTTGCTCTTCTTTTTCTTTTGAAGCAGGTCCTAGTATGAGAAGAACAGAGCTTAAAATACCAATGAAGATCATACAATATAGGAAAACCTAATGATCTACTGGTAGGGTTTTAACTTGGTCCTTGACTTAAATTAGGCTTGGGATCTTAACAGTGTAAAAATAGAGCTTTTTGACCAATGGGTGTACTTGAATATATAGAAATGGAGGTACTTTATTGATATAAGGAGCTCATAGAGGTATTTATGAGACCATCCAAGTTTTAGGAACCTGATGAACATGGGAAAGGATAGGCTAACTGGTAACCGTAGATGGAAGTGAAGTAGTGGGGCAAAAGAAAAACAGAGTGTTGGTGTGATAGGTGGGAAAAGGGAACTAGATGAGTGGCATAATCCCATGAGGGGCTCTTTAGGAATGACAGGTTAATCATGAACTAGTAAATAGTAGAATAATGAAAACTTTGTGACAATGATAATGAAGACAGTGATATTTCTAAAACTCACAATATTCGAGAATCTTGTTTTTAGAAATCTAGGACTGATATTTTAGTCATCTTCAGATAGTAAAAATTACTTATGACTAATAGTGGCTCCACTTGGGGATGGTAGCTCCCTTTTGATAAGGTTTCCAGGACCTTGGAGCTCAAATCTCTAAGTTTTGAAGTCCAATACATCATCCATTGGGCAGATTTCTCTTCTTTCATTTGTTGATGTTTTATTGAAGCTGTGATCTTAAGAATCTTAAATACATACTTGCTTCAGCTTCATCTCTACCTACCCATCATACCTTGCCTAACATTTTTTATTCCTTTGGGTGCACTTGGATTGGCAAACCCTTGACATTATTTTTTCTTTGAAAGCGTAAAACAAAACTATCTACTTTTACCCTTATCACTCCCGAGAGTTAATATTAGGTTAATTAAATCTCTTATTCTCTACCTAGTCTACTTATTTGTCAAGATTAAGCTGTTTGACAAACTTTTCTTCTCTAATCTACTGACATGAAATTGAAAAACATGACTAAACTGGGATTGAGCAATCTGATTTTCCATGGGCTGTGGCATTCAGACAAGCTGCACACAAACATTATTTTTGTATAAACAAAACTAGAAAGTATGAGGGTTGTTTTTCATCATTTGTTAGTCATCCCCATATTTCTCTTTGGTTCAGATTTGAGCATTGAGAACTAGCACCTTTTCCTCCTAATCTATTCCTACTGAAAATTCAAGCTTAAATGGTTTGACAAGCCTTCTTTGACTAACCTATCAACAGAAATTCAAAACATGTTTAGCCATGATTAGGCTAGATGACTGAACAAAACTCTTTCCTCAACAAGTAGTGCCATATAGACTTTCTCACTTTCAACAGTACTCTTTTTTAGGTAGGGGGTTGTACCTCTTCTTTAAATCTGCCCTCTTTTTCCTTATTTCTATGTTTTTTTTATTTTTTCTAATTTTTTATTAGTCAATGTTATGTACAATGAATGAAAACTTCAAACTAGGAACTTTGACCAAAATAGTGTTTGAGAATCCTACCATTGACAAGACCTCCAAATACCTCTACTCCATCCAACTCTCGTAAAATAAAGCATTGTTACCTCCACTTGAATGCATTATGTGAGGAATTTTCCACAAATTTTTAAACTGGCCATGCTCTCCTTTGTTTTTTCTCCTTGAGTCTCGCTCATGTGCTTTGTTTATGTCAAACACCCTTCTTAGGTGAAGTAGGTAGTCTTTATCCGTTTTGAAACATACAATGATGTCATCAATGTATATCATACTAAAGTAGCTTAAATCAAGAGCCATGGCCTTTTGGAAAGTATCTTCCGCACTTCTTAACCCATAATACATTTAGTCATACATGTAGGGGCCCCAAGGTGCTTTGAAAGTGACTTTGTGTTGATCAGTTGGAAGTATTATCACCTGATTGTAATCTGAAACACTATCAAGCGATGATAATCTGTTAGGACCTTCTACCTTTAACAGTGTATGATTTATCTCGAGAAAAGGGTATTTGTCGTTCATGGAGGTTTTGTCTAGGTACCTAAAGTATATACATAGCCTAGACCCCTTTGCTTTCTTTCTTATTGACACAATCTGCTCAAAATGTTTCTGGTCTCCTTTGAGAGGAATCCTACTTGGAATAGTGTTTGTGCCGTAAGTCTTTAAGCTCTCATCACCATATGCAAAAACATCTTTAAACTCTTTGCACAGCTCTATGTATGTCTGTTTTATGTGAGGTGGTAGAGTTTTGGATAAATTGATTGTTTTAGGCCTTTCTAGGCTGCGTATGTTGTACTCTTCTATATCATCCTCCGTAGAAACCTTTTTAGGATTCTAAACAACATTATTGGAATGTTGTTGTTCTGGGTTGCTAGAGTTTTGGCTGTTGATTTCTTCATGCAATGCCTGGTTTGATTGTTGTGGCATGCCTAGATCTATCTCAATTTCATTCACCTGCTCATCAATGTCTTCTTCATTACATAAAATAAATTATTCAAGATAATAATGGATGGAATAATGAGGTGTGTTGTTTGGCATTTATAGGCTGCTAACCATGTACTTCACGTGTGTTTCCTGGTACAATCTCCTTGTTTGGTTAAAAACATGGATGGTAGCATATGGCATGTCTAGTTGGAGGTTTCCCTGAAGTATGGCTCCCTAGGATCTAGATAAAAGCATGCCATATTTGGGGGGAATGTCAGCTACTACTATGTCCTTGACCAAGGCTTTAGTAGGGATTTGCGCTAGATTGACACATAGATCCTTGATTAGACCCAAAAATTTGACCCTTCTTGAATCGAAAGAATATAGTTCTTTGTAAGGTTTGGTTATTTCCAGGGCTAATCTCTCCATCACTACCTTTGGCATGAGGTTGTGAGAAGCACCAGAGTCCGACATGGCATTGTGTAAGATCTTGTCATGTATGTTTAAGCTAACATAGAAAGGGGGAATAGCTCCTTCTTGATATTTTCCCTCTACTTCAGGTCTAAACAACAGCTCACATTTGTCATCAGTCAAGTTTAGAGTATCAGTATCATTCTCCATGTTCAAAGCTTTAAAAACTTGGGACCTGTACATATCTTGGGTTACCAATTTAGTGAGAGGTATGGTTATCTTGATTTTAGCAATTTCTCCTTAAAAAATGAAAGGTATTTGTGTTTTGGGCATATTTACATTAGTTTTATCAGCCATAAACTTTTCTACAATTTTAATTTGTTGATTCTGATTTGGGGCTTTAGATAAAAGGGTTTTCTCAGGCCACTAGTTGATGTACTAGGGCATCTTGGGTCACCACCTTGTTGGCTGATTTTGTCTTTGTTTGGATCAGTCTTCTTAGCCATGGTGTTTGTAATGTCTATTTTTTTCTTAGGAGGATTTTTAGGGGTCTTCCTAACAGCAGTGTCTAATTTTTTGTTCTTGGAGATGTCTTGGTTTACCTTACTCCTAAGATCATATTGCATATGGACTTCCATTATGGAATTTTCAAATCCCAATTTGTAGTCTTCAGAATCCTCATAGTTTGTTTCAGTTTTATTTGAGGAGAAGAAACCTTGTTCTTCTTCAGTGAGAAAAACATCACCCTCATTATCAGAACCTATCAAGTTTACATGGTTTTCTTCCGGATGTTCGGTCTCTCTTTCCTCTTCATCTACATAGTTATCTTGGAAAGGGGGCCCGATTTGTTGGTCATTGTCTCTCTATCTAATATGGGGAAGGTCTCTTCTAAAGTTTTGATTCCTATTTTTGTTTTGGGGATTTGCTTGGTTTTCCCTAGGAGGTTCTCTTTCATTCAAGTGTATCCTCTCCATCATTCTTTCCATTGTTCTAACTAGGCTGTCAATTTTGGCATCAGATGAAGAGGTTGAGGCCATGGTTTCATCTTCGTAGGTGACCCTCTTTTCTGATCTCATCCTAGCCCTTTTTTCAGTCAGGTTGGCTTCTACACTCACAACTCCCCTTTGCATGTCTTCTAAAGTTAGAAGATATCACTCTCTTAATTGATAGACCATGTCTGCATCAAAACCTTCTGGATTTTTTTCTAAAGCTAATCCTTGTGGGGGTTTCATGTTTGGTGGGAGGGCATTGTAAACACTATTAAACCTGGTTCAATATTCTTGGAAACTTTCCCCGACATTTCTATTAAGGTTGGTATTCTGAAAGGATTTAGAGAGGGTTTTTTTTTAATTTCCCACTTGTTTATGAATGTCTGGTAAAGGGAAGCGAGATCATGTATCGTGTTAGAAGTCAATATTTTGAGCCATTTTTTGGCTTCTCCTCCTAAGATTTGTGCGAAAATCCTAATTTTTATGGTCTCTTATTATAATTCCATGCAGTCAAAAGCATCATTCATCCTATCTACATGTTGTTGGGCAATGGTAGATTCAACTTCAGTAAAGTGGGGAATTCTAGATTGGTAGTCATTTGGTAAAGGTACTAGAGGTTAAGGTAGTGTCAAGGGGGCGTATCATGCTGCCATGATGGGAGCTAACAGAATCCAAGGAGGATTTAAAAGGGGAGTGTTTGTGAGAGGGGATGTAGGATGAAGTGGTGTGTTTTGCACAATGGTGGTATGAATGGCTGTGGTGGAAGTACTTGGACCAGAAAATTGATTTTGAGTAGACTTGGAATGAAAAGAGTCAAAGTGGTGGAGAAGTTGAAAATAAGGAGGAGTGGAAGGAGAGGCTTATCTACTAGGACTCTGCTGCAAATCTATGGGCTCAAGGTCAGTCTGGTCAATCCCTCTTTGTGACTTAGTTCGGAAAAGGTTTCTTGTATGGTGTAGGTCAAACTGGGGATCTTGCAAGGCTATAAGATGTTCAAGGACAGAACTTTCTATATGAATGGTCCTAACAGTAGTTGAATCTTCAGTTTTGGAAGTTTTCCACAAAATCCTTTCTGGGTCGTCAACTAGTAGGAGGGTTTGGGTCCAGGTGAGATCTGGTACTGATCCTGTGTGAAGCCAGATTTCAAACCCAAAGTGTAGAGAGGCTAAAATTTTATGATTTCTTTTGGAAGGCTGACCTCTCCTACTGCTTTTTGAACTCACATAGTGTCTGACTAGGCTTCTAAACTGCTTAGGGCTAGTTTGACACAATCCTAGGGAAGTCTATGAGACTAGTAAAGTTAGTATGCCTACTGGAGGCTTAGTGGAGTCGCTAGGTGGATATTTTTTATTGTTTTGTGGATAAGTATTTGTGGTCCACCACCAAAAATTTACAGAAACCAATATAGGGATGTTTTGGGGTTTCCTGAGTTCCTTTATGTATCCCTAAGGTTTTACTAAGTTTCCTCTAGTTGAGTCATCATTTTTTTAGGATGGTGAAACATTTTACAAGGGCTTCTGAATTTTCTAAGGGCGTATAAGCTTGTTACTTACTCAGAAGGTCCCACCGTGATCATCATTATGTTAGGTCCCCGTAATTTTTTAGATTGGTGAGAACAAATGAATAGGGGTAATGTCAGACTAGTCTTTGGAGTCCTAGGATGTAACCTTCCTGAACTCAGAGAGGGCTCTCTCTATTTTGTGCAAAGGATATGAACTAGTTTTCTTCTAGGGTTTGATTTTAGGCTAGTTTTTAAGTTTCAGAGTTTTTTTTTTGTTTGGTTTGTTAGGAAAGCTTTTAAGTAGGCTAATAGAGTGGGGAATATCAAGCCATTGGGATATGGAGTCTGAAAAATCCTTGAAATGTGTAAAAATGAGTCAAGGATAGTTCAAAGGGTAAGTTGGCAAGATCAAATGGATCTAATTAGGTCAAGGGAGAGTGAATTAATAGGGATTTGTGAATATAGTGAGTTAAATGGGAAATAAACGATCCTTTAACAAACCAATAAACAATAAAAATCTTCTAAGATGATAGCATAACGAAAACTTGAAGAGTAATGAAGGATTCCTCAATATCAACTAGGCTAAGAAAGTCTTAAAAAACAACAGTTAAGTAAGCTAAGAGAGCAGTGAGGGATTATATAAAACTTACTTGAAAATGGATAGAATTCTAAAATAACATGTCTGTAACACTAAAGAAGCATTTAAGGATTTCTTTAGCAAAATTTGAGGAAGAAAACATGGAAGTTAAGAAAGCAGGCAGAAGTAGGGTATCAAGAAGGTAAATCCTATTCTCTATTTTTGTTCTATAACTAAATGAACCATAAACATAATGAATAATTGAGGAAAACAAACATAAATGTGGAATAATGAATCCTAAGACTGAGCTTGATCCATGAAAGCACAATCCAACACCATCACAAGGCACCAAAACCAGATTCAACAATAAACTCCAAGTCTATTTCATAGCATGCTCAGAAAATATCCAACATATACAATGAAGCCTCCATGCTCTATTTATCATGCATTGGAGGACTAAACCCTAATTAAGTCTCTAGAAGCTTGTTAGTTAATCATAAATGTCACTTTTGTCCTTTGAGACCTTGCAAGGCCCAAGGCACAAATATCTAATAAAAAATATATTTTCGGGCTTTTTTGGCCAAAAAATTGACATTTGGGCTCTGCCAAGCCTCCAAAAACTTTCCAAGTGTACATTGTTGAATTTTTGACTGTCAGGGCACAACATTGAGTTTTAGGATGCATTTCCATGCCAAGGGCATAACACATGAGCAAGAAAAGTGGGTCAACTTGCAGAAAGGTTTTGAAGGCCTTCCCGATGTCGGAATGGGCTCTGTGATGGCTCGTTGGAGATCCTATTGAGTCCACGTTCCAAAAATACCCTTTTTTTTCTGATTGGATCCCCATAACCTGTTCAAAAAAAAAACTCCCAAGACTGGTAAAGGCGCAGCACATGTCCTAAAAACTGGGCATAAAGGTGAAAATTAGGGTGTTTTTGACCCTTTTGGAGGACCAAATCAACTCAAATTTACCTAAAACTTGGTGAGCATGTTGTACTTGAGTTGAGGATTCAAAAAATGTAAGCCTCACCCCTTGAATATGCCCTGAGAAAAAGCGTAGCACCAAGGGTGCTACCCCCTTGGCCCTCCGAATGAGAAAAAAACAAAAAGTTCCAAAAAGTTCCCAAAATTTGCAATCATCTTCCTTGTTATGTCTAGGATGCTTGAATGGAAGGATAAGAAATAAGGTTAAGATTTTATTGACCATTTTCCTCCTTGAGGGCTTCAATTTAGGCAAGGTCCCTTTTGAGCTTGGCCCTTACAAATTGATTTTTCAATGCATAATGCTTGGCCATCTTTTTTTGTAGGCCAAGGTCCCTTAGTATCTTCTTAAAGTGCTTGTGTTCATTCTTACAATACTGAATAACGTACTCTACCATGCCAAGGATTCTTTGGAGTTCCTTAATCTCTGCATCTTTTCTTTGGAGCATGATGCTTGTAGCCCTCTCTTCGTCTTCATTTTCACTAGCAAGGTCAATGAATTTTCCTTTTTTTTTAGTTTGATGTTTTCCTTTCTTACCTCTAACAGTGACCTTCTTCTTGCCTTTTTCAAGCTCCTTCTTTGAGGTGGATAGCATGGTCCCTTTCCTTTTAGAGGCAGCAAACACATGCCTCTTTCCTCTTTGGTATGTAAGAAGGAAAAGCTTATTTTTGTTCATCTGAATGCCCTCATCATGGCTAACCTCAAGACTCCCTTTCTCTTCCTCATTTACCTTTGCACTGATGTTTTTTTCATTGTGTTCTTGACTTCCTTCATCAGTCTCACTTTCATTTTCTTCCATGCTCATATTACTGTTGTGATCTTCATTTATACCATCATAACTTACTCCTTTACTAATATCAGCTTCATTGTCATCTAGGTTCTATCATCCTCATCATTTATCATCTCCTTGGTCACCTTCTTTATCATTTCCCTCCTCACTATACTATTCTTCCTCCTTTCCCTCCTCACTGTCCTCTTCTTCCTCCTTTCCCTCCTCACTATCCTCTTCTTCCTCCTCATTTCCCTCTTCTTCCTCCTCATTCGATGGCTCATATTCATTTACCTCATTGTATGATGCATTATGAGAGGGTGAGGAAGGAGGATGGGATGATGAGGGCATATTTGGTTGAGGATGGGGTTGGGGGTTTGTGAGCACTTAATGGGTGATGAATACTTCCCATGGGATACGTTGTTGCTCTAATTGATGTAACACAACCATTTTGATGAGAGAATGGTGAAAGAGACTCTGCATTTGATGTGAAGGGGTCCTATTTTGCATGATATAAGAGATCTTATCAATACTTCTATAGAGAAAATAGGGAAAATGTAGCAACTTGGTCCTAGTGAAGTGCATGAGAAATATTATGTGGTATGAATAGAGCCTAGAAAACCTCCCCTCACATGTAAAATATTTCATGATAACTTTCATCATGGGTTGATATCTCTTCAGCATATGTCAAAAGGGAAAAAGGGATTTGCAATCATCTTGGTATCTAGGTTTCAGGAAATACTGGTAATGGCTCATGTCCAAATTAGCATGCTTGAACCACTTTTCTCCCACACTAGGTATCCCAGTGGCCATAAAAAATATATTGGTGGATAGCTCAAATTTTACCACTGCTAGATTTACTTGATGGTCATGGAGGCTAAGGATAAAAATCCTCATCAACTCAGGGTGACATTGGAATTGTTGCACCTTTTCACAGAAGTCAAAACAACCCACATTCTGAAAATAGGAATTTGCCATAGGATAGGTCATCAACTCCTTGGTATTCAGTGGCTCAAATCTATTTACTCTTCCACCCTTGTGTTGTTGTCTTATAGTCCCTTGGCCTCCCTCACCACTGTCACTATTACCTTCCCTTGACATTATGTTTTTTCTATTTCCTTGAAGGCTAAAACCCTAATTCTTCTTTGTGAAATTAATGGAAATTTCTAGGGTTTATTCCTCTAATCCAAAAGACAAGAAACTTGAAAGTGAGGAGGTGTCTTGTACTTACCCCTCAGAGGTGTTAGGAATCCCTTGGAAGTGGTTTTTAGGAGTTTTTTGAGAAAATTCAGGCCTTGGAATGATGTATAGGCCCTCCTAGCCAAACACGTAGCACAGGCATGCAGCACTGGGCTAGCTGGGTAGCTGAAGAAATAACGCGCAACACGGGTTGAATGTGTAGCGCTAAAGCCTATCAGGTGAGCTATGCATGGGCTGCTGGGTTGAACACATAGCACCCAGGCCTATCGGGTGAGCTCTACATGCCAGTTCTGTCGGGTGAGCTTTGCAGAGGCTTTCAAGTTGAACGCGTAGCACCCGGGCCTGTGAGTGAGATTTGCATGGGCTGTCGGGTTGAACGCATAGCGCTTGGGCCTGTTGGGTGAGATTTGCATGTCGGTTATGTCGGGTTCTTGAGTCTGCATGGAGAAAACACGTAGCACACGATCATAGGTGTGCAACGCAAAGACAATAATTACAAAGAAAAAAAATACAGTCTCGTAGCATAGGGTCCTAGGAGTGTAGCACAGGGAAATCTTGCCTAAACTTTGCCAGAATTTCAAAATTTCTTCTCTGACCGCCTTTAATGATATTTTAAAACAAAATGAGTAACTGAAGGGTGGAAAGGGGCCTTTGTAGCTGAGGAAAATAAATTGAAACAAGAAAACCCACTTTGCTAATGTTTGTTAAACCTTTTAACTTTTCACTAATGTTTCTTTTAACCCTTTTGTTTTTTAGGTATCTGAGTTTATGATTTGACACTTTTCCATTGATACTCTTAACCTCCTTGATCTGTAGAATTTGTTTGAGTAACAAGGCTCACCTTCTTTGGTTGTCTTATGCCTTTGAACATTTTTACTTTGGCAAGTGAACAAACTTACTTTTCGCTCTGACCTTTGAACATGCTGAACTCACTTTGACAACTTTAGAATTTTACATAGTGGTAGTACCTTCAAAACCTTTTATATTTACCTTGGAGCTTATAACATGTTCTTATATCCTTTACCACTAAATGTAAATGGCAGACATGAGATATTGACCCTATTTTATGTATCTTACTGCACTGGGTTTCTATTTGGCATACTATTGATTCAATCAGGTTTTAGAAAACTTGATCTCTCCTCTAGACTCAGTGCCTCATGCTTCCTTTAGAAATTTATTAGTTACTCTACCAATTTCCCCTGCTGATTTACCTCTTGACATTCCTACAGAAATTTCTAGCACACTTACATTTTGCAAGACTTGAAATTGACAAAATAACCCTCTTTAGAGATTCTCCTACCCTTTTCTTGGGAAATCACGTGTTTCTCTTCTTTTTCTTTTGAAGCAGGTCCTGGTATAAGAATAACAAAGCTTAAAATACCAATGAAGTGTTACGTCCATATATTAATAGTGTAGTCCCTTATTATGTTAGTGTAGCCCCCCTTATTGTTATTTTTGTACCCATGTAACCCCAATATTACTATTATTGTGCCCTTAAATTATTATTTTTAGGTCGGCTAGGATTACATTCTGGCCCCACTAAGATTACATTGTGGCCCCATGGACTCCTATATATAAAAGGAGGTTTTGGTCATTTGTATCATCTAAGAATTGTTCATTCATGTAATGTATTGGAGGTTGACCCCTCGAAGTGGCTTATTTCTAAGGTGTTGATATCTCTTTTCTTCTATTTTTGGAGCTGGTTTCACAACATTTGGTATCAGATCTTTGTATTCTAGGGTTTCGCTACTCTAAATAGGTCATTGTGGAATTTTCACTACAATTTTTTTTCTATGAAGGTTCAGAATATAAAATTTTTAGGGCACGAATCGGAAATTTGGATGAAACTCATCACAAAATTTTAGATCTTGGTTCACAATATTTTCGGAGATATGAACTGTGGAAGGTAGTGCTTTTTTAGGCTCCCGAATTTCATCTAAAAGAGGTGGTCGTGGGACAATATTTATAACTCTCTCTCTGAGAATCAGATTGGAGTGCCGTAAGTACACAGATGGTAGTTTGTTTTCTATCAATTTCAGAGCCGAAGGATGAAACAGTGACACGTGGCAAGTCGTACAAGTTCGCTCTACTGAACTAGTCCATAATTAGGTCATTGTGGGAGATTGGAAATAACTTTTACTTGGAGAATCCAAATCAGGATAGACCTGTGGCATTCGAAAGAAGATTCAGAGGGCTACCTTAGTGCCAAATTTTAGATATTGAAGGGCCACAATGACGAAGATAATCTAATTTCAATGTAGAGCTCCTCAAATGCAAGAAAAAGGTGTGTATTTTTTTCTGAATTGCATAAGTCTTGTTTGAAGAATCAATTTGAATTAACTCCAAGGGAATATTGTAGAATAGATATTAGTATTGGGTTCTAAAAAAATGCCCTGTAAAAATAATTCAACACCCATTAAGCCTTCAGAAAGCTCTACTATGACTCATGAAGATGAAGAATTGCAACATGATCTATAAAAATTACAAGAGCAGGTGCACCAAATTTCGCTCTCGCAAAGAGCAGCAAAAAATGAAATGGAAGTTTTGAAGAAAGGCATGGAAGTGAAGATGGATGGTTTGAAGAATAATATTGATGGTTTGAAGAAAGGCGTGGAAGCTAAGATGGAGGACATGGAAGAAAAAATGAAAGACAACATGGTAAACATGAAGAATGATCTAAAAGCAGACATGGAAGGTTTGACAAAGTTGATACAAGAAATGATTCCTAATGGCGAAAATATAGTAGAGGAAACTCATGATGAGAATAAAATACATGTTAATTGTGATTTCATAAACTCTAATGTTGGATTGAAGAACCACCATATTACAAAGATGGATATGAGTAATTTTGATGGCAAGGATCCCATAACATGGATACTACAAATGGAGCAATATTTCGATCTCAATAATGTGAAAAACACACAAAAGGTACGCATTGCAACTTTAAAATTAGAAAAAAATAGATTTGTATGGTATCGATGGCTTTTCTCCTGTAAAGAAATTGTCACTTGGTCAATTTTTACGGAGGAAATCATAGCACATTATGAGGATACAAAGAGCAACAACTTCTTTAGCCAATTGATAAATCTCAAACAAAGTGGTTTAGTGGCAGATCACATTAAGGACTTCCAAAAATTGAATATAAGGGTAACTAATATTCCAGAGCAACACAAGATTGATGTCTTCATAGGGACTTTTAAGGATAACATCCAACATGAAGTTCGTGTTTGGGAACCTGATTCATTGGAGAAGACATTCAGGCTGGAAAGAAAAATTGAATGTAAAATTATGGTGACAAGGAAGCCTACCACTTACATCTATAAAGATGGAAGTTTTGCTACTCCTATACTTCCACAACCTACAAGGTTGACACCACAAAAATTGGAAGAAAAAAGAGCAAAAGGGCTTTGCTATAGTTGTGATAGAAAATACACTAAAGGTCATAAGTGCGGTGAGAAGAAGTTATTTTACATAGATTGTGAAGAGGAGGAAGAAAATGAAGAAGAAACTTATAAAGTAGAGGATATACACC
This sequence comes from Pinus albicaulis, assembly GCA_034641835.2. Classification (NCBI taxonomy): domain Eukaryota; kingdom Viridiplantae; phylum Streptophyta; class Pinopsida; order Pinales; family Pinaceae; genus Pinus; species Pinus albicaulis. The sequence goes on from CM076581.1 coordinate 908,580,777, forward strand.
AGCAAGAAACCCTAGCAGAAGAAGAAATGAGTTTGACCATATCATGTAATGCATTGGCAGGAATTACCACTCTTCAAACTCTCAAGATAGAAGGACATATCAAGAAGAAAAAGGTAATAGTGTTGATTGATTCGGGTAGTACCCATAATTTTATTCATTGTAAGGTAGCCAAGGAATTGAATTGTTTCCTATACCTAGCACCAGAATGTCAAGTGATGCTTGCAATTGGAGGAACTATAAATTGCTCTAAAAAATTCCCTAATATCAAGCTAGCCATGGGGAAATATATTCAATAGTCCAATGCTTTCTATCCCAATGGGAGGTGTTGATGTTGTACTAGGAGTACAATGGTTACAATCTTTGGGGATGGTAGCTTTTAATTTTCAAGAATTTTTCTTGAAATTTTTTTCGAAAGGAAAGGAAATCGAATTAATGGGTATCACAGGGAAGCCAGGAAAGATAATAAGCTCTAATTTCATGAAAAATCTTCTAAAGAAAGAACAACGGGGCGTAATTGCACAATTATGCTCACTAGAAGTTCCAACATCAAAATCATCTATTTCTCCAGATCTCCAGAAAGTCTTGGAGAATCATTCCAAGGTGTTTGATACTCCCAAAGGACTCCTACCTATTCGCAATCATGATCATGCTATTCATTTAATTCCAGGAAGTGTTCCTCCTAACATCAGGCCTTACAGATATCCTTAGGTCCAAAAGAGCAAAATTGAACGTATGATTGCAGAAATGTTAGAGGCTGGTATAATTCAACCTAGTCAAAGTTCTTTCTCTACTCCAGTAGTATTGGTGTACAAAAAGATGGATCATGGCGTATGTGTTCGAATTATAGGGAGCTCAATAAGCTCACTATTAAAGATAAATTTCCTATTCCTGTGATTGATGAATTATTAGATGAATTACATGGAGCAATTTATTTTACCAAGTTGGATCTTCGTTCAGGATATCATCAAATTAGAATGAAGACTGAAGATATTCCAAAAACATCATTTTGAACTCATAAGGGTCATTATGAATTTCTGGTCATGCCTTTTGGCCTTACCAATGCACCTTCTACATTTCAAGGGTTGATGAATTCCATTTTCAAACCCTTCATTAGAAAATTTGTGCTAGTATTTTTTGATGATACACTAATCTACAGCAGGTCTTGGAAGGATCATGTTCAACATGTTGACAGGGTGATAAAACTGTTGGAGGAGAAAAAATTATATGCAAAAACATCCAAATGTTTCTTTGGAGTACAAGAGGTGGAATATCTAGGTCAGATTGTATCTCACGAGGGTGTTAAGGTAGACCCTAACAAAATTAAAGCCATTAAGGAATGGAAAGTCCCTACAACCATAAAGCAGTTGCACGGATTTCTCGGGTTAACAAGGTATTATCGCAAGTTTGTTAAGAATTATGGGAGAATAACAACACCTCTAACAACACTATTGAAGAAAGATGCATTTTCATGGACTCCTGAAGCAACTAAGGCCTTTGAACATCTTGAAGAGGAAATGTGCCTAGCACTAGTCTTATCTATGCTAGACTTCACAAAAACCTTTATTGTGGAATGTGATGCCTCAGGAAATGGAATTGGTGCTGTTTTAATTCAAGAAGGAAGACCCATTTCTTTTGAAATTCGTTTAATCAAAGGAAATTATTTAGAAAAGGCTATTTATGAGAAGGAAATGTTGGCAATACTACATGCACTAAAGAGATGGAGACCTTACCTAATGGGAAGACACTTCAAGGTAAAAAATGATCATGATAGTCTTAAACACTTTTTGGAACAAAGACTATCTTCAGAAGAGCAGCAAAAATGGGTCACAAAGATGTTGGGTTATGACCTTGAAATTGTCTACAAAAAAGGGAAGCTAAATGTTGTTGCAGATGCACTCTAAAGAAAGGATGAAGAGGTGGAAGCATTGCTTTGTGCCATTTCAATTATCCAACCAGATTGGATAACCGAAGCAAGGGATGAATGGAAGAAGGACAAAGAAGTGTGGACTCTCATTCAAAAGTTGCAACAATATCCTAGTACATCTGATAACATTTAGTTGGAAAAATGATTCCTTATGGTACAAATATTGCTTATATATTTGCAAGAATTCCAAACTAAAACAAAAGATTTTTTGGAATTGCACACTTCTCCTTTAGGAGGACACTTGGGATTTTTAAAAAATTACCACAGGGTGAAGAAAGAATTTTTTGGGGATGGCCTTAAATATGATATTGAAAAGTCTGTGGCAGAATTTTTGGTTTGCCAGCAAAATAAAGTTGAGAAAATTAAGACCTCGGGTTTTCTACAACCTTTATCCATTCCAAGTCAACGTTGGGAGGAGATTTCAATGGATTTTATCACAGGTTTACCTAAGTCTGAAGAAAGGAGCACCATCATGGTGGTAGTTGATAGAATTACCAAGTATGCACACTTTTGTGCATTATCTCATCCATTTAAAGTGAAAACAGTTGCTACCTCATTTATGGAAACAATTCAAAAGCTACATGGAAACCCAAAGATTATTGTAAGTGACAGAGATCCCATTTTTACAGGAATCTTTTGGACGGAGTTATTTTCTTGTTTGGGTACTCAACTAGCTCATAGCTCATCTTATCATCCTCAATCCGATGGTCAAACAGAGATAGTGAATAAATGTTTGGAAGGATATCTTCTTTTTTTTGTATTTGATAAGCAAGCACAATGGGTCAAGTGGTTACCTCTCGCTGAATGGTGGTATAATACTTCCTTCCATACTGTAGCAAAAATGACCCCATTTATGGCACTTTATGGATATCATCCACCATCCATCACATCTTCTTTAAGGGAAAATTCTAGGGTTCAAGCAGTGGAGGATCACATCGAGCATCAACAAGAAGTTCTCCAACTCTTAAAGGATAACCTAAATTTGGCACAAAATAAAATGAAACAACAAGCAGATAACCATCACAGTGAGAGAAGTTTTGAAGTGGGAGACTGTGTATTTTTATGGCTACAACCATACAAACAAATGTCCCTCAAGCAAGCTAAGAAGGATAATAAATTATCGCCAAAGTACTATGGTCCTTACAAGGTTTTGCAACAAATTGGTATTGTGGCATACAAATTGGAGCTTCCTGCTTCTTCATGAGTGCATCGAGTTTTCCAAGTTTCATGCTTAAAAAAGGTTATAGGGGACAAACTTCCAGTTCAAACAATATTGCTAGAACTTGATGAGGAAGGAAAAACCATATTCGAACTTGAAGCAGTGACTGAAACAAGAACTCGACAACTACGAAATCAATCAATTTCAAAGTATCTCATCAAATGGAAGAACTTACCCGCTGAAGATTCTACATGGGAGGATGAGAATTTTATACAAAAACACCCATAGCTACTAAAGCGTTGAGGACAACACTTGTTTGAAGGAGAGGGGCATGTTAGGTCCCTATATTAATAGTGTAGTCCCTTAATATGTTAGTGTATCCCCCCTTATTGTTATTGTTGTACCCATGTAACCCCAATATCGTTATTATTGTGCCCTTAAATTATTATTGTTAGGTCGGCTAGTATTACATTGTGGCCCCATGGACTCCTATATATAGAAGGAGGTTTTAGTCATTTGTATCATCCAAGAATTGTTCATTCATGTAATGTATTACAGGTTTCACAAGTGTTGATATCTCTTTTATTTTATTTTTGGAGCTGGTTTCACAACATGAAGATCTTATAACCTATGGAAAACCTAATGATCTAGTGGTAGGGTTTTAACTTGGTCCTTGACTGAAATTAGGCTTGGGATCTTAACAGTGTAAAAACGGAGCTTTTTGACCAATGGGTGTATTTGAATATATAGAAATGGAGGTACTTGACTGATCTAAGGAGCTCATAGTGGTATTTCTGAGACCATCCAAGTTTGAGGAACCTGATGAACATGGGAAAGGATAGGCTAACTAGAAACCCTAGATGGAAGTAAAGTAGTGGGGAAAAAGCAAAACAGGGTGCTGGTGTGATAGGTGGGAAAAAGGAACTAGATGAGTGGCATAAGCCCATGAGGGGATCTTTAGGAATGGCAGGTTAATCATGAACTGGTAAATAGTAGAATAGTGAAAAATTTGTGACAAGGATAATGAAGGCAATGAAATTTCTAAAACTCACAATAGTCAGGAATCTTACTTTTAGAAATATAGGACTGATATTTAGTCATCTTCAGATAGTAAAAATTACTGATGACTAACACTCATCTCTATGTCCTGACTAGTTTTGGTGCTTGATGTGGACATCATGCACATTCAGGCTTCTGTGATGCCAGATGGTGGCTTTGTGAGAACAAGGGGGTCACCTAGGAATGACCCTAGGATGGACGACAAAAATTCCTAGTACTATGTAAGTGCATCAACAGATGCGTCTACATAGGGTAGAATGACATCAGTATTTGTTAGGGGCCGCTTTTCGCTATGTGTCAACTGGTGAATAGTAATGATGTGGTCCTCATGGGGGAACATCATATTTCGAAAGACGGAGGAGGAAATGGTTGATATGGCGTACATATAACTCCGGCCAAGGAGTATGTTGTAGTCCAAATGGATGTCCAAGACTTCAATATCTATAAGGACCATATTTCCAGCGAAGCAGACTGGGACGTTTTGGTAGAGACCGACGGGGGCTGAAGGGAAACCATCATATGCTCTAAGCGTGATGTCTGATGGCTTTAGTTTGGGACACCCTAACTTATGCCAAACCTTCTTTGACATGATGCATGTGGATGCACCTTTGTCAATGATACATCGGTGAATGGTGATGTTTTGGACCAACACTGGTATCTGAAAGGAGACTATTGAAGGAAGCCTAGGGGTGGCTTCATCTAAATCGAAAGCTATAAGGTGTGAATCAGCATGGTCGATGGTGCCTAATGCAGAAAGTAAGGCTTTTTTCTGCTTTGGGCATGATTGTAACACCTCCAAAGCTAACATAGTGGTGGAAGATTGAGCTACATCATCCACAATTCTATATTTATGGGCTGCTTTGGAATAGTTTCATGCCCACCTAGTTGGTCCATTAGCCAATTTTGGCAAAGGTTCAATAGTTATATTTGATATGGTCAAAGGTGTTGTTGGTGCACTTGTACTACGTGCACTTGTACTAGCCCCTGACACATTGGTGTCTGATGGGGTGTCGTAATTTTGATTCCATTTCTGAAAAAACATTTCTTCACTAGTCATGTATATTTCATGGTTGTTTTTTACGGAATCGTCGGGAGTTTTTTTCTATGTGCTAACTGTCCCTTGATGGGGGAAGTGCTTGTGCATGACCATTGTATGCTGGGAGGATCCCTATCCACAGTCACTCTACAACTTCTTCAGCTCAGGGAGGTCAGCACAGTGGTGAGTGTAATGGCCGTACTCACCACAGATCGAAAAATAGTGGTTCGTCTGAATAATTTCCCTCTTGTTCTACCTTTGGGGGTTGCTTGGCTCCTGGTTTTGATTTTGGTTGGAGTTGCCTCTAGCCTGAGATCGCGTAGGGTGTTGTTGATTATTTCCCCCCTATACAGGAATTCCTTTAGGCTTGTTTTTTCCTTTTTTCTTAACCGCATTAGGAGGATAATTTGGATTCTCTCGGTTGGCGCGGTTGGTTTTGGGAGGGTTGCACAAAGCTCACCTGTGCATTATTATGCATGGGCGGGTCTTGTGATGGATATTGGGCATATTGTGGCCCCTGGTTTATAAATGGTTGTTGGGGAAGACCTATTTCGTCAACATATCTAGCTATGTATTGGGTCCCCTGAGTCGAAGGATAGGGTCCTCCATGCTGATGGTGGTACAATGACGCCCTACTAGTAAAATTTTCCAGAGGCAGGGGATGAATTTGGTAGTTAGGTTGCGGTATGTTCTGGGTAGAATCATATGTGTAACCAGGGTATTGAAAACTGCTGCTTAGGCGATTTTGGGTCAATGACCCAATTAAACCATCTGCAGAGTTCAACTCGCTTGGAAATTCTTTGTAAGTTTGTAGGTGTAGGGCATTCAACAAGATATTGTAAATATACACTGACTCCATATAGATAAGCTTAAGCTATTGGGCCTTACTAATGGTGTCCTCTTCAGATATGGGCCTTTTCTACACCACATCCTTTGAAATCTCTGCAGTGAGAGTTTTCAAGAACAGATCTAACAGAACTCGATCGTCGAGTTTGGCTTTGCACAAACTACGACGCCACTGCCATTCGTGGAGATGGTCCAAGATATGGACGACGGGGGTTTTCCTAAAGTGGGTCAGTAATTCCATTCCAAAATCATGGTGGATGGGTAACTGAAAGTAGGTCATGAATGCAATAGTGAGGGTGCTAAAGGTTCCATGTGTAGTGGAAGGCTGCTCAACATACCATTTCGCTACTACTCTGGTTAGGTTACGTTGAAACAGTCTTAGTCAAATATTATCATCAACGATGTTGTTAGACAAACACAATAGGTGGAAATTCATAACATGATTCATGGGGTGTTCTGCTTTCTTCCCTTCGAATTTTGGAATGTCCGAAGGGAGCTTCGTGGGCATGGGAGGCCATATGGGGTTGTGTGCAATGGGGTCGTTTGTCAACTAGGTTAAATATGGTAGATTTAACGAAGCTAGAAAAGGTGACTGCGAGGTTCCAGCCATCGCGACTTGTGAAAACACAATGATCTGGTTAGGAATAGGGTTTTTCTGTGACGTACCCTGTTGTGTGCTCACCTAGCTTCCCGAATGGGTAACACTCCTCTACCCGCTAGGGGTTGTGGGAGGAGTGGTGTGTGGTGACCCTGTGGGGGTGTTCACCAGTGTGGAATTAGGAGACTAACTAGGGTTCCCAACTAAATATGACCCAATAAAGGATGAACAAATAATGGTGGTCGTGTTTCATCTTTGACGCCTAAATGGCGAAATACCTAGAACCCCTCCCGGTAATGGGGGGAGGTCCAAAAGTTGTCTAGACCAACAAGGTCCCTTTGAGTTCGTTCTGGCGTCAACTAGGTATGATTTTGGAAATATTTGAGAGGATAGAGATTATAATGAAAGAAAAAATCTGATCACATACATAAAACAAAGAAAAAATCAAATAAAATTTCCCTTTAGATTAATCCTATGTGATCAGTGAATAAAAAAATATGACTTTTTGTTGTTAGAATGATACTCAAATCATATAAGACCTAATTGTCCTCACATGCTCAAATGTAACTGGGCCTCAAGAAGATATCTTGCAAATTCTAGCACAACGTCCCAAAATAACTACCAACACCCCTAGTCAACCGAAGAAAATCCACTAAGGTAAGGGTAGAGGATCTAGTGTTTAATGCACTATCACCTATAGGGAAAGGATGGCCTAAATTTTTCCATTAGGAAACGTCGTCCCACATGATCGTTTAATTCTTAGGCTTCTTGGTAGTTAAGCTACCAGCACCGAGTATCAGATGAGTCAGCTAGCACCAAATAATACCGCACGCACTAGGCCTAAGCCTAACCCCCTCTAAATCGGCTCTCTGCTGTGCTCGGGTTTTATTTTCCGTGGGTGGATAGGAATATTTTAAAGTTCCCTAAACAGTCAACTTCTATCTTTCGAGATGAAGACTGACCAAGGCAGCTTATTGGATGCCTACCCCCTTGGTCCTAACTTAGACTATAAATTCTTTTGCGGCCCCTATGGGGATAATTTAGTGAGTTTTGTTAAGTTAGTTTTAGGTGTCTTTACTTTACTTAAGGTGTGTATCTATGCGAACAAAAGGCGAACAAGAACATAGTTTGAACATGTGGATATGCAATGATCCTTTTCAAAATCCCCTATTTAAACTATGTTTTGTTGTACCTTGCTCAAAAGAAAAACATGTGCGGATATGGGCCACTTTCAAATTTTCCTAGTTAACATATATGATCAACTATAGGGATATGGTGATTTTTCAATAGAGAGTGTTCATATGCTTGCCTAGAATCACCCGAGGGTGCAAAGGCAATAGATATTACTTGCTCCTCTACTAACAATTCGATCATGGTCCCGAAATCCTAGTGAAAAATTGAACTAAACTAATGAATTTTACACTAGAAAAATAAAAGAGATCTAGCTAAGCATGCATGGAATTGGGCCACTTACTTTGGCTAATTAAATAGGTGTTTTGGTACATAAATTCGCAAAACATAAATTATTTTGGAATGCAAGTTAATTTGCCTCCTACTTAACCTATGTGTTAACTTTGCGAAAATTAACTTGAAATAAAACTAACACCTAAACTACTAAAAGCAGCTAGAAGTGAGGTTTAACAAGTTGTGGGGCACCTCAACCAATGCTGGAAGATGTATTATGGGATGCCAATCACTTTTACAAGCAAGAAAAGATGGAAATAGTAGAAAAAATCCTACTTTTGGTTTCCACACGGAAAAGGCTGAAACAGGCACAAAGGCTACACGCAGGTCACCTCTAAACACGCGCACTGGGGCACATATCTCTGCACAAATATTGTGCAAGTTCCTACAAATTAATTTTTTTGGGAGCTATTCAGCTTCAACTTATCACTCAAGGTGAATCAGGAAGTGAAGGAGAGAAAGGGGGCATTTCTAGCCCAACTCCTCAGCAAAGAAAGTTGTTCTCTGCAAAAAAGGCACATCCACATAAACTTGGAAATAAAAGTTAGTGGAGTCGCCAATCCTATGTTAGTGTGTTTGGCGCACGAATGTACCAAATCACACTTGCTTAAGAGGGGTGGTTTTTCCCTCTTAAATTATTAGTCCCAGGCAAAAAAATATGGAGTCAAGAAAGTTAGTGGAACATGCTAAAACATAAACATACTAGATAGAGAAATAACATGCATATTCAAACATAAAAACTAAACTAAAACAAATAAAACAAAATATCTGAATAGATTCAAACAACTTCAATAATCCAAATGGCGATGCTTACATCCCCTCTTATTGAGTGCTGGTAGGAATGAAGCATGAAATTTTTACCCACTTTCCAAGGGGCTCTTAGAACTATGGAGTTCCATGTCCCAATGAAAGGATGTCTTTACTTCCGAGCTGCCTTAGCACAAAATCTCCCTCTCTCTACTATGGTGGACTAGAGTTGGTAGATGGCCAACAACTGACTCCCCTCTATCTCTGCTCTGGATCACACACTGCTAGTATTTCTTGGGGAAATTTTGGTCAGCATAACAATGTGTTCTCTTATTGTTCATCTCTTGGTGTCCTTTTATAGGGGAATTTTGTTGTGACACCAGCTCCAAAAATAGAAGAAAAGAGATATCAACGACTTAGAAATAAGCCACTTCGAGGGGGAAACCTCCAATACATTACATGGATGAACAATTCTTGTATGATACAAATTAAGAAACCTCCTTTCTATATATAGGAGTCCATGGGGCCACAATGTAATCCTAGCCGACCTAACAATAATAATTCAAGGGCACAATAATAACAATATGGGGTTTACATGGGTACAATAATAAGATTAAGGGGGTTACACTAACATCAATAAGGGACTATACTAGTAATATAGGGACCTAACATGCCCCTCTCCTTCAAAAAAGTGTTGTCCTCAACACTTGAGTAGCTCTGGGTACTTCTGTATAAAATTCTCATCCTCCCATGTAGAATCTTTAGTGGGTAAGTTCTTCCACTTGATGAGATACTCTAAAATTGATCGATTCCGTAGCTATCGAGTTCTTATTTCCGTGACCGCTTCAGGTTCCAATATGATTTTTCCTTCCTCATCAAGTTCTGGCAATATTTTTTGAACTATAATATTTTCACCTATAACCTTCTTTAAGCATGAAACATGGAAAACTGGATGCACTCGTGAAGAAGCAGGAAGCTCCAATTTGTATGCCATAGTACCAATCTTTTGCAACACCTTATAAGGACCATATTACTTTGGCGATAATTTATTATCCTTCTTAGCTTGCTTGAGGGACATTTGTTTGTATGGTTGTAGCCATAAAAATACCCAGTCTCCTACATCAAAACTTCTCTCGCTGGGATGTTGATCTGCCTGTTGTTTCATTTGATTTTGTGCCAAATTCAGGTTATCCTTTAAGAGTTGGAGAACTTCTTGTTGATGCTTGATGTGATCTTGCACTGCTTGAACCTTAGAATTTTCTCTTAAAGATGATGTGATAAATGGTGGATGATATCCATAAAGTTCCATAAATGGGGTCATTTTTGCTGTAGTATGGAAGGAAGTGTTATACCACCATTCAGCGAGAGGTAACCACTTGACCCATTATATTTGTTTATCAGATACAAAACAAAAAATATATCCTTCCAAACATTTATTTACTATCTCAATTTGACCATCAGATTGAGGATGATAAGATGAACTATGAGCTAATTGAGTACCTAAACAAGAAAATAACTCCGTCCAAAAATTTCCAGTAAAAATGGGATCTCTGTCGCTCACAATAACCCTTGGGTTTCCATGTAGCTTTTGAATTGTGTCCATAAATTTAGTAGCAACTATACTTGCTTTAAATGGATGAGATAATGCACAAAAGTGTGCATACTTGGTAAGTCTATCAACTACCACCATGATGACACTCTTTCCTTCGGACTTAGGTAAACTTGTGATAAAATCCATTGAAATCTCCTCCCAATGTTGACTTGGAATGGATAAAGGTTGTAGAAGTCCCGTGGTCTTAATTGTTTCCACTTTATTCTGCTGGAAAACCAAACATTCCGCCACAAAATTTTGAATATCAGATTTAAGGCCATCCCAAAAAAATTCTTTCTTCACCCTGTGGTAAGTTTTTAAAAATCCTGAGTGTCCTCCTAAAGGAGAAGTGTGCAATTCTAAAAGAATCTTTTGTTTTAGTTGGGAATTCTTACAAAGATATAAGCGATCTTTGTACCATAAGGAATCATTTTTCCAACTAAATGTATCAGATGTACTAGGATCTTGCTGCAACTTTTGAATGAATGTCCATACTTCTTTGTCCTTCTTCCATTCATCTCTTGCTTCGGTTATCCAATCTGGTTGGATAATAGAAATGGCACAAAGCAATGCTTCCACCTCTTCTTTCTTTCTTGAGAGTGCATCTGCAACAACATTAAGCTTTCCTTTTTTGTAGATTATTTCAAAGTCATAACCCAACATCTTTGTGACCCATTTTTGCTGCTCTTCTGAAAATAGTTGTTGTTCCAAAAGTGTTTAAGACTATCATGACCAGTTTTTACCTTGAAGTGTCTTCCCATTAGGTAAGTTCACCATTTCTTTAGTGCATGTAGTATTGCTAACATTTCCTTCTCATAAATAGGTTTCTGTAAATACTTTCCTTTGATTGGACGACTTTCAAAAGCAATGGGTCTTCCTTCCTACATTAAAACAACACCAATTCCATTTCCTGAGGCATCACATTCCACACTAAAGGTTTTTGTGAAATCTGGCATAGCTAAGACCGGTGTTAGGCACATTGATGCTTTAATATTTTCAAAGGCCTTAGTTGCTTCAGGAGTCCATGAAAATGCATCTTTCTTCAATAATGTTGTTAGAGGTGATGCTATTCTCCCATAATTCTTAACAAACTTGCGATAATACCCTGTTAACCCAAGAAATCCTCGCAACTGCTTTATGGTTGTGGGGACTTTCCATTCCTTAATGGCTTTAATTTTGTTAGGTTCTACCTTAACACCCTCGTGAGATACAATATGATACAATATAATTGTTTTTCCTACAATAGTTTGAGCACCCTGTCAGCATGTTCGACATGATCCTTCCAAGACCTGTTGTAGATTAGTATATCATCAAAAAATACTAGCACAAATTTTCTAAGGAAGGGTTTGAAAATGGAATTTATCAATCGTTGAAATGTAGAAGGTGCATTGGTAAGGCCAAAAGGCATGACCAAAAATTCATAATGACCCTCATGAGTTCGAAATGTTGTTTTTGGAATATCTTCAGTCTTCATTCTAATTTGATGATATCCTGAACGAAGATCCAATTTGGTAAAATAAATTGTTCCATGTAATTCATCAAATTATTCATCAATCATAGGAATGGGAAATTTATCTTTAATGGTGAGCTTATTGAGCTCCCTATAATCCAGACACATTTGCCATGATCCATCATTCTTGTGTACCAATACAACAGTAGTAGAGAAAGAACTTTGACTGGGTTGAATTATACTCGCCTCTAACATTTCTGTAATCATACATTTAATTTCACTCTTTTGGACGTAAGGATATCTATAAGGCCTGATGTTTGGAGGAACACTTCCCGGAATCAAATGAATAGCATGGGGATGATGACTGGTGACAGGGAGTCTCTTTTGGGAGTTTTACACTTCAGAATGCTTGTGACGAAGACTATGCTTGAGCTTAAAAGAGAAATCAAGGGAATGAGGAGGGAAAGACATGAAGATCCCTCAAGAAGATTTTCACATGAAGAAAGCTCTGACTCTTCATATTATGTGTGTGATTGTTACACAGTAATTTGTCACCGTCCCTACCATTCCCCGTCCCACATATTGGAGGGCCCATTATGTGACTTGTGAGCAATTTCATGCCTTGAAACCATTATCATTGCATTCCTCTAAACATGAGCTTCAATTTCCCTAAAGACATCTCCTTGCAAAAAACCATAAAAACATCCCTTTTTGCATTGGCTCGGGTAGCCAGTTCATCACTCGCGCCAATTAGGAAAATCCTACAAAGAGGCCACGCCAACTGGCGCTCTGTCCCAGAGTCGCAGTCGCGCCAGCCAATTTAAGGAGTGTTTTTTAAATAAGAATGGTGGAAGTTTCGTTTCAGCAAACTCAGAAACAAGTATCTATCTTGAGTTGGGAAGTTTGGCTACGGATTTCCATAGAGAGGAAGTGGTTTGCCACCTCCCATGGAAGCTTCCTTGATGATAGGGCCAATCCCACAATTATAGGGATCCCAACTCCCCTTCCTCCTTCTATAAAAGTTTGCCCATTGCCATTGCAAGCTAGTCTTGAAGTGCCTAAGCTTTGAATCTCCAAATTCCCAAGAGCCTTCATGCTGCAAGAGCCCTCATTTTTCCCTTAAGGCCGAATCAAGCAAGGAGACTATCGTCGAGAGACTCTTAGAGAGGCTTGTCCCATCCTTGGCAGGCTTTGCGAGACGTGCACGACTGGAGACCCTTCCGAAGGAGACCTCAGCGTCAGAACATTGGTTGTACTCTCTTTCGATTGCTTATTAATGAATGACTACTAGTTATGGTTCCACTCTGTTTTTCACTTATGATAATGACGAGTTATATCCTTTCTGACTGATATATAGTTGCGTATTCTGGATTTTATGCTTGTATTCGTGTTGTTTCTTGCATGTGCAGGTGTCCATCCACGGAGATCGTGGGGATCATGATCTGCCGAGGCTGAGGAACGGGAACGCTGTCTCTTCTACGAATCATAGCACTGGACTCCAGGTAGGCCTCCATCGGTGGTCTGTTTATTCGCAATTAGGAACTTGTGCTGTAGCATTTGATGATTGTTGCTAGACCCGTGATGGGCTAGTAGGGATCGCCTCTGTCCGCAGAGGGGATTTACCTCCTCAACAATTTGGCGACTCCGCTGGGGAATGTCTAGTTTTGATTGTCTCGTTTTGATTGTTTCGTGGTTTTCCTTGCTTGATTTGCCTTCTGGGCTGGGTTATTTTGTTGTTTTTTGCTTCTTGGTTTGCTTAGCTATCATTGATCTGCTTCTGGAGTAGTTCTTTTTTATTTTTGGCTGAGGAACTCGGTTGGCGCGCTTTTTAGCTCGATAGGCGTGCCAATTGGCGCATGTTGCATTTGCATTTCCCGCGCCAATTTCTTTCTGGCGCCAGTTACAACCTCACAGTCGTGCCACTCCTGTGAGGCATTAGGGTTTGCTCAGTTTTGAGCTCTCTGGGTCTGGTCAGTGTTTTTCTTTTTGGTTTTTCGGCTACCTGAGTGTGTTGGAGTCCTGTTTGACTGGGAATTTTCCTTCTTCCTTTGGTTGTTTGCTTTTCTCCATCGATTTCATGTTTTAAGCCCTAGGGCATCTAGTGGCTTTGTGTATCGAGCCCTCCTTAGGAGTTTTGGTGTTTTTTTAGTCTAGTCAATTCTCTGATTACTCCTCCGCATTCTCTTAGTAGTTGTTCACCGTTTCGTTGCGATTTTTGAGTGATTGCTCTTCTCTCCATTCAAATTTCGTTTGGTCTTGCTTTGGACCTAGATCACACGGTCCATTGGAACCTTTGAGACTATTTCTTGGTTTTGAGAGACTTTGGTCGATTTGAGATCTGATTGTTTGTGTTATTGAGTGAAATTTGTTTGTTTTGCTCTCTTAATATCATTTCTCAAATTGCTTCTCTTTTGTTTTCAGTGTGTTTAGTGCATTTAGCCATCAAACATTGAAAATTTAAAAAAAAAAAATCTCTTTTGCTTTTGGTTGATTAGTGCAAATTGAAGTCTTTTTTATTCTACTAGTAATTGGTGATTTGAATGAAAAGTTTTCGATTTCATTAGTTGCATTAGAGATATCATTGATTATCTTCCGATCATTTTGTTTGTGTAAAAACTCTCAACTCTTCTGTAGCTAGTTTTCATCGAACGAAATGATGTACTGTGGCATGTAGATTGCATTTAGGAGTCTTTTGAGACATTACATATGGTAGGGCCTGAAAACTGAAACGTAATTGAAGATCAACTTTAAAATATACTCAATTTACACTAAGGCAGCATTGAAATCTAACGAAACACATTTAGAGGTCTAGGCTAGAGACGTGTTCCGACGTCTTTAAACCTAGCAGTTGTCGTTCTCCTTTTGGCTTTAGAGAGCGCTAGTACGGACTTGTGCTCCCTGTACCGTCGCGTATATAAAGGGAGACCCCTCTAGGTTTTCAATCCTTTATCCATAGGAAGCCGAGTCTACCGCCCTATACCCGTGATACACCGAACACAACATTCGGGGAGATTGCCTGCACGTACGGAAAGTCCTTGGTTGATTTCTATTTCATTGTTGAAACCAAGGTGTATATTGCAGTTCAGGGTTATTTGGTACACCCTTTTGCCTAGTATTCCTGAGCAGTCATTTGATCTTTTCTAACTCCCTAAATTTGAAAAGATCGCCAAGCGCTTGTCCTTTCATGCTTGTGTCAAATCTGAAAGAGATAGAATCACCTTTTATCGTTTCTTAACTATTAAAACATGAAATGGTAAAGTTTCTTATTTTTCAATGTGGTAAAAAATTAATCACCCACAATTACACGCCCTCTTATATTTTTCTTGTTGACCATTTGATCGTGTGTCTTGACTCTTTTTCAGCCCATGTGTGTGTTTGTTCTTTTCCTCTTGTCGTTTGCCACAGTGGCGGAACCTTTGGTTTCGTCTACTGGTAGTCCTTAGACGGACGATTCATCAGAGGTGTCCCAATCCTCTGCTGAACCGCAACAGCCCATTGTTTTCAAGTTTCCTGACGGGGGACCGGTTCTTTCTGAGCAACCCTTTGGGGGACCAGTTGAGTTCGATTGGCCCTTTTCGGACCCTGTGTCTGAATTGAGATTAGGAGCTGATTTCCTTTCTCTTACATCAGGTTCGCCTTTTGTTGCTGTTGTTTTTCCTCCTAGCCCTCGCCGTTTATTGTGCGAGCTAACGGTAGGCTCAACCATGAGTGATTCTGGTGAGGAAATCCCAACGTCTGGTGAAGACTATCAGCTCTTCCCACGAAGATTGTTTCCGGGAGACAACTCTGAACTGCCTGACATGTCAACAGCCAGTCTCTCTTTACCGCCCGGATACAGGTCTTTAGGTCAGATCATTTCTGCCACAGCCTCTATGGGAGTGTCAGCTCCTTCTCCGAGGCCAGCTGCTCCTACACCCGGGGTGTCTCCTCAGACGCCCGTGACTTCTGTACCCGTTTGGCCCACTGTTTGTGTGGCCGCTTTTTCTCCTGTTGTCACAGCACCCTCTGCCAGGGCTATGCCAACTCCTGAAGATATCTATCTAGCGACTGCTATATCGGAGAACATCTCTCCGGAGGAGTATCGGTTGTCTCTGCAACAGCCAAACCCCGAGGTTGGACCATCCTCCCAAGATCCCAACCGCTCTTATTTTTCGCACTATGCACAGGATGGTACACCCGTGTATGCTTTTCCAGGTCAGTATGACGAGCACGGGGACATTTTACGTCTGCCCGCTCATGAGGCTTACCTCCATGCTCAAGTTTTACCTTATAACCAGGCTTATAACCCGCAAGGGCAACCTTTCCAAGGCCAACCTTCGGGCCAACCTGGCTATCCTTATGACCCACAGGGGTAGCCCATCCAAGGCTACCCTGCGGGCCAGTAAGGGCCATCGTACGGTCCGCAAGGACAGTATTACAGCCCTTCCGGTCAACCTGTTCAACCTCAGCCGGGGTAACAACCGGGACCGGTCTATGGTCCTGGGGGGCAAATCCAGCCTTCTCTACCAATGCAACCACAGTATCCCGTTGTTTCTAACATTGCATATCAGCCGGGACCATCCTATGGTTCTGCTTCAGGTCAAACCGGTTTCCAGCAACCACCTGGCCCTATTCCTCCACCAGGCCAGCCGGCCCATCCGACACAACTTGGTGTTCCGCCTCCAGGTCAACCGGCCCATCCGGTACAACCTGCGGCTCCTTCACATCCAGGTCAGCCTGTGCAACCGACACAACCTGTCTATCCGGGTCAACCTGTTCATTCAGGGCAACCCTCTCAGTCGGGTCAACCTGTTCACTCAGGACAGCCCGCTCATTCCATTAACCCTGCACAACAGCCGGCTCATTCGATGCCGTAGCCAAATCAACAGTTGCGCCCTACTTATCAGGCTCCGCAGGGTTCCACTTTTCAGCAGCCTACTCATCCTCAGGGTGGTTATTATCCTCATGGTCAATCTCAACCGAACTATAACCACCCCAGAGGCTCTCAGTATTATCCTCCTCCACCCGGTTTTACCTACACTCAGCAGCCAAATCCAAATGCTGCTTACACTGGGCCGACACATAATCAGGGTCCGTACCCTGGTTATCAAGCCCCACACTCTGGTTACCAGTATCCCAATCAGTCTGGTTATACGTCCTACGCCCCCTACGGTCAGAATCCTACTGGACAGAACCCATGGGGGCAAGGATATTCACAACCATTGTGGAGTACAGGTAACGGTCCTCATCTCGGGCCCGATGTCCCAGTTAATCTGCCATTGCCGTTCCTAGCCACCTTGGAGTTTCCGGATGTTTCAAAATTGACCAATGATCCAATTTTACATAATCCGTATTGGCCTCCGGTTCCCACCAAGATACCAGGTGACTGCCCTAAGTTTGAGGGAAAAGCTGGAGAGGACCCCCAGGCACATGTGATGACGTATCATCTTTGGTGTTCGTCTAACTCTTGGGTCGATGATTAGATTCATCTGCGCCTCTTCCAGCGTAATTTAACTGGAGCTGCTGCTAAGTGGTACATAGAGCTATCCCATGGCATTTTCCAAGATTTCAATTCTTTAGCCATGGCTTTCCTCACGCACTTTCAGTTACCGGTTTGTTACGAAGCCGGGACGCACCTCCTGACTTCTCTGAAGCAGGATAAAGCCACTCACATCTATGATCACATTCATGAGTGGCGGCGCCATCACATACTGATCAAGTTTCACATACCTGATTAGATACTAACTCACTGGTTCACCACCTCCTTCGTGAATAAAATCGCTCAAGATATTGCGATGGGAGTGTGTGTGACAGAGGAACAAGCCATCGTGCGTGCCCAATATCTGGATCTTGTGTATTCTCAATCTGGCATGCTTTATGATATCTTGCCTGATGCTCCATGGTCCGGAACCTCTAAGGCCCCGCCTACCCCCGCGGTGGATGGTGTCATTGGTTCTGTCTCTCAGAATTCAAAGAAATCTTCGAATGGGAAGCAGAAGTCTAATTCTTCCAACAATGCTCCTGCTAATCTCGCTCCATCCGATTCTGGAAAAACCGCGGAAGTGAATGTCGTTCAAGCCAATCCTACGGAGAAAAATTCCAACGGGAAAAAGAAAGGCAAAGGCAAATCTAAATCTGATGCCCCAAAGCCAGAATCTAAATCTCGCACTAAGGATGGCTCCCAGCGTAAACCGAAGTACCCTTGCCTTATTTGTGAAGCGGACCATTATACTAAGGATTGTCCACGATGGTCCGAAGTTAGTCAACTTCTCAAGGGCTCAAAAGGGCCTCCAGCAGTTCTTAAGGAGCCATTCCCGTCTCAGCAGACCCAGATGGTCGAACAACCGTCACCATCTGCACCATTTGGGTCCCAAGTTTTCATGATGAAGAGTATTGCACCTATCTTTGTCGCTACCCGTTCGAAGGATTACAACGAATCGCGGCAGGCACCCGAGAAGGCAGTTGTGGATGGACCACTTCCCCCACCTGTCTTCGGTTCGTTGGAAATCGAGAAGCCTACTCCTGAACCCGTTGTGAAGCCACCTTCTAAAGGTGTTCTTCGAAGATCTTCTTATAATCCGAATGCTCGTGCTGCTCAACATTACAACATTGTTGAGGATTTGGCACAGGCGCCTTCCGCTATGTCTCCGCTAGAAGTTCTTCAAAGTTGTCCTTCGCAACGGAAGGCGTTATTGTCTGCAATCGGTGGTATTGATCCTGCTGACTCGAGTCTTCTCACCTTCGATTTAGAGAATTTCTCCCCCCAACTTCCACATCAGATAGCTCTTGTTATTCAAGTCAGGATTAACAATCAGAACATCCATAGGGCCATAGTGGATGAAGGTGCTTCTACTTGCGTTATGTCATCCACTTGCTGGAAGGTCATTGGCTCTCCAGCCCTTGCATCCTCTCCCAATGCCCTCGAGGCATTTGATGGTCAGGAATCCAAACCCCTGGGTGTTCTCGAGAGTCTAGCAATCACTTTACAAGGAAAGACTGTCAACGTGGAAGTAGAAGTGGTTGACGCCAAACTCAACTACAATATACTTCTTGGCCGCAGCTGGACCCATGCCATGCTCTATGTGCCGTCCACCGTATTTCGACTCCTTAAGTTCCCTCACGAGCGAAAAATTGTCATGGTGGATCAATTGTCATTTTTCACCTCTACCTCTAAGAACAACGTGCCATACGTGGATCAAATTCCAAATCCCCTGGACGGTGTAGGACCTGGTCTCTTCAAAGACCCCGTCCTCATGGGTATCTTTCCCGCACCACCACCGCACACCACTCAAGTTAACATGATTTCCAGGTCCGATGACCCCTGGCTTATTCGTATGCCTGAGCAGGTGTTTGAGTTTGGAGAATCAATGCCCTTGACTCTAGTAGAGATCAACTACTGTGAAATTGTTGCCGCATCTGATCCTCCACCTCCTCAGCATGCTCCGTTGAGCATGGCTCTCGACGTCTACTCTCAATACCCCTGGCTTGGTCAGGACAATTCATCTGATCCTCTCAAAGAGACTTTTCCTTCCGATGAAGCTATCATTGAAACTAGGTCTCTTGAGGAGTTGCCTTGGGGCGATGGACATCATCGCTCCTCTTTTATGCCTAGCTTGGGGGCAATGACTGACTGTCTGGAGAATTATGCTTCTCAGGTTCCTACCCCTCCTCTTCAAACGCCCATCTTGACGCACGAATTTTTTTCGGAAGGTAACCTGGGAAAAATCACTCAAACCATCTCGATCAACATCTCCGTTAAACCGGGGATCGTTGAGAATATTCACGTGGGAGTGACTTGTTCTCCCGATGAGATTCAAGTCTATACTGATCTTTTTAAAGAATTCAGAGATGTATTTGCATGGTCCTACGAGGAAATTCCGGGGATTGATCCCAGTATCGTAGTGCATGAGATTCCAACCTATCCTGGTGCGAAGCCCGTGCGCCAACTCTTACGCCCCATGCATCCTCAGAAATCCGCTGCAATTAAGGCAGAAGTTGAAAAAATTCTGAACGCGGGCTTTATTTATCCTATCCCCCTCACAGAATGGGTGTCTAACATTGTCCCTGTCGATAAAAATCAGGGTACGATTAGAGTCTGTGTTGATTATCGCGACATCAATCGCGCCTGTCCAAAGGATAATTATCCCACTCCGTTCATAGACCAGATCATTGACGAATGTGCTGGAAGTGAGAATTATTCCTTGATGGATGGTTTCTCGGGGTATAATCAGATCAATATTGCACCTGAGGATCAACACAAGACGACATTCATCTGTCCGTGGGGTACATTCGGGTATAAAAAGCTCCCGTTCGGCTTGAAGAATGCTGGAGCCACTTTTCAGCGTGCGATGTCCCATGCTTTTCATGACATTCGCCATATCGTTCAGCCTTATCTGGACGACTTGCCAGCTCATTCAGCTAAGCGAGAGGACCATCCTGAACATCTCCGCCAGATCTTTCTTCGTTGCAGGCGCTACAATATTAGGCTCAATCCTCATAAGTGCGTCTTCGGCATGGACTCTGGCCGTCTTTTGGGATTCATAGTCTCGAAAGACGGGATTCGCCTTGACCCTTTAAAGGTTGAGGCCATCATTAATCTCCCATCACCCTCCTCCTTATATCAGTTACAGAGTCTGCAAGGGAAAGCGAACTTTCTTCGATGCTTTATCCCGAATTATGCCGAGGTGGCCAAAGGATTCACTCGTCTATTAAAGCAAAACGTTCCCTTCCACTGGGATGAAATCGCTCAGCAATCCTTTGAGAAGCTGAAGACGTTGCTTGTCAATGCTCCGTTGCTTCGTCCTCCGGACTACCACCGCGACTTCACTTTATATCTTGCCGCCGCATTTAGCACCATAGCCATGGTCTTGGTGTAGGATGGCGATGACGGTAATGAACATGTTGTTTATTATCTGTCACAGAACCTTCTCGATCCAGAAACACATTATGCTCATGTCGAGAAGTTGACGTTAGCCGCAGTACACGCTGTTCAGTGTTTTCGCCATTACATCCTTTTGCGTACGATAACAGTGGTTTCGGATTGCAACCCTATGACGTATATTATTTCTAGACAGTTGCTGGGGGGCAAGTACTCCAAGTGGATTGTTATCCTGCAGGAGTTTGACTTAGAGTTCACTACCGCTAAGTCCAAGAAATCACTGGTTTTCAGGGATCTTATATGCTCTCTCCCGACAAACTCTGCTCCCTCACACTCTGAAGACCATATACCGGACGAAACACTTTTCCTCATCAGTACTCGTGACCCTTGGTACGGTGACATAATTGTGTATCTTCAGACCTCGACATTTCGGTCTGAGTTGGATAAAGCTGCCCGTCATCGAATTCGGCATCAGTCCCATCCCTACCATATAGTAGGAGATACCTTATACCACATAGGAGTAGATTCGGTGCTCCGGCGGTGCCTAACCTTGGAGGAGGCTGAAAAGTTCCTAAATGATTGCCACAGTGGCGCCTGTGGTGGACATATGTCTGGATATGCTACTGCCTAGAAAATTCTGCGAGCAGGTTATTTCTGGCCTTCCATATTCAAAGACTGTATCACTGCAGTCCGTAAATGTCATGCGTTCCAGACATTTCAGTGCAAGATGTGCGCGCCGCCTCTCCCATTGCATCCTGTTATTACAGTCGGCCCTTTTGCAAAATGGGGCATAGATTTTATGACGTGTAAACCTCACTCGACCGGGGGGCATGCGTATATAATCGTCGTCGTCGACTACTTCACCAAGTGGGCTGAGGCGATGTCTACACTAGCTGTTGACGGTAAAACGACTGCTGAATTTATATTCAAACACGTTATTGCACGGTTCAGGGTTCCTCAGGCCATCGTCATTGATCATGGTACTCATTTCCGAGATTATATGATGGTTGAGCTGACTTCAAAGTTGGGCTTGCGTCACGACAGCTCAACACCATATTACCCTCAGGCAAATGGTCAGGTTGAAGCAGTGAACAAGGTTCTGGTCACTATGCTTCAACGAACAGTTGGTATTCACAAATCCAATTGGAATCTCCAACTGTTCTCAGCTCTATGGGCATACCGAACATCTGCAAAGAATGCAACTGGATTCACACCATTTCATTTGGTGTATGGTCTGGAAGCAACTCTTCCGGTTGAATGCGATATTCCTTCTTTGAAATTAGCTGTGGAACTTCTACCTAATACTTTTGCTGAGGAAGAACGTCTCCTATATCTGGAACGGTTAGATGAAACCCGTTGTCTGACTGCTTTGGTTATTGAAGCACAAAAGAAGAGGGTCAAAACTCATTTTGATCAGTCGGTTTCCCCCCGTTCCTTTATCGAAGGAGACCTCGTCCTCTTGTACGATCAAGCACATGACAAGCTTGGAGCTGGTAAGTTCCAGCCTATGTGGCATGGGCCCTATATAGTAAAATGTGTTTTGAAAAACGGGGCTTATGAGCTTATAGATTATGAAGGAGTTCTGCTGGCACAGCCCAGAAATGGGTTGTACCTCAAAAAGTACTATGCCTGAAGTGATTTCTTGGTGTGGTGTGTGTACATAGGTGTGTGTTTTTCATTTGGGTGCATGTATGGTGTGGTGTGCCTTGTAAACATCTTTCTGATGATCGGGTTTTCTTGGTTGTGCAGATGTCCATTCATCCATTTGTTGGTTTCGTGGATGGTGCCTCCCGCAGTACCAGGAATCTGTCTTCAGCAGCCTAGGTAATCTCCGATCCTGCTGGTGAGTTGGTCAACCTGCAAGGTGTGTGTCTAGGACGTACTACAAACAACATCGCGGAATATAGTGATGTGTTATAATTATTAACCGAGGCAGTAAACCTTGGTATCCGTGAATTGCTTGTGTATCTAGATTTGCAACTTGTAGTGTTACAGCTGAACGGACACTATTTGGTAAGAAACCCGTCCATTTTATGTTTGTATCTGTGTATTCGATTACTGGAAAGGAATTTTGACTACATTACATATCAACATATACCCAGGCATTTGAATACATTAACAGATGCAGTAGCTAATTTGGTGTTAGACAGACATTTGCGCAATTTGTAAATCATCATCACATGTAAAGAAAGATCCATCCAGAAATAGATATGTGTATATATATAGATATCGAAATGTTTACATAGCGTGTGTCACATAAAGTCAAAAAATATACATAATCGTCTTAAATAAATCTGGAGACGATATGTCTCTCAAAAAATATGTGTGGTAAAAGCCCTAAGAGTCTAGCCACATGGTGCTCATGATAACATGTAACTGCACGCACTAAGTGTCTCAGAAGTCGGTGGAGTCGACTAGGTACTCCCACCGTATGTCGCTGGTACGCCATCGGTACATCCACCAGCCAAGCATAGTCTGGGATCCCTCGGGCGATTCCCTCGAGATTCTGGATCAACTCCTCCCCTCCTGTGCCCTCTTCCTGAGGATCAGGGGTGAGAAGAGTCCTCCGCGCGATTGGAGACATACCGGCTGGTCTCTCGGGGCCCACATCTGCACACACATAAAATGAGTTAGCACGAATGTGTATTAACAAAAAAAATCATAAAACATAAAATCAAAAGAGATGAGGTCATACCCAACTCCTCGTCCCAATCATCTCCTTCTAGCAGTGGGAGATCTGGGTCTCCAGTGAAATCGGTTCCTGCATATGGCTAGTCCTCCACTACGATCAACTGGCGCCGCAACCACCCAAAAAACTCCAGCCTCCACGACATCTGTTGGCCTCCTCCAGCTCTGGGCATTAGTGCTACCCAACGAGCCATTCTTGGCTCTCATGGAATCGGCTCAGCTACGATGGCCCCTTGGCCTTGGAAGATTGGTAATCATTCCAGAATGAACGACACCAGGATGGAACCGTAGCCGAACTGTTTCATTTTGGCTTGCTTGCATTTCGTGAGCTGACTCTTCATGTTTATTGTTACTGTTGTAGCCCAGTCAAACAATAGGGGACTCATGCATTCTGAGGCCAGTAGGAGTTGGGCCTTTGTGGCCTCGTGCGGTGCCTACGACCTTGCAGCCCGCGTGATGGTATGTAGGACTACCCTCAATGCCAGATCGGGGATGGTGTGAATATCCACCTTTTTGCTCCTTGATCCCATTTTTGCCCTTGGGCACACTTGTGCCATCACTTCTTCCATCTTCTCGCCAGTTGGTCTACTCCCAGTCAGGATCGGCACCGGACCTCTGCGAGACAGTCCGGTTATAAAGTACACATCAGAGACCTCCAGTTCCAACACCTGGTCTCGTAACTTGAAAACTTGTTCTTGTTCATCCCAAATATTGATTAGATACTGGAGGAGCTCAGGCTGAGCTCATAAACAAGGTGTCAGGAAGAACTTCTTTAGCCCACAGTTTCTGAGGGCATTCATGTAAGCCTCATTTTCTATGGCCTGTTCATCCTCTTCTCCATGCTCCCTTTCTTTCCACTCAATCACCATTTTGCTTGATTTCCTGCTTCCACATGGTTATAAACCCTTAATTAGATCTCTTTTAGGCTTCAAAATTCATTCAAATTGGTTAAAATCTCGAATTTTTAGGCGGAAATTTGGGTTCGGCCGCTGGCGCGGCTGTTTTGTGAATAGTCGCGCCAGGTGGCGCGAGGCCTTTACATATAAAATCCCATTGGCGCGGGTCCGTGCCCGATACCCGCGCCAATGAGCGCAGCCCTAAAATTTTAAAGAGTGGCCACAGAACTCTGATACATGAGGGAAAACTATTAAAAAATGGATTGAAATGAAGCACAGGGTAGCGCCTCTTACCTGCAACAGACGAGAATTTGAATGGTAAACCGGATCTGTCGCAATCACCTTCAGAAGTTTTCACACCGAATGGACCGCTGCTGCTTTTCACCGAGGTAAATAGTAAATGTAATTTTGTTTTACTGTTTTGGCATATTTATAAATTTTTCGACACAGGATAGGTTTTAAAAGTTATTTTTCTCAAATATTTTGATATGTTATGTCGGAAATGGGTTTTACACTTGCTTGGTATGTGTAGCAACAAGTTTTTCCGTGACTTTAACGGTGAAAACAAGTTGTATTTTACACTTTTTCGGACTCAGTAAATACACGAAAAAGTCACTTTGGATTCATCTTTCAGCTCTTTTCTGACTCTCTAAACATGAAAATATTGTCGAGGTCCTTGTCATTTCGATCTCGTTAAAATGGACACGAATCGACATCTACCCAGTATACGTTTACCCCTTTTTCGGGCTGGGATAGATAGATTACGAAAAAGGAATATCCTAGCCTATCGCAACTAGGAGGTTTTCTCGGATATTGTTTTCTACCTTTTCGAATCTGAGGAACTATTTACGAAAAGGGACCTTTGGAGTTTACTTTTCTGCGGCCTTTTCAAACTCTCTAAACATGAAAATACGCCGAGTTCTTCCTTTGTCAGACTCGTTAAACCCTGATGACATCGGATTCAGTCGAAATGACGTTCTCCCAGTTCCTCCTTCCTAGGGCTCGTTAAATGTACTAGGATGGATTCGCCCGAAGGGCGGACTTATATTACAAGCATATGCTATCCCCTTCAAGCTTGTCATTAAAAATAATTGGGGTACTCGCCAGAAATGGTGGGGGAAAAATGGAACCATCATCATTGTCGTGTCGGCAGTATGTCGCTCTTGAACATGGCGCTTGTTTGCATTCATGTCAGGTTGGGGACATCTCATCTCGTTTTTTCACTTGCTTCCATGGGTTTGGGTAATCCTTTTTGACCTTTCCTCTGCTCATTGCCTCGTCGCCATGACCTCTGATCCGTTGATGTCAAATACTGCGAAAACTACTATTAATGCCGTTACATGTTCAAGAGAAGTTGACCTCTGCAAATATCAACCTTCCTCTGATTCTCATATGATCCTGATTCACAAACAAAAACATCATGTTCCTCTGTCTCGTGTCGATGATGTGGGAAACATTATGGCCCACCTTCGATCAAGGTCACTTCCTGTCGACTTCAGCTCATTATCCAGGAAGCTGATCTAGAGACTCCTTTATGGTACCTTGGAGCCTGCATGCCTCAATGGCAGGTTCGTCGCATTCGACGTGAGGTTCTCATCATTGGCCTCTGATCGAGTGATTCTATGAGTGTTCGACACCAGCTCATTGATTCACACGCCGTAGATTGTACCTATAGTACCTTGAGGGCCATTGTCATTATTGGTGGTTCCTCTCGCGTCTGTTAACAACTTTCATCATTGGCTAGTAATCAGACGATGTTCTTGCATGTTCAACTTCAGCTTACATATTCGCATGCTTGAAATTGTACTTTGTTCGAGTCGAGATGGAGCGCAAGACCCTGGGTTGTGTTTGTTGTAATCCAGGCTGCGATTTTGTGGATTATTATTTACATGACTTATTCACTGGATGGCTGCGACCATACCTGAGTCTATTTATCGATCCTCACTGGATGGCTGCGACCATACCTTGGATCTGGATTATTGTATACTCTGTTTGGATGGCTGCGTCCATACCACATATACATCATGTACTTGAGATATCAATTGTATTTCTCCACGCAGGTTTTCCGACGGTGGAGCTTCGGTTGGACACATTATCGTAAAGCATTTCACCCCTCGCTCTCTCTTGGGCCTCATGCTTTAGGGGGCATCTATTACACAGTAATTTTTCACCGTCCCTACCATTCCCCGTCCCACATATTGGAGGGCCCATTATGTGTCCTGTGAGCAATGTCATGCCTTGAAACCATTATCATTGCATTCCTCTAAACATGAGCTTCAATTGCCCTAAAGACATCTCCTTGAAAAAAACCATAAAACATCCCTTTTTGCATTGGCGCGGGTAGCCAGTTCATCACTCGCGCCATTTAGGAAAATCCTACAAAGAGGTCGCGCCAACTGGCGCTCTGTCCTAGAGTCGCAATTGCGCCAGCCAATTTAAGGAGTGTTTTTTAAATAATAATGGCGGAAGTTTTGTTTCAACAAACTCAGAAACAAGTATCTATCTTGAGTTGGGAAGTTTGGCTATGGATTTCCATAGAGAGGAAGTGGTTTTCCACCTCCCATGGAAGCTTCCTTGATGATAGGGCCAATCCCACAATTATAGGGATCCCAACTCCCCTTCCTCCTTCTATAAAAGCTTGCCCATTGCCATTGCAAGCTAGTCTTGAAGTGCCTAAGCTTTGAATCTCCAAATTCCCAAGAGCCTTCATGCTGCAAAATCCCTCATTTTTCCCTTAAGGTTGACTCAAGCAAGGAGACTATCGTCGAGAGACTCTTAGAGAGGCTTGTCCCATCCCTGGCAGGCTTTGCGAGACGTGCACGACTGGAGACCCTTCCGAAGGATACCTCAGCATCAGAACATTTGTTGTACTCTCTGTCGATTGCTTATTGATGAATGACTACTAGTTATGGTTCCACTCTGTTTTTCACTTATGATAATGACGAGTTATATCCTTTCTGACTGATATATAGTTGTGTATTCTGGATTTTATGCTTGTATTCGTGTTGTTTCTTGCATGTGCAGGTGTCCATCCACGGAGATCGTGGGGATTGTGATCTGTCGAGGCTGAGGAACGGGAACGTTGTCTCTTCTACAAATCATAGCACTGGACTCTAGGTAGGCCTCCATCGTTGGTCTGTTTATTCGCAATTAGGAAATTGCGCTGTAGCATTTGATGATTGTTGCTAGACCCGTGCTAGGCTAGTAGGGATCGCCTCTGTCCGCAGAGGGGATTTACCTCCTCAACAGTGATATTTTGCCACACAATCAGATCTACAATGTGGTACCATGCCTACATTCTTGACAATAAAAGAAGAGGAAAGAGACACACCAAATGAGGAGACTCTTGGTGACTATCTCCAAGAATATGAATCTCAGTATAGTAGATTAAAAGAGAATCTAAACTTCCAAGGGTTTTGTCAAATCAAAGAATATAGAAGACCCAGCAACCACAATAGAAGGAGAGGGTGCATGCAACACACTTTGGGTAGATTATTTCTACCTACTTTTGATGGATCACCCAAGAGAATAGCCAAGGCTTCGGTAAATAAGCTAGACACATATTTCCAGTTGCATCAAGTTTCAGAAGAGGAAGCCATTAGAGTAGTAGCATTGCATCTTGAAGGTAAGACTTAAGCCTAGTGGTTATTTGAATCTTCTTCATTGAATAATGAAAATATATCTACTTATGCAAAGTTCATTATGAGGTTAGTGAAACGATTTGATTTGAAACAATCTGAAATTTCCTTGGGAGAACAAACCAAGCCCAAAAAATCAGAACCTTTACATGAGTTTGAAAGATCCATGAAACCCACTCTATTTCAGAACATTGTCGAGGGTGTTAAATATCTACAACATGCTTTTCCAAGGGGAAAGGCCCCACTTCAGCAATAACTTTCTTCTCAAGAAGAAGACTTGAGGATTACTCCTTTAAGAGGAGATCAAGACAAAGGATCTCTTAATGACGAGGAGAAGGAAGAGGAAGAGCTGGAAATATCCTCCAGCATTGTGACAGTAGGAGGAGATCTACTTCTATTTGGAGATGGAGATGAAGCAATTGATTCAACTAGAGGAGCACTTGTATATTTGCAAGAAGTTCCAAAGGATCTTACATACAAAAATCATGAGTAGCATGTGTCTATATTGATGGACAATGAAACAAAACAATGGAGGAAGTGTGTTCCAACATTGAATGTAGTCTTGGGGACACACACTATGATAGATCATTCCTTTTTTGATCAAAAATTTTGACACCAATGAGATGTTGAGTGTACATGGGTTGATTACATCTGATGAAGACACCTTAGACTGTGAGATCTTGTAGAAGGTAGGAGAAGATGATAAGGAAGGTCGACACCAAATAATTGAGAGCATATACACCCATCCTTTTCAGGAGGTTTATGAACAGAAGCAGGAAGGTGATTTGCACAGTGAGGGCAGGGAAAAATCAGTCCACTCACATATACAGCATGCACTAGGCCTTGATGTTTCATTACATGGAGGCATTCCACTAGGGAGACCCCCTGATTAGAAGAGGATTAAATATTTCTCTCAACGTGTTGCACCACTCATAGATCTAGGAGAAGTGGGAGCATTGGGAGATCATTGTACCATGCTGAGATTCTTGGGTGGACTCAAGGAGAAGGGAGGAATTCTCCCAACATCATCATTACCTACTCTCATTTTAGATTCTGCGCTGAGAAAGGAGCAGCAAAGGGAGGATAGTAGCCTTCCAATATGTCACTTTGGCAGGGGAGATGTCATTAGGGGAAGTTTGAGGTCTAAAATGGGCCTCCTAAGGAAATAATAAAATAATAGCTAAACCAATAAAATAATATTTATGAATTTGCAATTCACTTTTTGCACGAAAATCCATTTAACCATGGTTAAATTCAATTAAAAAGTTGTACCAAAATAATATTAATAGAACAATTTTATTGATGTGACTATAAATAAGAATGAAATTTTCAAGAAAAAATCATTCTCATTGCAACATTTGTCATTTGTACTTAAATAACTTAAAATAAAGTATAAATATAAATTCATAAATTCTTAATTATATAATATATTATTAATTAAAATTTATATTATTTAAATTATATAATAACATGTAATTAATATACTATATAAAAATAATATAATATAATATATTGTTTTATGTACGAATTTTATATTATATATTGAATTGATTTGATTTATAAATAAATATTTGAAAATATACAAATATAATATTTACTGAAAAGTGTGTAAATACATGAAGATTGTGTAGGAATATGCATTGTTTCTTTCAAAAAATATGAAATGAAAATAATAATATTTTATTCAATAAGTGTGAAATGACATTTATTATGAGTACTTTACTTTATGACTTTAAAAGTACCTAGAGCACTACCATGGTTACCATGGTTAACCATGAGTTTTTATCCACCATTGAGAATGTGACAAGTAAGTACCTTTAACTCAAGCAATGCCACCTTACCCATTAGGGATGATGTCATCCCATGAAATGTGATTGGTTCTCATAAAGTGAATTTTGATTGTACATTTTCCTTAGGAGGCCCATTTTAAACCTCAAAATTCCCCTAATGCAAAGAGGAGGACAAATACATGACAGATGTCTTCTATGATAGATCATCAGCGCTGTCACTTTGGGGGATACATCCATACTAGAAATCCCAACTATTGGTGGATTATTCCAAGGATCTTTTCACTTGTATGATACTTGACGACCAACTGCAAGAGGAGGGATATTCAGTCAGAGATGAGGTCATCTACTATCATGGTAGTATATTCTTGTGTAGAGCTTCCAAGCTCAAGGAGAAGTTATTACAAATAGCACATGAGGATTTTCTCTTCAGCCAAATTTATTCCATGAAATCATATAACACTATCATGGAGGAGTTTACTTGGGAAGGCCTTGAAGAGGAGGTATATCAGCATTTGAGGAGATGCATGAACCATGTGGAGATGGTAGACGCACATAAATCTATGGGGGAGTTATCACAATCACCTCTTTCCTCTTTTGGAATGAGAGGGAACCTATCTATGAACCACTCCATTTGTATGAGCAGAGCATATGGTGAAGATCTTGTTTTTATGCATAATAATTTATATGTTGAATGTTTGCATTTCTTTACCATACATGTGCAGGACATTGTTCCAAGGGGGAGCATTCTTCCTTATAAACTTCATGGTCAACTTTGGGCCATAAACTATGTTGAGCAAGGCCACTCCCTAGGAGGATATAGGGAGATGATATATCATTTCGGGTGTGTACCAAAGGCACCAAACATTTCTCACATTTTCAGAACTTGTGAGAAAAATACGGCAAAAAGTAAGTGGTGGGGAAACCACTTACCATATCATGATCTGAGGTAATCAGGAGATGTAATACACTGGTTCCACATGTGGGACTATGATCCACCTCCATTATTGCATTTAATTGTTTATGTATCACTCGTTTTGATCCCATATATTGATGATGTGCTTATTCTTCTTATGGGAGTGATTAGAGGGAGGATGGAAGGATTGGATGTGCCCTTTGGGAGAGAGATTCTCCATGGTTCTTATGTTTCATATTTCTGGGAGAGCATTGGACTATCCATGATTGCTACATTTGGTCTCTTTTTTCCTTATGGGATGAGCCATTTGGGTAACTTGAGCACTTGGGAGGTGCCTCCCATGAGTAGATGGGAGGAGTTTTTCTATGAATTACCACTCTGGAGGGTGATTCATTCTATATTGATGATAGCTTGGAGAATGGAGCTTCACATGGGGATGAAGGTTCCATATATTTTTCAGATCTATCCTTGCAATTGCTTGAGGAAAAGAAACATTTGGGAGGGGAGGATTGTAATATTCTTAAATTAGCATACAGCTAATTGGAATATTAAAATCTAATTTTTGCTTTCTTGTTTGATGAATAAGTGGGTAGGGAGAGCCATGAATCTCTTTAATAAGAATAAAACCACTTCTCATGTGAAAGTGGATCATATTTTCAGCTTAATAAAGCACCCTAAGGTCTGAACAGGGGCTAGAGCATGTAGATTGGGTCAACTTTGACCAAATCAACAACGTTGTCATGGAGGAGTGGCATTCAATGAGGGACAACGTAGTTTTAGATGGAGACACATTGCATGGAAGTAGTGTCATTAATGGATGGCTCTTAGGATTTGGAAGCTCATTTATTATATAAGGAAGAGGATGGCAACCATATTATTCATGTTATGATATGTTTATGTTTTGATTATATGGTCTGTTTAGACATATAATCTTTCTTCAATTGTTTAGCTAAGATTGTAGTGTTGTTTAGCACAAGGTGTTCCTAATCGGGAATCCCACCTCTATCCTTAAGAAGCCTCATAGGAAGAGATTTTGCACTATATTTCCACATTTAAGTTTCAGGCCAAGCTTCAGTCTTGTTGTACAATGCAGTTTCTATTAAGAGATGTGCTGAGTTTTAGGGTGCAACAGTGGAAGATTGTATTGGGTGTTTTTTGATTGGGAGGCCAGTAAAGGAGCCCCTTAGGCTTATTTGATATATTTGGAATCATTCCAAGTTGATTTTATCCCTTACATCGCAGTTCTAATCTAGATCTGTATTATTTTAGTGAGCTGTTGCAATGGGAAACCAAAAAGGGGCCGAAAATCCAAAGTTAAAATCTGGCCAAACCATTTCTGGGTTTTTTGATTAGAATCCATGGTTAAAATATCGGATCATTCTGAGCACTCTAACAGCCTTCTACACATGGTTCTTCTCCTCAGAAGTAGCAGTTTCCAGCAATAGCAGTTTCCTCAGCAACAATAATTTTCTTTCCATTGAAGGGATCAACCCTTCATTGAGAGATTATTTTTGGTGGAGTTATTTTAGATCTACATCAGATTCAACCACCTCCTTCTATGTGCTTCAATTGTAGTGCATCTTCAGCCCTAGGGCTTTAGATCCACCATTCATTTTTAGTGTATTTCCGAAAACCCTTCCTGGGTTGTCTTGGAAAAGTGTTAAAGAGCATAGATCTCCATTTTGGGTCTTGTATGAGCATGATCTTATCAGATCCATTTATATATATGTTCCAGCTGTAGCATTAGTTCCTAATACTGCGTTGTACTTGATTCAATGTTTTTTGTAGCAGTGTATTACATGATTTGGGTGAATTTGGGCATTGGAGGCTTCTTTTGCCTATCTTGAGGGACTTGATCCCCAAGGTCTTGTACTTATTTATTGTTGTTATAAATAATACCATGGATCTATTATTTGGCTCATATGTAATGTGTTAACATTTTCTTCTATTTCCATTATTATGAGTTATATTCCTACTTTTCCCATTTGGGAATATTACACTCCCAAGCTACACAATTCAACAACATAGTCTAGTTGTAGTAATCATAACTTGTTCAAGCTCTTGTAGTCAAGTAAGGACTTGGTTGGGTTCCCAAGTTGCAAATTAAGGGTAGTTGTGAGGGCATGATAGCTAGGGAGGGTCAAGGCATGCCTGCAAGGAATGAAAAGGTGTGCTAACACATGCAAGGCAATGTCAATGCATGCTAAGAAGTGTTAGGGAGCTCCAAGGCATCACAAGGGAGAACTAGGTTAAAATGCATGGAAAGGAACAAATAAGAGTATGTGTCAGAGAGTGTGAGTGAATTCAAATGTGCCAAGGACGAAGTGTGTTAGGAGAAGTTCAGAATAGGATTCGCAGGAGGCAAACCTACAGTTTCAATAAGGGACTTGACATAGTAGTTTTAGACAAATGGATACTTTATATTGGGAACAACACTATTTTTACTTTAGCTATTATTTTTATATGAGATGTGGCACATTTTGGCCGCATGCTTATGCTTTAAACCATTCTAGATAATTGCATATTGTACATTGTTGTGTATAAGTTTTGGGGAAGTTGAAATATGCCGACTTATATCTTATGTGTCTTGTGCATATTGTGGTTCTTTCAAATTCTCATTTAATGCTCTATTATTTATTTGAACTGGACATACATGTGAAATTTTTCCTATGTAAGTTATGTTGCTTAGTTGTTTTACGACCATGGCTAGATGTGATCCTTGTCTTGGTAACTAGTTAAGTGGGACAAGTTGAGCTTGGACACAAGTGGCCTAAGATGAGAAATAGGAATTTCTTAGTTGAACAAGGCACAATCTACTTGTAGTAGGTGCAATTGGTCGAGTTTTTGCAGCTAAAGCAGGCCAATGTCACATAAACTACAGTATCCGAGGACTTGATTGGTTCCTAAGTCGTGAAAAAATGCAAGGCTAGTTGTGAGGGCATGAGTGCCAAGGTGTGCTAGGGAATGCTAACATGTGCTAGATAATGCGAAGGCATGTCAAACATGTTAAGATATGCCAAGTGCTAAGGCATGCCAAAATGTGCAAGGCTGTGACAATGTGTGCCAAGAATATCAAGGCAACAAAAGGGAGAAACAAGTTAAACTACAAGGAAATGAACATATAATAGGGTTAATAATTCATCAATATTCCTTTTCCAAGAGGGGCATGTTAGGAACACCAACACTAGGTGCCAAGAGATGCCAAGTCTTAGTACATTCTAAGTGAAAAATATTCCTCTATTTCTTCTCATCTAATTTCCAATAATTGATCTTAAATAAATTTAATATTAAACCATGCGAAAGCATACCAAGGCATCTCAACTCATGATGTGAGACATGCTAAGAATTTCCAAGCTCCAACACATGCCAAGTTCCAATGTGTGTTAGGAAGTGTTATGCATGCTATGAAATGGCAAAGCATGTTGAAGAGTGATAAGATGTGCTAGAGTGCAATGCATGTTGAGAAGTTTTAGGGAGTACTAGGACAACATTTGGGAGCACTAAGTAAAAATGCATGGAAGTGAATGAATATGAGGGTGTGCCATGGAGTGACAAGAATGATGCTATGTTCTATGTTCAATTTCAAGGGCCGGGAACAAAATTTTCAATTTCAACTTCTTTATTTGTCTGAGGGTTTCATCGACTTGTCAAACAATAGACTAAGAGGTATAATTCCTTCACAGTTTGGGTTGCTCAAATGCCTCAGGAGTTTAAATATCTCCATAAATAAGTTGAGAGGACACAAACACATCAAATATGGGGTCTAGACCAAAAAAATGCTAAGATAGGTTAGAGACTATTGGAAACGCAACATGCAACTCAGATTCAAGACATGAAAATCAAACAAGCTCAATAAATTCACTTCCAAGACATTAAAATATGGGGCTTTGACGAGCTAAACAAAATCAGAAAATAGAAAAATATTCAACTTTTTCATTTTTGGAGGTTCATTTTACAAATACCCGGTGGGCAGGCTATCAACGAAGGTGAGCAACATCTTGATCTTACTTCCCCCTCAGAGGCCAATCTGACGTGCATCTCCATAGCTATGGCGTTTGGCATGCATCTCCACAACTATGGTGTCAACCAGATACATCAAATGATATAAAGGAGTAGAGCATCCCTCTTCAAAATCTGGCATAATTCCCACCACATTGTTCCACTTGCTCTGACTCCTAAAGGGTGGATTTTTTGCAAGAGGGAATAAAAAATTATCAAAAAATAAAAATAGAATCATTCGCTTCAACTGTAGTTTAAACTTCTGTGTCGGCTATTTTTGGCTCGTGAACATAATGCAATTGTTTCTTTCTTTAAACCCCTTGTTTTTTCTAAACATGCCATACATGCACAAGATCCATCAAAATGTAACAAAAACGTAAATTTTTAACTCCTGCAGTTTGAAGACAAATATATGTCCATTCTGGATTCTTATGACGATTTGTATTAAAAGGACAACTTAAACCACATAGACACAAGAGAGAACTAGGTAAAATTAATGCATGGAAATGAACAAATAATAATTTGTGATAGGAAGTGTCACTGAATTCCAGGTGTGCTAAGGAGGGAGTGACAAGGTATACTAGAGGTCAGGGAAACATGCCAATATGTGCCAGGTTCTAAGGTGTGCTAATGCATGTCAGGGAGTGTTATGAAGTGCCAAGGAAAGTCAAGGGAGCACTAGTTTCAAATGCATGGAAATGAATAAGAGTGACTGACAAGGAGTGTCAGTGAGTTCTAGGTGTGCTAAGGAGGGAGTGACAAGGTATGATAGGTAGTTCCAAAGAATGATAGAGTGCTAGCGCAATAGACAAGATGTGTTGGGTGTCAGGGTGTGCCAAAGTGTGCCAAGGAGTGTTAGGGAGTTCCACAGAAACACAAGGGATAACTAATTCAAAATTCATGGAAATGAATTGATAGGAGTGTGTGATAGGGAGTGTCAATGAGTTCCAAGTCTTCTAAGGAGGGAGTGACAAGGTTATATGTTTGGCAGTGCCAAGGCATGCTAGAGTGTTAGGGAATGTCAGGGAGTGCTAGGGTGTGCTAGGGAGTGAAAAGCATGCCAATAAATTTATGGGATGCTAACACATGCCACATAGTGCTAAGGGAGTGTTAAACATTCTAGGTGTTATGGCATGTCAAGATGTAAACTATGTTTCTTAGTTGTTTTATGGCCACAGTTGGATGTGATCCTTGACTTGGTAACTAGTTAAGTGGGATGAATTGAGATAGGAAATGAGTATCCTAAGATGAGTTATAGGAATTTCTTAGGTGAACAAGGCATAGTATAGTTGTAGTAATTGTAACTTGGTCAAGCTATTATAGGCAAGGAAGGACTTGGTTGGATTCCCAAGTCTAAAAAAGGATAAGGGTAGTTGTCATGGAATGATAGCTAAGGAGTTCCAAGGCATGCCAAGGAATGAAATGGTGTGCTAACATATGGCAGAAAATGTGAATGCATGTTGTGGAGTGTTATGGAGTTCCAGGGGAACACAATGGAGAATTTGGTCAAAATTCTTGGTAATGAATGAATAAGAGTGTGTGCCAAGGAGTGTCAGCGAATTCTAGGTGTCCCAAGGATGAAGTGTTTTATGAGAAGTTTAGAATAAGACTTGTAAGAGGGAAGCCTATGGTTGTGATAAGGTTTGGAAAAATTAATTTCAGAGAAAGGGAGACTTTGGGTTAGGCACAACATTGTTTTTCTAATGACTTGGTTGGGTTCCCAAGTTGCAAAAAAAGTAAGGCTATCTATGATGGTATGACAACTAGGGAGTTCCAAGGTATTCCAGGGAATGTAAGGTTCCCAATTAAGGCTAGTTGTGAGGGCATGAGTGCCAAGGCGTGCTTGGGAGTGCTAATATGTGACATATTGTGTGAAGGCATTTCAAACATGCTAATATGTTCCAAGTGTTAAGGAATGCACAGATGTGCAAGGGTGTGACAATGCGTGTCAGCTACGGTCAAGGAAACAAATGGAGAAACAAGTCAAAACACAAGTAGATGAACACATAAGAGGGTTAATAAGTCACCAATTTACGTTTTTCGTGAGGGGTATTCTAGGCACACCAACACTAGGTGCAAATAGGTGCCAAGTGCCAAGTGTTAGTGCATTCCATGTGCCAAATATTCCTCTATTTCTTCTCATATACTTTCCAATAATTTAACTCAAATAAATCTAATACTAAACCATGGAAATGCATGTCAAGTCATCTTAATGCATGTCAGACATGCTAAGACTTTTCCAAGCACTAACATGTGCCAAGTGCCAATCTATGTCAGGGAGTGTTATGCATGCTATGAAGTGACAGGGCATGTCGAAAAGTGCTAAGTAGAGAGTGCCAAAGCATGTTGAGGAGTGCTAGGGAGTACTGGGACAACACAATGGAGCACTAGGTGAAAATTAATGGAAGTGAATGAATTTGAGGGTGTGTCAGGGAGTGGAAATGAGTGCTAGTTTTCATGCCAAGGATGGAGTGAGAAGGTATTCTAAACATCCACACACCATATTAACCACTCACTTCTTACCATTCCCGCACCATAACAAAAAACCTTAAAAATGTCATTCTTGAAATCTCTGTTGTAGTTTCCTAATGTCATTCAAGTAGAATCTTGCAATTACTTATGTCAGTAATGGTGCGATCATTTTTTTTCTCTTAAAATAACTCTTTCTAGACATGCACACCATCAAACATAAATCATCGAGTGAAAATGAATGGAAATAAATGAATAAGAGGGTTTTTTGGGGGTGTCAGCGAATGTTAGGTGTGCTAAGGGGGAGTGAGAAGGAATGTTAGGTAATGTTATGGAATTTGAAGAAGTGCCAAGGTGTTCTAACATGTGCCAAATAGTGCCAAGGCATGCCAAGCCATGCCATGTGTTAAGGCATGACGAGATGCGCCAGGTGTTAGGGTAAGCGAATGCATATCAAGAAGTGTCAGGTGACAAAAGGGAAAACCAAGTTAAAATGAAAATACATGAACACATATGAGGGTTGATAATTCATGACCTTACCTTTTTAAGAGGGGAATGCTAGGCATACCAACATTAGTGCCAATTCATACCAACGACCAAGTTTTAGCATGTCTTAAGTGACAAAGCATCCTCTATTACTTCTCTCTTAATTGTGAATAATTGATCTCAAATATATTTTATCTTAAACCATGCCAAGGAATTCCAGGGAAACCAAACACATGCCAAGAATTTTCAAGTGCCACTAAGTGCCAAAATCCAATTTGTGCCAGGGAGTTATAGGGCATGCTATGGAGTTCCAAGTTTTCTAAGGAGGGACTAACAAGATATGCTAGATACTTCCAAGGCATGCTAGAGTGCTAGGGAAGCATACCAAGATGTTCCAAGTGCTAATGTGTGTTGAGTGTTAGCGAGTTCCAGGGAAACACAAAGGATCACTATGTAAAAATGCATGGAAATTAATGAATAAGAGTGTGTGACAGGGAATGTCAGCGAGTTCCAGGTATGCTAAGGAGGGAGTGACATGGTATGCTAGGTATTGTTAAGTGATGCTAGTGTGCCAGAGTAGCATGTGGTCAAGATGTGCCAGGTGCCAGGGTGTGCCAACACATGCTAGGAAGTGTTAGGGAGTCCTAGGGACACATGAGGGAGCACTAGGTGAAAATAATGCATGCAAATGAACAATTAAGAGATTGTGACAAGAAGTGTGATCAGTGAGTTCCAGGAGTTCTAAGGAGGGAGTGACAAGGTATGATAGGTAGTGCTAAGGTATGATAAAGGTTAGGGAAACATGCCAATATGTGCCAAGTGCTAGGGTGTGCCAATGCATGTGAGGGGAGTGTTTTGGAGTGCCAAGGAAAAACAAGGGAGCAATAGTTTCAAATGCATGGAAATGATTGAATAAGATTTATTGACATGCATTGTTAGCAAATTATAGGTGTGATAAGGAGGGAGTGAAAATGTATGATAGGTAATGCCAAGGAATGTTAGAGTGCCAGGGCAACATGCCAAGATGTGCCAAGTTACAGGGTGTCCCAATGTGTGTCAATAAGTGTTAGGGAGTGCCACAGAAACATAAGGGGGAACCAGTTCAAAATGCATGGAAATGAATGAATATAGAGTGTGTGATAGGGAGTGTCAATAATTTACAACTGTGCTGAGGGAATGACAAGGTTATATGTTAGGAAATGCCAAGGCATGCTAGAGTTCCAGGGCCTGTTAGGGAATGCTAGGGTGTGTTAGGGAGTTCCAAAGCATGTCAAGAAATGTAAGGGATGCTAACACGTGCCACATAGTTCCAAGGGATTGTTAGATGTTTTAGGTGTTATGGCATGTCAAGGTGTAAACTATGTTGCTCAGTTGTTTTATGGCCATGATTGGATGTGAGCCTTGACTTGGTAACTTGTTAAGTGGGATACGTTAATATTGGACATGAGAAGCCTAGGATTATTTATAAGCCATTATTAGGTGAAAAAGGCATAGTCTAGTTGTAGTAAATGAAACTTGGTCAAGTTGTTGTAGTCAAGGCAATACTTTCTTGGGTTCCCAAGTCTAAAAAAAAATAAGGGTAGTTATGAGGACATGACATTTAAGGAGTGCAAGGGCATCCCAATGAATTAAAAGTTGTTTTACACATTCCAATTAGTTTTAATGCATGACGAGGGGTGTTTGGGAGTGTCGGGGCATCACAAGGGAGAACTAGTAAAAAGTGCATGGAAACAAATGAATAAGAGTGTTTGTTAGGGAGTGTCAGTGAATTCCAGGTGTCCCATGGGCGAAGTGTGTTAGGTTAATTTCATAATATGACTTGAAGGAGGTAAGATTATTATTGCAATAAGGGGATGGATGACACAGTTTTAGAAAAAAGGAGACTTTGTGATAGACACAACACTATTTTTTTAATTACTTGGTTGGGTTCCCAAGTCGCAAAAAAATTAAGGTTATCTATGAGTGCATGGCAACTAGGGAGTGCCAAGGTATGCATGGAATCTAGGGAAGTGGTAACACATGATATAAGGTTCCAACGCATGTTAGGCATTCCAAAATGTGCTATGTGTTAGGATTTGGCACCAAGGCATGCTAGGGAGTGACAGGGAAACATAATGGAGGACTAGTTTCAATTGCATGGAAATGAATTAATAAGAGTGTGTGGCAGGGAGTGTTAGCAAGTTCTAGGTGTGTTAAGGAGGGAGTGACAAGGTATGCTAGGAAATTCCAAGGCATAATAGAGTGCTTGGAAAGCATGTCAAGATGTTCCAAGTTCCAGGGTGTGCCAATGTGTGCCAAGGAGTGTTAGGGAGTGCCAGAGAAACACAAGGGAGCACTATTTCATAATGCATGGAAATGAATGAATAAGAGTGTGTGACAAGCAGTTTCAATGAGTTCCAAGTGTGATAAGGAGGAGTGACAAGGCATGCTTGGTAGTGTTAAGGAATGATAGAGTGGCAGGGTGGCATGCAGCTAAGATATGCCAACACGTGCAAGGAAGTGTTAACTTGGAGTGCTAGGGAAACACAAGGGAGCACTACGTCAAAATGCATGGAAATGAACAAATAAGAGTTTGTGATTAGAACTGTTAATGAATTCTAGGTGTGATAAGGAGGGAGTGACAAGGTATGCTAGGAAGTGTTAGGCATGCTAGAAGTAGGTGAAATTGATCAAATTTTAGTAGGTTCAATTGATAAAGTTGTTATAGCTGAAGCAAGACCAATGTCACATGAACTGCAGCAGAAAAGGACTTGATTGGGTTCCAAATCCATGAAAAAATGTAAGGATATTTTTGAGGGCATGAGTGCCAAGGCATGATAGGGAATGCTAACATGTGCTAGATAGTTTGAAGGCATGTCAAATATGCTAAGATGTGTTAAGTGATAAGGCATGCCAAGATGTGCAGGGGTGTGACAATACATGTCAGGGACTATCAAGGCAACAAAAATGAGAAACAAGTTAAACTACAAGGAAATGAACACATCATAGGGTTAATACATCATCAATTTACATTTTCTAGTTGGGGAATGCTATGCACACCAACGCTAGGTGGAAATAAATGTCAAGTGCCAAGTGTTAGTGCATTCTAAGTGCCAAGTCATCCTCCCTTACTTCTCTTCTACTTTCCAATAATTGATCTCAAATTAATTTAATATTAAACCATGCCAAAGCATACTGGGGCATCTTAATGAATGCTAGACATGCTAGTGATCGTGGCCTCTTTAGGACTACATCTCTCTTCTCCCCCTTGATCAAATGAGCTCCTTCTCACTTGATGTTATTTCCTTCATCCTAAGGACGCCTTAAATAGATTTTCCTAGACCTCTTAGAACCCTCTAGAACTTACATTTTTTATCCACTTATACCTTAGGAAATTTAATTTTCCTTTTGAATTTTCTTTTAGCTTTTAAACCCCATCTTGGGTCCAAAATCCCTTTTCTTGGATTCTTTTCCCACAAAGCCTTTTGTGACCAAAATCACACAAACCCATCTCACTAGGCTTGTGAGGTACCTCCCAAGCTACACAATTCAACAACATAGTCTATTTGTAGTAACTGTAACTTGGTAAAGCTCTTGTAGTCAAGCGAGGGCTTGGTTGGGTTCCCAAGATGCAAATTAAGTAAGGGTAGTTGTGAGGGCATGATAGCTAGGGAGGGTCAAGGAATGCAAATGAATGAAAAGGCATGCTAACACATGTCAGAAAATTTCAATGCATTCTGAAATAAAGTGTTAGTGAGTGTCAGGGCATATCAAGGGATAACTAAGTCAAAATGCATGGAAAGGAACGAATAAGAGTGTGTGGCAAGGAGTGTCAATGAATTCAAGTGTGGTAAGGAAGAAGTGTGTTAGGAGAACTTTAGAATAGGATTTATAGGAGGAAAACCTATGGTTGTTATACGGGGCTCGACATAACATTTTTAGACAAAGGGAGATCATCACTTTGTGTTAGGCACAACATTGTTTTTCCCTTAGCTATTTTTTTTATATGAGATGTGGCACACTTTGGCTACATGATCATGTTTTAAAATATTCTAGATAATTGCATATTGTACATTGTTGTATATAAGTTTTGGGGCACTCAGTTTGTGTCAAATTATATCTTGTGTGTCTTGTGCATCTTGTGGTTCTTGCAAACTCTCAGTTAATGTTCTACTGTTTATATGAATTGCACATACATGTGAAATATTGCCTGTGTAAGCTATGTTGCTTAGTTGTTTTATGGCCATGGCTAGATCATATGATCCATGTCTTGGTAACTAGTTAAGTGGGACAAGTTGAGTTTGGACACGAGTGGTATATGATGAGTTATAGGTAGTTCTTAGGTGAACAAAGCACAATCTACTTGCAGTGGGTGCAATTGGTCAAGTTGTTGTGGTTGAAGAAAGCCAATGTTGTCATATGAATTGCAGTATCCAACAACTTGATTGGGTTCTCGAGTCATGAAAAAATGTAAAGGATAGTTGTGAGGACATGAGTGCCAAAGCGTGCTAGTGAATGTTAAGATGTGCCAAATAGTGTGAAGGCATGTCAAATAAGCTAATATGTGCCAAGTGATAAGGCATGCCAATATGTGCAAGGGTGTGTTAATGCGTGCCAGGTACTGTCAAGGAAAAAAAAGGGAGAAAAAAGTTAACTACAAGGAAATGAACACATAAGAGGGTTAATAAGTCATCAATTTACCTTTTCCAAGAGGGGCATGCTAGGCACACCAAAATAGGCACTAATAGGTGCCAAGTGAAAAGTCTTAGTGCATTCTAAGTGCCAAGTCTTCCTTTGTTTCTTCTCATCTACTTTCCAACAATTGATCTCAAATAAATTTAATATTAAACCATGCCAAATCATACCAAGGCATCTCAACATATTCAATATATGTTAATACTTTCCAAGCGCAAACACGTGCCAAGCGCCAATATGTGTCAGGAAGTGTTATACATTCTATGAAGTGGAAGGGCATGTTGAAGAGTGCTTAGGTGTGCTAGAGAGTGCTAATGCATGTCGAGGAGTCTTAAGTAGTACTAGGACAAAACATTAAGGGAGAACTAGGTCAAAATTCACGAAAGTTAATGAATAGGAGGAATGTGTGCCAGGGACTAGTGTTAATGAGTGCTAGCTATCATGCCAAGGAGGGAGTGACAAGGTATGCTAAGCATTGGTAAGGCATGTTAGGGAATATCAAGGCATGCCAAGAAGTTCCAAAGTGTGCTAGGGATTTCCAGGGTGTGCTAATTATATGTGCCAAGATATGCCAATACATGCTAGGTGATAAGGATGTATAGGGTGTCAAGGTATGTCAATATGTGTCACGAAGTGTCAAGGCAACAAAAGGAAGAACCAAGAAAAAATGAAAGGAAATGAACACATAAGAGGGTTAAAAAGTCGAGACTTTATCTTTTTGAAAAGGGGCATGCTAGGCACACAAATAATAGGTCCCAATACATGCCAAGTGGCATTGTGTTCCAAGTGCTAATGTATGTCAATGCATGCAACCAAGGTGTTACAGGACATGCTAGGGACTACATGCATGCCAACACATGCTAGGAGAGTTCTATGTTATGCTAGCGCATGCCACCATGTGCTTGGGGGTCAGTGTCATGGAAATATGTTCTAGGTATAAATATGTTCCAAGACATGCAAATTGATAATAAATGTTAGTGTGTGCCAAAGCATTAATTTAAGGTGTGCCTAGATTATTGAGGAGTGTTAGGTATTTCTCATTAAAATAATTGACAGAGTTTGATTAAGTATTAAATAATATATTTCCTACGCACTAGTGTAACTTTATCTAAAGGGAATTTTCTAGATAATAAACTTAATAGATATGAATCATGTGTTGAATTATAGGAAAAATCTATTTGACTAGTCATTACTTGAGGGAAATGATACACACTAATTACTTCTTAAAAAATTAACTGACTTTAACCACTATGGTGTTGGACATATTATAAAAAAGACTCCACAATAAGGGTCTTAAATCCTTATCTTTTGACAAAATATATAGTAACATGCACATAGCGTCATCAAAAACTCATTGGAATGATCAATGATTACGAACAATTTTTTACTATCACCAAAAATAACAAAAAGATCATTGGTGAGGGTCATTAAAAGTTCTTCACTAGAAGTGTCACCAAAGAGAGAATTAGTGATGGGCCTTTAACAACCCTCGCCAAAAGTGTCATTGAAAATGGCTTTGGTGACGAACCTTAAAGGACCATCATATATACACTTACAACGACACTTTTTTAAGGACCATCACCATATGTGACATGACCCTCACCAATGTCCTTTTTTCTTGTAGTGTAATACTAGTAATAATGTCAGCAAAGGAGTGTTCTCTTGTATTCCCAAACATGCTCAACTCCAAATATTATTGAAAAGTCAATCAAGGGGGAATTGATCCCATGAAAGATAGAGATTAGAAAATTGAAAACTACTGATATCTTCTCCAATCCTTGTTCGATTGTCAATGTTATACCAAGGGTATCTTTGAAGTCTACTAGACCAGTATAGCTAGCTTTCTTCTGACACATCAATACAATTTTGATGAGTATTGAAAGGATAATGATTATGTTCCTGCCAACAGTTATTCTATCGCTGTTTGGTCGACTAAATCCCAACAGAAATAAGAGAATATTACGTTCCTAAGTTCGGGCGTAAGGAACCCCCTCAATCGATGTTGTAACAATTGCATAGACCGTGAAAATTTTCTATTGGAATTAGCTTCTACACATAGGTGGATTTAGAACCGAAAAAGAGGATGAGTGCCGCTTGCAAAGGATATCAATCACTATCAATACAAC
This sequence comes from Pinus albicaulis, assembly GCA_034641835.2. Classification (NCBI taxonomy): domain Eukaryota; kingdom Viridiplantae; phylum Streptophyta; class Pinopsida; order Pinales; family Pinaceae; genus Pinus; species Pinus albicaulis. The sequence goes on from CM076581.1 coordinate 908,625,187, forward strand.
TCATCCAAAATATGATACTTTTACTTCTTCCTTTTTCATTCCGATGTGAAATTATGCCCATGTAGATGACCCTAGTAATTCAGATTACACAGGGATCATTGGTGCTACGCAGATATATGTTGCTTTTCCAATAGTATCCGGTGCAGATGGAGTTATGCCACAAACTTATTATATAGCACCTTGTATGATCCAAGAGGATCTCCACCAATGAAGAAGTACTCCGTGCACCATGAAGAAATTTTATGATAGGTGACAAAGTAAGGAATAAGATTAATGGATTATTTCATTTAAAAAATTATGTAGTGGATAATGTTCTAAGTGAGTGGAAAATGACTCACCAAAATATTCACTTATTTTCCATTTGAGAAATTAGTTTTATGTGAGAATTGACCTCACAACTAATTTTCTATTTCTCATTGAGAGGTTGAGCTTTCTTGGCATGGTTGATATCCTTGAAGTTGGATTTTACCATTTTTGCCTTGAGTAAGTTTTAAGATCCTAGAATCATGGAGTTTGTCTTTCCTTAAAATGTCTTGAGATCCTACTATTGTGGATTGAGGAGTTATATAAACTCATGATGTGAGCCTTTGAAACAGAGGGGGAGAATAAAGGATAGAAAACTTAGCCATTTAGAGCATTGTGCTTGGCTAATGCTCAGCCATAGAGCTTGAATGTATGGAAGCTTAATTTGAAGATGAAATATAGAGGATCTGCATTCCAATTGAAGCAGATATGGAGATGTAGCCCCAGTGAGATGGAGGGGTGAAATCCGTTACCAATTTGGTTGTCTTTCTCTTATGTGTTTTGTGCTTCTTGATTATGTACAATTCATTTTATTATGTGTATGCGGACTAACATGCTCATTTAAACCTGTATAAGCCATAGTAATTTTAAAAAGATCTTAATACCATACATGAGATGTTTGGGTAGTACTCGACCCGTGATCGGATCAAGTGGTATCAGAGTAGGTGACTGCTTTGCGGGATGGGAAAAGGAGCGAAGCGCACTGAAAGACTACAAGAGTTGCAAGAGATAAACAAAAGCCTTCAAGCCGAAAATGCAGAATTGCGAAGATTATTGCTCGATAAGCAGGAGCTTCAAGAGATGCTACGAGCTAAAGAGGAGATATTGTCTAAATTGCACAAGGTTGAGACGACGGAGGCTGCATGTCAAACCAAGGTATATGATGTCACTTCAATTTCTGTTCTCTCTCAATATGAAACTAATGTTGGCATGAAATTCCTCATGAATATGGGGTATAGCGAAGGTGGACTTGGCATAAATGGCCAAGGAATCACCCAACCATTGGAGGTTGTACCAAGACAACCATTTGCAGGTTTGGGATATCAACAGGAAGAAGGAGAATGCTCAGAGGTATTTGAAACAAAATCCATCTCTTCATCACTTGATTCCAAGAAAGGAATCAAGCCACCTAGTCCCCATCAATTTAAGGACAAGCCAAGAAGGTATGACAACCATTCAAATTCTACTTTTGCATATAAGAGAAGTGATTGGTTTCATAGATCTGCTAACTGTGATGTAGTTAAGCATCATACAAAGAAAAAGTGGGTTAAGAAGACAAATGTGCCCACAAGAAAGGAGACCAAGAAGAATGAGAACCTTCTAAATCCTCCTATCATGAAGACACAGTGGAATGGGAAACGGTGTAATTTATGCAAATTTCTGCAAAATCAGTTGCCATTGGGAGAAGAAGTGTTGGAAGTTGCACCCTCAAATTCACCACAAGTCAAGAAGACATATGGTGAAAGAGCTCATGAAGAAGGCTCCATCTGCCATTCAAAAAATGCGCTTACAGGAAGGAACTACTTGGTGCCAGTTTGGTAAGCAGTTCAAGATGTTTTTGCAAGTTATATTTCTTCTCTTTTTCAAAATTTTGAGTTTTATGGGGGCAGGCATCCATTTTTTGATAGAAAATTCTCAAAATTCATCTGACTCAGAATCAACACATAATGGCACCATCGTGAATAGCTTGACAAGAGGAATCCTACGATGCTTGAATCACGTCAAATGGCCTTTGGATGGAAAATCTATTGCAACTTGAAGGATCACTGCCCCATGTTGCGCATGATGTTTCTAGTTTTTTTTATGACAGTGATAAGTAATCAGTAGTTTTGTTAGTACCTAAAACATGGGTTTCCCCCCTCAAGTACCTAGCAGAACCGCCTGCACATGCTATCCTCATATAAATTGTGAGTCTGTTGTGTCAAGGTGTCAAAGACATCGTGTAATCTGGTTGAGAGCCGCGATGAGTTTGGGGAGGCCAAGACCCAAACCAGTGACCAATAAGTCCGGCCATGATTTGCCTTGCAAAATTCTTGGTGGTGAGATAAATGGTGTCCTTGGATTCAAGTAAAGTGATTAGTGACCGTCCACATGAGACGACTGGGTCAGAAAAGGATGAACGAGCAGCTGAGATGTTGTTCAGTGCAACTCGGCATCATTCTGCAGGGATCTGGATGAAGCTCTGGAACTCTAGAGAAGCCGAGGGCGGGGGAGAAGGTGGATTCCCATCTCATATAAAGTACATGAGCGTCGGCCAGTCGAGCTGGATGCTGGACTCCCAGGGAAGGCAACCACTCGACAAAGCATTCCAGGAGGGAATGGCATGATCCAGCATCCGCGATAGAATCATGCTCACACCGAAATCCACAATATTGACCCAGCGCACTCTGTTGAGCAGAAGATTCGAAGGATGGATGTCACTGTGCATGATCTTGTGGGTGTGGTGATTGCTTGAGGCCGTGGAAAAGCTACCTGGCGACCGCAACAAGAAAGGACTCGAGCATCTGGTTGCACTTTTCGAGCATCTCTGCCACTTGTGTCAACATGGTGACATCGCATTCCAACTGTGTGTGCATCAATAACCAATTGGTGATAAAACCACAAAGCTTGATGCTTCGTTGTAAATGCCCATTAATGTTGGAGGATTGGTAGGATCTCTTCCCGTGATCGGTGTGCAGATGTGTTCTAGATCTCCGCTAGGGTTGTTGTGACTAGCTGGCAGCCTTCGTTACTTCTTCTACTTCTGGTGAGAGAAACACAACCAAAGTCGGACTACATCATCGTTATCACCGTCTCCTTTTATTTTCCAAAACAAAATTTCGCGGTCAGATGTTATGTGAAGATCTAGAATCTATTTTTTTTTTAACAAGAATAAGGGGAGGCTTCCTATGCTCCATTTTCCCAAGAGGTGACTTGACTGCCGAGGAAAAGATTCCATGACAATGCAGCCAAGTTCTATGCATCAGAAGTATTCCTGGCGTTGGAGTATTCGCATGCTGGAAATCATGGATTGTAGCATACCTCCAGTTTGGAGGATCTCCTCAGCGTTTTGTTAGTGAATTCGTAAGGAAGAGCAGCATTCGAATTTTGTGTTTGCTGCGAGGAGTTTTTAACGTTGTTCACGCTTTTATGCTTGGTTTGCTGCCATGGCACTTTTTAGGTTGGGTGCACTTTTGACTGGTTGTTGCTGACTCAAAGATTCACGTATTGGGATCTTTCTTGAATATTAAAGTTGCTAGAGATGCTTATGTCGCCTTATTTTAGGATCTACTGTAGGAAAGGACTCCTAAAACGGAGGGCAGTAACTGCAAGAGTGGCAGGGAAACTTTAAGATCCTCGGCTATGTTAGTGTATTTCACCTCTTCTTTTTGTGTTTGGAAAAATTGTATCCATTCTTATGATGGTGTTTCCTTTATGAAGAGTGATTACCTGCATGCATAATGCATTTCATGGAGCGTGGCATCTTCTCTATTGTACATGTAATTTTCAAGATTAACACACATAGAAACGCAGTTTCTTCAATAAACCGGCAACCAACCGCTTTCGGAATCCTGTTGTAGGGCAGCAGCCTTTAGATTCCAACCACGGACATTCGCACAATATTTCAAGCAGCGGCCTCACAATTCTCACGGAGAATTTTCGTCAAGTTCTTTGTATTGTAGGGCCAGAAAAGTTTCATCAAGTTCTTCGTATTATAACATCAAATTGGTGTCCAACTCTTTATATTCTGTGAAAAGGGTCAGAAATGGCATTGAATTGGTGCCAAGCATTTTACCATTTGTGAAAAATCCGAGCAATGAAGATCCCTAGCAGCATAATACATCTAATAATAAAGGAAATGTGGAGCTTGAATTGTCCAATAAGGTGAATACCCCCATAATTATAATCCAGCTCTTGTCAGGAATTCCTTCATTCCAAATTTTTCCATTCCCAAACTCCATGTGGTTGAGTGGAAGGCGCCTTCCCCTCCATTTTCTATGGACAGAATAGCCGCCACTCTATTAGATGCAGCGACAAGTGTTGAATAGGAGGGAGGTCTTTGAAATTGATTCCCACTTTCGGTATGCTCTTATTCGTAACTCGGCAAGAAAAAACCCAATGCTTGAGTAATCATTGGATATAGAGGTTTGTATTTATACAGATAAATTGCTTAGAAGTCATCATTGAATTCTGAAGCTACCGGGGTGTTCACAATGCGGCTTGTGCACAGTTAAAAGAAACTTCGGGTTCTTCATTTGTGCCGATATTTTTGTTATGTGCGGTGATATACCTCAAGGTTTGGCTGCCAATTAAAACATGTTAATTTTGCCGCTGATTTGCATGTTGTTTGCAGAATTTATGAGGAAAATGGAAAATTACTTCGTACATCGTGGGGGCGAAGGCTTGGTTAAAAATTTTGGGTTTAAAAATTTGGACACCCTATGTTATGGCGCATGGCCTAATTATGGTGGGTTTGTTTATTTTAGTTTTTATACTATTAAACCCATGTCATTTTCCCATTATTTTCCCTATGCCTGGAAATTGAGGGGGGGGGGGGACACTTTTATGGTGCACATGTTTTGTAATCGGGGATTTGGCTTATGTAAAGGGGGTTTTAAAACTTGGTATTTTTCCCTATGTGCACATATTTTGCACGTTAAATTACTTTGTAATTTCCATGTAAAAGGCCATCGTTGCCATTATATTTTCGCATTGGATATTTGCTATGTAAATTGTTGAATGCCATGTAATAGGCCATAGTTTCCATCATGAAAGTCATGATGTAAAGTTGATTATGAAGCATTGTACAAGGCTTGTTTCAGCCACTCTTATGTGAGGGAGAGTGAGAGGCATATTTTTACGCATTAAGCCTTGTTGGCTTCTTTGTAATCAGGTTGAATGAGGCAATTTTCCTAAGCCATTTTGGCATGTAAACTTGACCAATGAACTCTTGGGAAGTGTTTTAAATAGGTATGATCAGATAACAAGTTGTAGCTTTTGGCAGATGCGGGCTTTTTCATTCCAATTCTGAAGGACCGCGGTAAAGGAATCTTGCAGGAATGTGCCTTTTCAAGCATTTGTGTTGCAACAGTTGCAGGTGTTGGCATTATGTTCTGATTCTGAAGAACGACAGGTGAAGGAGTCATGATGGAATGTGCCTTTCAGAGACATTTGCATACAGTTGAGTTGATCGAAGCTGATACTTTTGGAGACCAAAAGTTTCCTTTTTGGGGAGGTTTGATCCAGGAGGATCTCCACCAATGAAGAAGTACTTCGTGCACCATGAAGAAATTTTATGATAGGTGACAAAGTAAGGAATAAGATTAATGCATTATTTCATTTAAAAAATTATGTAGTGGATAATGTTCTGAGTGAGTGGAAATTGACTCACAAAAATATTCACTTATTTTCCATTTGAGAAATTAGTTTTATGTGAGAATTGACCTCACAACTAATTTTCTATTTCTCATTGAGAGGTTGAGCTTTCTTGGCATGGTTGAGATCCTTGAAGTTGGATTTTACCATTTTTGCCTTGAGTAAGTTTTAAGATCCTAGAATCATGGAGTTTGTCTTTCCTTAAAATGTCTTGAGATCCTACTATTGTGGATTGACGAGTTATATAAACTCATGATGTGAGCCTTTGAAACAGAGGGGGAGAAGAAAGGATAGAAAGCTTAGCCATTTATATCATTATGCTTGGCTAATGCTCAGCCATAGAGCTTGAATGTATGGAAGCTTAATTTGAAGATGAAATATAGAGGATCTACATTCCAATTGAAGAAAATCCGGAGATGTAGCCCCAGTGAGATGGAGGGGTGAAGTCCGTTACCAATTTGGTTGTCTTTCTCTTATGTGTTTTGTGCTTCTTGATTATGTACAATTAATTTTATTATGTGTATGCAGACTAACATGCTCATTTAAACCTGTATAAGCCATAGTTGTTTTAAAAAGATCTTAATACCGTACACGATATGGTTGGGTAGTACTCGACCCATGATCGGATCATTGTATTAATGAGTGGGCGTTACTCATTAGATAAAACCAAGCAGATAGTGCAATATAACCTAGTCAATTTTAGCTATGTGAAATTATGAGTTACTCCTTGCAATAGGTGGAATTTCTGTAATATAGGGTTCTATTGGCTCTACTAGCTCTACTGCCTCTAAGAATGAATATTGAAAAAACCTAATCTATCTAGAGGGTTGAATTATTGGATCAATAAGATCTAGAAATGAAAGGACATGTTGGATATTCATATTCTTACACCTAAATGTGAAATTCACAAAAATTTGGCTATGTTTGTAGAGAGGTTTCTTCCAGTCCAGTCTCTGGACCGATAGCTACTGGTAAAAATATAATTCAAGTGATCCAATCGTACTGATTGAGAATTCATTAACCCTATAAGAAGATTACATTAGACAATTTGTGAAGGGATTCGCAGGTGCTATTCATTAGTTGCTCGATGAATGTGAGGATTTCTAGGATAATGAAGAGATTTCTACCATAGATCTCCTCTCATCCATGTTCATTCATACATATCCTATAGTATAGGATCCCGAATTGGTACAAATTGGGAAAATTGATCGCTTGTATTCTGATATCGAGGTTATGAAAAGAAAATTTAGGTAATTGTCTCATGAAGATATGTATAAACCATATTTCATTCAATCCTTCCATGCCTACTATAACTATAATTAGTTATTTCGGTTTCTTATTGGCTTCTATCATTTTCACCCTAGTCCTATTCATTAGTTCGAGCAACATACAACTTATTCAAAATGAAGTAAGGGGAAACCCTCTTAATTCACTATTGCAATTTCAATAATTTTGTTTATTATATTTATATCAATTTCTGATCATTGAGATTCATAGCAAATTCAGGGTACTATACAATATAGCTATTATCCCTACTTATTCCATTGAATCGAAATGATTGAGGCTTTTCCACCCAGAATTGTGTTAGGTATAATTCCTATAACTGTGGCTGGATTATTCGTAACTACATATTCACAATACCGACGTGGTGATCAATTGGATATTTGATCCTGGAATATCCTCCAATTTCATTGGCCTCCTACTTTTCCTGGGAGGTCAGATTCCATTGCTTGTTCTAGTTAGAATGAATTCTCGATAATTTAGAGGGTTGGAGTTGATAGGAACAGAATCACGCTTTGTAGGATTTGAACCTACGGCATCAGGTTTTGGAGACCTACGTTCTACTGAACTAAACTAAGAGCACTTTCTTTTATATTCATAAATAAAGGAAAAATACCTTTTTTTTATACTCTTAGAGTCAAATACTTTCACATCTGATATGATTCAATTATTTGATGTTCCTGTCGAATTAATACAAATTATCTTTCATTCCTTTCTTTCCATAGAAAAGAGGGATGACAGGGTTTGAACCTGCAACATTTTGTACCCAAAACAAATACGCTACCAAGCTGCGCTACATCCCTCCTAATCATTAGACAATTTTTATTTTATAGAATTCGAAATCTGTTTCCCACATTTTTCCACCTTCATTTCTCTTTGTTCTCGTGAGTGAAAAGAATTTATACATGCATGTAGGCTCTATTATCTAGAAGATCACTATTCATTATGGTGATGAAACATATTTTTCCTGTTCTATAAATAGGACCACAACCCGGATCACATTATCCATATATTAATTAGTTTCGAGTTTTTCTTAGGATTCATAACTATTGATACGATCGAATCAATTACACATTATGATCAATAAGGAGAGTTTACAATGCAAGATCTAAAGACCTATCTTTCCACAACGCTTGTGTTAGCTATTTTATGCTGCAGCTTTTTAGCCGGCCTATTGATAAAAATCAATCGTTTTTTTCTAGATGCTCTGACTTTTTCCTCTTTTTAATTTTTTTCCTCCCCTTAAAGCCAAGGGAAAAAATATTGTGCTAGGTTGACTTCTCCTCCCTCTTGAATAAATTAGTGCATTCAGCCCAAAAAGGATCTAAGTTTAGGGATGAAGGGGGTAAAATTCAAGTAGAAATAATGATCTAAATATTCTTTCCACATTTACTTTTGTAAGTACAACTGAAAAATCCTAATCAATCATTTTTTTACTTTCAAATGTTTCACCGTAGGATCTCTAACTATCAACTTCTATTCCTTTTTCCCTTTTTCTTTTTTCAAGTTGAAAATAAAATTAGACCCAATATTTAGAGTAAATTTATGGCCAAGAGCAGAGATATAAGAGTAACAATTACTTTCGAGTGCACTAGTTTTACCCAAGATAGTCTTTATAAAATATTCTTGGGGATTTCTAGATATACGACTCGGAAACATCGACGCAATACACTTATTCGATTGGAATCAAATAAATTGTGTCCCTATTGTTACAAGCATACCATTCTTGGAGAGATAAAAAAAGAGATTAAACGTACTACTACCCAGGGATAGGAATAGATCACAAATATAAAAAGAAATGGTATTTCAACAAGATCTTTAATGGAACAATATTTTCAAAAGGTTCATGAAAAAAACTATGGATAAACCCAAGAGATATTTTCGTAGACATTTGAAACCAATTCATAGACATTTTTCACCAATTAGGTCGGGAGATCGGATTGATTATAAAAATATGAGCCTAATTAGTCAATTTATTAGTGAGCAAGGAAAAATATTATTCGGTTGAGTGAATAGATTAACTTCAAAACAACAACGTCTAATGACCAACACTATTAAACGAGCTCGTATTCTATCTTTCTTACCTTTTATTTATAATGAAAACTAATTTAATCCATGGAAATAAGCCTACTCCTTAATAAAATCGGAGCTAGGATATCTGTTCGATAAATATGCAGATCTTGAGTCTATTGTTGAAAAAGTCGACAGGATTTCATTTTTGGAAAAGAATTGGATTGAATTCTTTTTGTTCATTTCTAATCCAATATTGAAATTTTTTTCAATGTTTCAACCTTCCCGGAGGGAATTATCCAGGATAATCTGTTCTATCCATTCCATCTTTACCTATTTATTTCATCATACGATAAGTTCTTCAAGATGGTAGAAAAACAATGACTATATAATACAACTATTTGTGCAAGTGTTTTACGATTTGGAAGCAACTGCCTCTTGTACAAATATTGGATGAATTTGTTATAAGCAACCCCATTTGCATGGGCTGCTGCATTGATTCGAGTAATCCAAAAACGATGAATATCTCTCTTGCATTTACCTCTATCTCAGTGGACATAAACTAAGGCTCTAGCTTTCTGTTGGTTAGCAATTCAAAAAAGTTTTGAATGGGCCCCTCGAGAGCTTGATATAAATGCAATAAATTTTTTTCCGATGTTTTCGAGCTATGTATCCACATTTCACTCTGTTCATTGGAGTTTGAATCGCTATCTTCTTCTCGTTTAGTCATTTGTTTGGTTCATTGAGAATAACACTGATTCTTATTATTTAGAAAAGAAAAGTTCCAATGGATTTTTCTACTTCAACCTTCCCAACCATAATTCCTTTTGGATAGGCATCTTCCTGGTAGGCAAGGGCTAGGACCTTGTACTAAGAATGAGAAAAAAATCATGCATTTCATTGTTTCTATGGTTCTTTCTCCAATGGTAAGGTCCTCTCTATACGCTGGAACCTTTTATTCATTTTCAAAATATGATATGAGTATGTTATCGGTAACTTGTATGGATGATCATCTCCAGCTCTACTCTTGAATCATTAAGTAATAAATACTCTCATTACAAGATCTATTAATATAGTAACGACATGTAATTCTGGGGTTGGCTAGGTAGCTGACCCTGTTGTTCCGTTCTCGTGACAATATGAGCATAAACTTTATGGTTCTTCAATTTGCATGATTTCCCCGCTCAATGGATTGATGACCATTCGCTACCAATGAGGAATTTCTTTTCATCCCACATCAAGGTGATTGGATTTGAACCAATGGAAACCATAAATTTCATCCCTGGTAAGGTTAGGTGATGGAGTTGTACTTGATTACTGCGAGAAAATTATTCTGTTATTCCGTTGTAAGAATTTCCTAGTCTATTTCAATTTATGATCCAAATGAGTCGCACATACACCCTAACACATACTCCTCTGCACTGAGGACATCCTCAAAGAGCAGGAGATTTTTTTCTAATAAGTTGTTGAATAGTGGGAATTCTAGCTTTATTGTATGCAGAATCAACTAGTTCGGATTGATCCTAACCATACCATGTCAAGTTATTATGAAATTAATAACTGTACCCCCCCTTTTTTTCTTTTCCTTTTTTTTTTTTGAAAAGGAACAAAGATATCATAGTTTACAGTTCATTATAAAAATAAATTCAAAAGAGGATATTCCGCTATGAGATCAACCTTCCACTACGGTATCAACAATGCCCTAAGCTTGGGCTTTGTTGCTGCCATAAAAACATCTCTATCCAAATCCCATTGAATGACCTCTTCTGGGTTGTCCGTTCTTTCTATATAACATTTGGTTATGTAATTGCGAAGCATCGTTATGTGTTTCGCTTCGTTATGAAAATCTGCGGCTGGTCCGTCATAATAGGAACTAGCAGGTTGGTGAATCATAACCCTAGCGTGAGGTAATTCCATACGTTTAGTAATTTCTCCCCCGATTAGGATGAAATATCCCATTTAAGAAGCTACCCCCATGCATATTGTATGTACATTTGGTACTATTACTTGCATCATATCGAAAATACCTACCCCTAGTATTAATGATCTGCCAAGACAGTTGAGAAATGACAAAATATCTTTATTTGCATCTTCTACACTTAAATATACATGAAACCCATGAGTTGATTTGCAATCTCGTGATTGATATCCTGAGCCAAAAAAAGTAATCTTTGTCGATAAAGTTGGTTGTATAAGTCGACCCAAGTTGCATCTTCATCTCTTCAGGGGCTCGGAAAGGAACTTTTGGAACACCAATGGGCATTTGTTTTAATGGAAAGAATTGAAGCACTATACTCTAATATGGAAACGTAAAGTATATGAAGTTGTGTAACATATGAACTTTGGATGGTATTCATAGGGGAGGGTTTGAACCTATTTGTAAATAGAGCTTTAGATGGATCTTTGATCCATGTAAAATATATTCAAGTTGATAATGTAACGAATCACACTTTTACCACTAAACTATACCTGCAACAATCTGATTGTAACATATAGATCGATATTTTGTCCAACCAACCCATTTCTCTCTTCTTCTTTTTTAGTCTTTTCCGTATAACTTCGATCAGAGAACAATAAGCTCCATTCACTATTAAAATGATTCAAATTATACAGCATGAAACATTATGTATAATTTTAGTCCAGAAAGGTTTTTTCTGGGAATTGGGCCAATGGATAATAAATAGAGATTCAGAGGAAAAAAAAATAAAAAACAGTTGCAATAACTAATTTATGGAGAGACTACATTTTCTCAATAGGCAAGTTTATTGAAAAAAAAACTTGAGGAAACCTAGAATTCTGGTCATATTATTGACAATTTCTTGACCACTTTCATATTATAAATATTGGATTGGTGGCCCCTATCATCTAGTGGCCCAGTACATCTCTCTTTCAAGGAGTCAACAGGGATTCGACTTCCCCTAGGGGTACCATGATCCATTCGTTAGGTATCTTAACCTAAAGGCTTTCAATTACTTTATTTTTCCTGGGTTGATGCCTGAATGGTTAATGAGGACAGACTATAAATCCATTGGCAATATGCCCAACGCTGGTACAAATCCAGCTTTACCCAACCAATATCATCAATACTAATCTATCGGTATGGTTATATTCATGCCAATCATGAATGAAAAGATAATTAGTTATTGAACCTTGGCATCGATATCTATTCATATCGTAGATGCCCAATTCCATATGAATGGATACATTTCAAAAATGAAAGAGAAGGATAACATTGACCTAGCACTCGCATAATCTATACGATCTATCTAGCACCTATCATAAAATAAATATGATCCAATAGTAGGTGAAATGTAGTGTATTGGGATTGCAGTTCAATTGGTTAGAGTACTGCCCTGTCAAGACGGAAGTTGCGGGTTCGAGCCCCGTCAGTCCTAATCCAATAAGTTAATAAATTAAGCTCTTAATCCACGTAGAAGAGTGAAAAAAGAAAATGAGGTATCTAATGGATAGATATACTAAATATCTATTATATCTATCCATTAGATACCTTCACCAGATCAACAATTCAGTTTGGAAAAAGAAAGACCCTTCTTTCCAGGATAAAATCTAATCATCATATTGAATCTGCAATAAATATTCTTCCCTCCCCAAAAAATAAAATTTATCGATAAAAAACATAGGAAGATCCATAGATTTTAGGGTGACAGAGGTAGTCCTCCTAAGTCAGAATCCCACAAAGATCCCTATAGATAATTCCAAATGATTTTTAGGGGATCTTCCTTCTGTTACTCCCCAGGAATATTGTGAGTATTCCATGCTAATATTTCTTTTTCATGATCAATAGCTAGTGGATTTCTAGACACTCTATTGTATTTCCAAGAATGATCATGTCAGAATCTGGATGGACTAGTCCTTATCATTCCAGGGTCATGGGTGGGCCTCTAGATAAATTCGATATGGGATACTTCTATATCATCACTGAAGCGGGATAGATTCATGATTCCATCTAAATCATGGAGATCCAAGAAAAATATCTCTCATGTCTGACGAATGTCTTCTAGAGTAGCAAAAGGTTCTTATTCGTACAAATCCTATTCTTTCAAAATGATAAAGACATGTTTTGATTGGAATGTTTTCTGATGCACATAAGTTTCTACTACTAGTCTTATCAAAACTAATCCTATTAGGTTACACTATTTCCAGCAGAGAATTCATTCAATCCATTAGTTAGATTCTGTTACTCGAACCGATTCCATACATAAAATACATCTATTTCATGGATCTTGAAAGATTCATTCATCTCTATGATTTAAAATCTCGAGATATTTTGGAACAAAGTGAAAATCAGGAGATCATGGAAGTAAATAACCTTGGATTTATTGTTGTTCTAATGTTACTTTCAGTTCCTACTGCTTTTCTACTTATCCCTTATGTCAAAACGACCAGTGCCAGCAGTGGAAGAAATTGATTTTGATGAAAATGAAGTGATTGTTGATCACTAATAGATCTCTATGATCCAAATCATAAGTATAAAATAGGTTATGAGATCTATAATATTACAAAAATACAGGGTAGGGTGGGATCTATTATATTACAACAATACAGGGTAGGGATTGCTTTTGAATTTCATTTGAAAAGAAAAAAGTAGTACAGAGGAAAATAATATCTGACCTTTTCTTTTGTACTATTTATTCTTCTACACCCATATATGGATAAAAATATCTTAATGGTACTTATCCATATATGGTAGATGTGGGATGAAGGACCTTGTATCATAAAATCGCAGAGCTGGTCACCTTCTTTCTACTCCTAGAAAAATAGACCCAATGTAGACGGCCACAATTCTGAACGTACTTGCGGATTCTTTAGGATCAAAGTTGAACATATTTTTCCAGTCCGAACATTTTTTTCTAGCACATATTAGATATGGAACTTGAAATGGTATAAGAAAATGCAAAGGAATCTATAACGTATGTCCCATATTTTCTCGAGAATGGAATTCATATCAGATCTGATCAATTCATAACCACCTGATAAAACAAGGACTCTTTCTATTCCTACCAAGAAAGAGAAGAGAGATCGTTCTTCAGTGGAAGAAACTATATTCTTGACTCATTCTAGAATAGAACCAATGAATTAAAACCTGCTGGAGAAAATCAAATCAGATTTGTCATAGGAATAGAAAAATTATAATAATAAGGGATTACGCACATCCTTTACGGGGATAAAGAGGAAATAATTCCATGGAGAGTTTTTCAATTTGGAATGAAGATTCAATATTACTGGGTCCTTATGAAACATAATATATTATCATGCATGATATGTAAGGAACGCAATAATTGATTATTAAGCATTACCATTATAGCCCACTTCTCCCCCATACTACGAGTGAAAGGGAAAATGTAAAAACTACCATTAAAGCAGCCCAAGTTATACCGACTATATCCATAAGGATCATGTTCATTATGAACATTACTGACGCTCGAGCTGATATGAGAGATCAATAAATCCATTTGTTCATTGACTAATGAATTACTACAGCTAACTCGAGGGTCGTACATTCAGACAGAATCAGGATCAAATGTACATAAATCACTATCTATACATATTACCAATTTGGTAATATGTACCAATATGTCTCTAGAGGTTCTGTAATGGAAATAAAGACTTTTCCTTCAATTTACTTACCTCAACAAGGTGACACCCAGATTCGAACTGGGGATGGAGGATTTGCAGTCCTCTGCCTTACCGCCTAGATATGTCGCCGACATATGGGAATCCCATGGACAGGTTGAATCATTTGTCCTTTCAAGTCATTCCTCCGTCCTTTAAGTATAGTATGAGATGTATGCTAAAGTCAACCATAAAGGAAATGGATCTAATTTGTTATCTCTCTTTCGATCTAGTTATTGTCATTAGGAATTTTATAAGTGAGATTAACATTTAAGAATAGTTTGATTCATTTGTTCATAGCTCCATTTCACGTGGTTGGATGAAAGTATCAAAATACCTCTTCCTTATCCTTTTTTTTTAATTGGAAGTATATCTGGATACGGGTAGAATTTCATGGCATATAGTGAACACTGAATATACATCTGAATCTTTTTTGTCAGATTGATCCATATATATCAATCAAGAATAATTAAATAGATTTTTCTACATATGGAAAATTTCCAATGCCATTAGATGAAAATGAGGGAGCGTATACAATCCATGAATTTGGTAAGATACAATTTGAAGGATTTTGTCGTTTTATCAATTAGGGCTTGATGGAAGAACTTCATAATTTTCCAAAAATTGAGGATACAGATAAAGAAATTGAATTTAGTATTTTTTGTAATGAATATGAATTAGAAAAACCTTTCATCAAAGAGATAGATGTTGTATATCAGTCCCTTACACATTACTCTGAATTATATGTACCAGCAAGATCAATTTGATGGAAAAGTAGAAAGATACAAAAACAAACTATATTTCTCGGAAATATTCCTTTAATGAATTCCCATGGAACATTTGTAGTAAATGGGATTTATAGAATCATGGTGAATCAAATATTAATAATTTCTGGTATTTATTACAGTTCAGAATTAGACCATAATATAATAAATTATATATATACTGGCACTCTGATTTCAGATTGGGGAAGAAGATCGAAATTAGAGATTGATGTGGGAGAAAGGATATGGGATCATGTAAGAATAAAATGAAAAATATCTATTCCATTTATATTATTAGCTATGGGTTTAAATCTTAAATAGATTCTGGACAATACTCACTATCCCAAAATATTTTTATTTTTATTGAAGAAGAAGGAGAGGTGGGAGCGGGAGGAATATCTCTGGTGAAGGGAAAAATCCATTCTGGAGTTTTACAAAAAAATCTATTGTGTAAGTGCCGATTTGGTATTTTCTGAGTCTCTATGTAAAGAATTGCAAGAAAAAAATTTCCGACAAAGATGTGAATTGGGAAAGATTGGACGACGAAATCTGAACCAAAAACTGAAACTTGATATACCTAAGAATGAGATTTTTTCATTACCACAAGATGTATTGGTTGTTGTGAATTACCTTATTGGGGTGAAATTTGGAATGGATAAACTCGATGATATAGATCACCTCAGAAATCGATGTATTCATTATGTATTATATTTATTACATAATCAATTTAGATTAACTCTAAGTAATTTAGAAGATACAGTTCGAAGAACTATACACGGAGCAACCAAGCGTAGATCAACTCCTCAAAACTTGGTCACTTCAAATCTATTCAAAAACAATTTTCAAGATTTTTTTGGTTCACACCCCTTATCCCAATTTTTTGATCAAACTAATCCATTGACGGAAATAGCTCATGGGCGAAAATTGAGCCATTTAGGCCCTAGGGGCTTAATAGGGCGAATTGCTAGTTTTAAGACATGGGATATTCATCCCAGTTATTATGGGCATATTTTTACAATCAATACGTCTGAAGGAATGAATGTTGGACTTGTTTCATCATTATCTATTCATGCAAATATTGGTGATTGTGGTTTACAATTTCCATTCAATAAGATCTTCGAAATATCGAGAGAAGAACATATGGTTTATCTATTACCAAGAGAAGATGAGGATGAATACTATCAGATAGCTACAGGAAATTATTTGGCGTTAAATCAAGGAATTAAAAAGGAAAAAATTACTCCAGCTCGATACTGACAAGAATTTATAGTTATTGCTTGGGAACAAATCCATTTTAGAAGTATTTTTCCTTTCCAATATTTTTCTATTGGAGTTTCCCTTATTACTTTTCTTAAACATAATGATGTTAATCGTGCTCTAATGGGTTCTAATACACAGTGTCAAGCAGTTCCACTTTTTCAACCCGAGAAGTGCATTGCCAGAATTGGGTTGGAAGGTCAAGTAGCTCTAGATTCAGGAAGTGTAGCTATAGCTACACAAGAGGGATGGACCGAGTATATCAATGCTATAAACATAACTTCATCGATTAATGGAGACACTGTATGAAAAGAATTGGTTATATATCAACGTTCTAATAAAAATAATTTTACTCATCAAAAACCTCAAGTTCATTAAGGGGAATGTGTAAAGAAGGGACAAACTCTGGCAGATGGTGCGGCTACGGTAGGGGGGAGAACTCTCTTTGGGAAAAAATGTTTTAGTAACTGATATGCCATGGGAAGGATACAATTTCGAAGATGAAATACTAATTAGTGAATGTCTGGTATACGAAGATATTTATACCTCTTTCCATATCGTAAGATACAGGATTGAAATCTGTATGATGAGAAAGGCTCCTGAAAGAATCACTAGAGAAATACCTCATTTAGATGCTCATTCACTTCGTCATTGGGACGAAAATTGTCTTGTAATGCTAGGATCTTAGATAGAAACAGGTTATGTTTTGGTAGGTAAATTAATGCCTCAAACAACAAAAGAATCATTATGTACCCCAAAAGGAATATTATTACAAACCATATTTGGTAATGAGGTGTTGACTGCGAGAGAAAGTTGTCTCAGAGCACCTATAGGTGTAAAGGGTCGAGTTATCGACGTGAGATGGATCAATAGAGTAGATGATTCTGGTGATAATGCGGAAACAGTCCACGTATATATATATATATATATATATATATATATCACAAAAACGTAAGATGCAAGTGGGTGATAAAGTAGTTGGAAGGCATGGTAATAAAGGTATTATTTCAATAATTTTTCCAAGACAAGATATGCCCTATGTGCAAAATGGAATACCAGTTGATATGGTATTGAATCCATTAGGGGTACCTTCACAAATGAATGTAGGACATATCTTTCAATTTTTTCCCGGTTTAGTAGGAAACCCGATGAACAAAAATTCTAGAATAACACCTTTTGATGAAAAATACAAGCGAGAAGCTTCGAGAAAACTAGTGTTTCCTGAACTTTATAAAGCTAGTGAGAAAACAACTAATCCATGGGTATTAGAACTAGATCATCTTGGAAAACATAGATTAATTGATGGAATAACATGAGAGGTTTTTGAGCAACCTGTTATAATAGGAAAATATTATAAGTAGAAATTGAGTCATCAAGTTGATGAGAAAATACATGCAAGTTCGAGTGGACCTTATGCACAGGTTACACAAAAACCTCTTAGAGGAAAATCCAAACGAGGGGGGCAACGAATATGAGAATGGAAGTTTGGGCTCTAGAAGGTTTTGGTGTTGCTTACATTTTACAAGAGATGCTTACCCTCAAATCTGACCATGTTAGAACTCGTAATGAAGTACTTGGTGCCATTATCACTGGAGGGCCAATACCTAAACCTGACACTGCTCCAGAATCTTTCTAATTGCTCATTTGAGAATTACAATCTTTAGCTCTAGAATTGAATCATGCTATTATATATGAGAAATACTTTCAGATAGATAGAGAGGAATTTTGATCACAATAAATTGAGATCTTTTATGATTGAACAGAATAAACATCAGCAACTTCGAATTGGATTAGCTTCTCCTGAATAGATTTGTGCTTGGTCTGAATTTTTTTACCTAATGGCGGGATAGTTGGACAGGTGACTAAACCTTATACTCTACATTATGAAACTAATAAACCAGAAAGAGATGGATAGTTTTGTGAAAGAATCTTTGGACCTATCAAAAGTAGGGTCTGTGCTTGTGGAAATTCTCCAGGGATTGGAAATGAGAAGATAGACTCAAAAATTTTCACACAATGTGGAGTTGAATTCGTTGATTTTCGAATTTGAAGATATCAAATGGGATACATTAAACTGCCATGTTTGGTGGTTCATGTATGGTATTTGAAACGCCTTCCCAGTTATATTGCGAATCTATTAGCTAAAACTCGGAAAGAATTAGAAGGTCCAATATATTGCGATGTGTGACTTGATCACAAGTTCTGATCATATAGATCCGTAATAAGGAACTGTCATCATATTCAATCTCATTGGGATGCCTTTAGCTCTGACATGCCCCTCTAGAGGAGTAGCATGAAGCTCAGAATTATAAGCATCCTTTCAAGATGTTGAGAAAGAGGAATTAGTCCAGGGTTTAGATATTATGTATCAAATTGCTAATTGAACTTTGTGAAAACACTTCTTTCAGATAATGGAATTTGAAAGTCATTCTCTTTTATTTGGGTTAGCCTTAAATAGAGGTATTTCAAACCGAAGATATGGCTATAGGAGTCTATTCATCGCACATATGTTTCGATCAATAGTATTGTAACCATTGAAGTAAAGCAAAGCAAGCAGGAACCTAAAGGATCAAATGGGATGAGATAAAGACAAGTAAATCCCTAATTGAAGGTCTTTCAAGAAGAAAATTATTATTCAGAAGGGAGGAGACTGCTCAATAATTCCATATATATGTT
The DNA here is from genome assembly GCA_034641835.2 of Pinus albicaulis. NCBI lineage: Eukaryota > Viridiplantae > Streptophyta > Pinopsida > Pinales > Pinaceae > Pinus > Pinus albicaulis. The sequence goes on from CM076581.1 coordinate 908,644,467, forward strand.
GTAGAATCATAACATAAAGGAATACTCAATTTCACAACATTGTTACCGATGAAATAGGTAACTGCACTGGTACCTACTTTTTGACATAGCAAGAAAAACACCCGATTTTGAAAAGTGGTGATGCAGAATCATTTTTTTTCTTTGAGTATGTTTTTGGCACTTCAATTTATTTATTTATTTATTTATTTTTTCCTGTGATGCTTTTTATGTTGATTTTGAATAGTGGTGGCGTATCATCACCAACATTTTTTTAGAGGATTGATTTTGACACTATACATTTTCTAATGTCTTCTTCTTTCATGAGATGTTTATTTTTAAGTGCATTTATGTACTTGTGTTTTAAAAAGAAAAAGAAAATAAAAAATAAAAAAATTATAATGATATCTTCACTTTTTCACATAGATAAAAAAATGAAAAAAGGGTCAATATTATAAAGTTTTTATTTTCTACAAGTTTGTGTATTGCTAATTAATTTTTCAATGCACATCAAATAATTGTCGCTAAAAAACCAATATTTTGAACGATATGACAAAAAAATACAAAATTTTAATACAAATAAAATGCAAAAGATACACTTTTAGAGACTTTTTGTTGAAAAAACCATGTTAAATAAACTAATTTTTGGGAAAATCTTAACAAAAAAACTTAAGAAAATAGCATTTTTATTGAATTTTATGTCAAAAAATAATAGTAATCACATGTGTTTTGCAAAAAATAAGGATTCTTCTCATAAAATATCAAAGTCTAAACATTACAAGTAAAACAGATTAATAGATCTCAAAGATGAGCTTTGTTTACAAGCATAACTTAAAGATCATCAACAATATCAACTAATACATGTTCAACATCATCTAGAACATCATTGATGGCTTCTTCCGCAACATTTTCTGCTTCATTTTAGTCATTGTCATCTTCTAATGGATCTTTCATGTCTGCAAATCTTCCAAAGTGTCTCTTTCCAATCATTTCATATAATAGTGGTTGAGGTTCCTTTGCTTTTTTTGCCACACGTGATTCATTAATATCCCCTTTCCTCAAACCAACTTCTTGCTTCGCACCTGGAAGGAATTCAAGAGCGTTAATTCTTTGTTGAATAAATTTGCATTGCACTGGGTCTTTCTCAATGGCAATGCAATTTCTTCCTTTTGGTAGGCAACATGCTAGTGTTGTACCTAATCATCAAGCACAAAAGAAATAAGTAAGAAAATTAGTATAAAGACATAAAAAGTAAAAAATAAAATATTTAAATTTAAATTTGTATAATAAAACTTACCTGAACCTCAGAATAGATCCAAAACCCAATCTCTTTCATTTGACGGCGCCGCCTGGGCTACCTCTAGCCCCCGGCTAGGTGAAATGCCCTCCGCCCAGCCGGGAGCCGGATGCAGGCTGAGAAGCCCTCGATGGAGCCACCAGACTGGCCTCCGCCTAGCCGGGGGCGAATCTCGGAATCGCCCTCCGCCTAGCCGGGAGAAATTCTTGGAATCGCCCTCCGCCTAGCCGGGGGTGATTCTCAAAATCACCCTCCACCCAGCTAGGGGCCAGAAGTAGGTTGGGCAGCCCTCGATGGTGCCATCTAGCCGACCTCTGGCCCCCAGCTGGGTGAAGGGATATTCTCGGAATCACCCTCTGGCCAGCCGGGGGCTAGAGACTGGCCGGGCAGCACCGTTGAGGGCTGCCCAGCCTACCTCCGGCCCCTGGCTGGGCGGAGGACAATTCCTAGAATCACCCTCCACCGAGACGTAGGTCGGAGGCAGGCTAGGAAGCCCTCGACGGCGCCACCTGATCTGCCTCCGGCCCCCGGCTGGGCGGAGGGCGATTCCGAGAATCACCCCCGGCTGGGGGGAGGGCGATTCTGAGAATCACGCCTGGTTGAGTGGAGGGAGATTCCGAGAATCACCCTCCGCCCAACCGAGGGCGATTCTCAGAATCACCCTCCGCCCAGTGGGGGGCTAGAGGTAGGCCGGGTAGTGCAGTCGTGCCCAACCTGCCTCTAGCCCCCGACTGGGCAGAGGGCCATTCACGAAATCTCCCACCACCCAGCCGGGGGCCAGAGGCAGGCTGGGCAACCCTCGATGGCACCACATGGCTAGCCTCCGACCCCCGGTTGGGCGGAAATAGATTCTCAGAATCACCCTCCGCCCAGCCAGGTGGCGACGTCGAGTGCTGCCCAGCCTGCCTACGGCCCCAGCTGGGCAGAGGATCATTCTAAGAATCGCCCTCCACCCAACTGCGGGTCGTAGGTAGGCTGAGCAGCACTCGACGACACCACCCAACCCGCCTCCAGCCCCTGACTGGGCGAAGGGCGATTCAGAGAATCATCCCCAGCTGGGCGGAGGGCGATTCTTGGAATCACCCTCTGCCCAGCCGGGGGTGATTCTCGATCGCCCTTCGCCCAGCCGGGGGTGATTCTCGAAATCACCATTGACCAAGCAAGGGGCCAGAGGTAGGCTGGGTAGCCCTCGACGGTGCCGCCTGGCCATCCTCTTGCCCTTGGTTGGGCGGAGGGTCATTCCAAGAATCGCCCTCCGCCTAGCCAAGGTTCGGAGGCCGAAGGGTGGAGTTGTCGAGCACTGCCTAGCCAACGTCCGGCCCTCAGCAGGGTGGACAAAGACTCTGAGAATCGCCCATGGATGGGCGGAGGGCGATTCAAGGAATCACCCTCCGCCGAGTCGAGGGTGATTCTCGGAATCACCCTTCGCCCAGCTGGGGGTCGGAGGTAGGCTGGGCGTCGCCGTCGAGGGCTACCCAGCTTGCCTCCGACCCCCAGCGAGCGGCAAATTAATTTTTATTTTATTTTATTTTTTTTCAAACAAAATCTATATAAAAATTTAATTTTCTTTTTAAACAAAAACTATTATAATAATAAAAAAATGTATTGTTTAATATTAAAAAAAAGAATAAAAAAACTATGCAATTAAAATTTTAAAATATAAAAAAACAATAAAAACAAATTGAAAAATATGTTTTAAAAAATAAACAAACAAATATAAAAAAAGAAAAATTATTTTTTAATTTTAATTTTTTTAAATTAAAACAATTATTATTAAAAAAATGTTTTTTAAAATAATTGTTTTTTTATTTTTATTTTAAAAATAAAAATAAAAAAACAATATTTTTTTTTTAAAATATGTTTTAAAATATAAACAAACATATATAAGAAGATTTTTATTTTTATTTTTTATTTTCTTAAAACTAAAACAATTATAATTTAAAATATAGAAAAACAATAAAAAAAAATAAAAAATACGTTTTAATATATAAACAAACAAATATATGAATAATAAATTTTTCATTTACTTGTTCATTTTTAAAAATTGTTTAAGTCATATAATTTCTCCATAATTTCATGGTTCAAGTCTCTTGAAAACTTAAGATTTAAAAACTTGAGATTTACAACTTGTCATTAAGGTTTTTATGCGCTACGAAATTTTATCTTTAATGTTATGGTTGAAAATAATTACAATTTTAGGGTAGTTTAGAGTCAATATATTTTATGTTTAACAACATGGATAAAAATTGTTCGAAATGATAAGCCCTTTAGACATGATTTTGTTTATATTTAACATCATCTATCAAAAATTTTACAATTTTACGATTTTTCAATGTCCTAATATGTTGTCTTTAATTCCATTGTTACAATGTGTCAAAAGTGTGACACAATGTTTTTTTTTGTTATTCCAGCATTAACTCGTTTTGTTTTTAGGGTGTTTTTTCAATCATTTTTTCAAGAAACAATTTCGTTTTTAGCATAATTTTATAAAAAGGTGAGATTTGACCTTGAGAAAAAAACAAATGCGTTCTGGAATACACACTTTTTGTTTTTGGGGCATTTTTTCATGTTTTTTTATTCTTTTTGGGCTAGAGTTCCCGTTTTGAGGTAATAGTTCCCATTTCATTGGTAACAATGTTTCACTTGGAACTTGAGCAGAGAGTAGCGATCTCTCTTCAGAGCGAAAAAAGAGTTTTTTGCATCTTTTTTTTATAGTTACTTGAGCCAAATGAGAGGAAACTTTCACGTCCGATCCTGAGGGGGGGAAATATTAGAATAACCTATCCAAATATTTTTCTTGATAGGCCCATAGCTAATAAACCAACTTTATTGAGATCACGGGGTACATTCAATTATGAGATTCAATCCTGGAGAGAAATTATTCCTCATTACCTCTCTGCTAGTCCTCATTACCTCTTTGCTTGGGGTTCTAGAACCTTTAAAGAGAGAGAAATAACTACTGGGGGAGATGCTATCAGGGAACAACTAATGGGTCTGAATCTGCAAATGATTATAGATCGTTCACATATGAAATGGAAGAACTTGGTGGAATTGAAATGGAATAGATTGGAGGAGAACCAAGAATCTACTGCGGATAGATGGGAGGATGAAAAAATTCGAAGAAGAAAGGATTTTCTGGTTGGCAACATGAAATTGGCTAAACATTTTCTCCTAACAAATATAGAACCAAAATGGATGGTCTTATGCCTTTTACTAGTTCTTCCTCCCGAACCGAGGCCAGTCGTTCAATTAGGTGAAGGTGGACTTATTACCTCGTCAAATCTAAATGAACTTGATCGAAGAGTTATCAATCAGAATAATTCTCTTACAAATTTATTAGAAAGAAGTGGATCTAAGTCATTTGTTATTTGTAAAAAAAAATTAATCTAGGAAGCCGTAGATGCACTTCTTGATAATGGTATCTGCGGACAACCAATGAGAGACAGTCATGATAGGCCTTATAAATCATTTTCAGATGTCATCGAAGGTAAATAGAGAAGATTTCATGAAAATTTACTAGGCAAACGAGTTGATTATTCAGGTCATTCTGTTATTGTAGTGGGCCCCTTTCTATCATTGTACCAATGTGGATTACCCTCAAAAATAGCAATAGATATTTTTCAAGCATTTGTAATTCATAGTCTCATTGGACGACACATTTCTCCCAACCTAAGAGCTGCTAAAAGTATGATTCGAGATAAGGGACCCATTGTATGGGAAGTATTTCAAGAGGTTATCCAAGGACATCCCGTATTGTTGAATCGAGCACCTACCTTAAACAAATTGGGAATACAAGCATTTCAACCTATTTTAGTAGAAGGACGTGCCATTCGTTTACATCCATCGGTTTGTGGAGAATTTAATGCAGACTTTGACGTAGATCATATGGTTGTCCATGTACCTTTATCTCTAGAAGCTAGAGCAGAAGCTCGTTTACTCATGTTTTCTGAGACAAATCTTTTGTCTCCAGCTATCATGGATTTTATTTCTATACCAACTCAGGATATGCTTCTTGGGCTTTATATATCAATGGTCACAAATAGTCAAGCTATTTACGGGAATAGGTACCATCTGTATCACTCGGAAAAGAAAATATTTTCTTGTAAGAAGCCTTCCTTTTATAGTTATGATGATGTGCTCAAAGCTTACCGACAGAAACGAATTGACTTGTACAGCCCCTTATGGCTCCAGTAGGGGGAAGTGGATTTACATATCATTACCTCAGTAAACCAAGAAGCCCCTATCGAAGTTCAATACAAATCTTTGGGTAATTCCCACGAAATCCATGAACATTATTGAACAAGAAAAGGTAGAATGCGGGGAATCCTTAATATATACATTTGAACAACTATTGGTCGTACTCATTTCAATCGAGAAATGGAAGAAACCATACAAGGGTTTGCATGTTTTAAACACCCAAAGAAATCACTACCGGTTCTCAGGATCTAATGTTATAGATCTTCTGATTTTTTCATTAGTGCAGATATAGAGATCGAGGAAGCCTTCGAATAATCGGCTTGAACCCATTGCTTAATCCTACTCATGAAAATATGGAGATTTTTACTTATGAAGAAACAAACTAGATTTCCCTTTGATAATTTTCCCTTTTATAATAAAATGATGGATAAAACTGCCATTAAAAATCTTATTAGCAGATTAATAGATCACTTCGAATGACATGTACATCACATATCTTGGATCAACTCAAAACTTCAGGTTTTAAACAAGCTACTAATACAACTATTTCATTAGGAATTGATGATATTTTAACATCGCCTTCCAAAGAATGGCTTGTCCAAGATGCAGAGCAACAAGGTTCTGTTTCAGAGCAACAAGGTTCTATTTCGAAGAAACAAAATCATTATGGGAATTTACATGCAGTGGAAAAATTACGTCAATCAATCGAGATATGATATGCTACCAGTTAATATTTTAGAAAAGAAATGAATCTGAATTTTAGCATGATTGATCCCTTAAATCCAGTACGTGTGATGTCCTTCTTAGGAGCTAGGGGAAGTACATCTCAGGTTCACCAATTAGTAGGTATGAGAGGATTAATGTCGAATCCTCAAGGACAAATCATCAATCTACTCATTTGAAGGAATTTACACGAAGGGCTCTCTTTAACAGAATATATTATTTTTTGTTATGGGGCTCGTACAGGAGTTGTGGATAATGTAGTACGAACAGTAGATGCTGGATACCTCACACGTAGACTCGTTGAAGTAGTTCAAAAAATTGTAGTATGTAGAACAGATTGTGGCACTGTCTAAAGCAGGCCTAGAATTTCAAATCCTCTATGTCCGTCAAATGAAAATTTGATGACATTTTTGCATTTTTCATTTTACATCCTATTTAGATTTGTGAGTGTCAACGTTTCCTTATCTAGAAACTTTCTTTCAAATACTCCTGCATTTCAACTTCCTTTAATCTCCCTATGTGAGTGTCTTGTTTCTTCCAAAGTTAGGATATGTGTTTTGTCATGTTTGCACTTCCTTTAATCTCCCTCTTAGAGTGCTTTGTTTCTTCCTAAGTTAGGATATGTGTTTCATCATCTTGACTTCCTTTAATATCCTTCTTAGAGTGCCTTGTTTCTTCCTAAGTTAGCATATGTGTTTCCCCTTAGCATAGAACCATATTTTTAAGATTTTATAAATCTTTTTAGCATTTGGGAGTTAATAATTTTAATTATATACATAAATTTTAACATTTGAAAGAAACTAAAGAAAATCGTATCATTAAGATTATGAGGATCCTCTAGTAGATGAGATAGAGTTTTTTTTTAAATATCAAGAATTTAACTACGATCCCTTTTTATAATTTATTTAAATCCAATAATCTACTAAATATGAATTTCTTAAACATATAATTACATGTTTAACTATTTCTTTATAACTTATATTCACCAAATATTTTATTTATGGATGGGCACACACATCTTTATCTACTTTATTTACTCACTGCATATTGTATTTATTGAATTCTCACCAAGATCTTTTTATTTATACCAAGATAAGGTTAATCCATATAAGTTCACTTTCAACCAAGTGTAAACTATTTGAATAATAAATCCAATAATGATAGCTAAATATTTTTAAAATATTTATATATCCTTTCAACTAATTTGATATCCATTACACATATTTGGAACACATTATTCCTAAAACCATGAAGCTGAAAAATGTGGAGACTAAGAAAATTCTTCCCTTTTTTTTTTTTTTTTTTCAGAAAGAAATTTTTGTTTGTTATATTAACATTAATAACAGTACAACATTCTTCCATTACATTCTCGACTGTGAATAGTGAGAAATCTTAATAGCAATGCCATAGTCTAAGAGAAAATTTTCTAGGTAAGAAAAGGTTTAATCTAACTATGACATATTACATCTGGAGGCTTAAACCAAACCATCCACATTTCCAGATTTTGGTCTGTCAGAATATCATCCTCCCCAACTATACTTGATAATTGTCGAGGCACATAATACCTAACACTTCTATGTAAGCCATGTTTTATATACTTGGACCTGTCACCACTTAAGTACTTAGGCGCTTGTCCGATTAGGATACTTGTAAATCAGGCTCGCTTGCTTGCTGTTCATAATGCATAAGTATCAATTAGGCTCGCTTGCTTGCTGTTCATAATTATAATTGTCATTATCGCAGGCAGATCATGTGAAAATCATGTTTATAGATTAATCAGGCTCGCTTGTTTACTCTTCCATCATTAGCTGCTATACTGTCTCACTTCGATTTCAATTGATAGAAAAATATAATCATTTACAGGCTCGTGTCCCATATAGTGAGGAGACACTCAACTAAGACCAGTTGATTAGCAGAATATTAAAACATAACATTTAATTAGTGAGCAGGCTCGCTTGGATAGTCAGGCTCGCTTGAGTTGATCCCGTCTGTTTGTAACTTCGTTATATTGAAGTGTACAGATACAAAATTGTGATCTAGATATTATACTCATTCGCTTGATGATGCATCTCATAGAGGATATAGTGTATCATTCTTCATAAGATAAAATACAAAAAATGATACCAAAAACAAAAAGATAGGGTGGACAAAGTACAACTGCCTTCATGGTATGTCTATGTCCTTGGACCAGACACAAACATTTGCTCGAAAGTGTTCCATCCTGATGATGCCCTCTCCCATACTGAGTCCCTTCTTTGATAAATGATCAGCTCTGGAGTTTAATTCCCTGTATATGTGATGTAGAGTAGGGTGCTTCAATTTGGTCCCTAGATCCTTAGTCCTCGCAATCCATCCTCGAGCAGCCAGAGCCGATAGGGAAAAGTTGCCATTTATCGCCCAAATAATTATATTAGAGTCACCATATATACCAGATATCTCAATTTGAAGATTGTACGCTATATATAAACTGCTCCAAAGGGCCAATAACTCAGCCAATGTGTTGGTTCCACGTCCCGCATTCCAGCATATGTGATATCTATCAGTGTTTGATGTTTTAATCCATGCCCTGCACCCCAATGATCCATTCTCACAAGCCCCATCAAAAAATATTGCAGGCATTGCGATGCAGTGAGGTCTCAGCCTGATAGACTAAGAAAATTCTACAATCTATGAGGTAATCAACTCATCATCTGCATTTGGACATTGTTAACTAATCATTTTTATAATATCCTAAATATGAGTCTTTATATCTTATTTTCACCAAATATTTTATTTATGGATAGGCACACACATCTTTATTTACTCACTGCATATTATTTATTGAATTCTCACCAAGATCTTTTTATTTATACCAAGATAACTTTAATCCCTATAAGTTCACTTTCAACCAATTTTGAACTATTTGAATAATAAATCCAATAATGATAGCTAAATATTTTTTAAAATATTTATATATCCTTTCAACTAATTTGATATCATTACACATATTTGGAACACATTATTCCTAAAATCATGAAGCTGAAAAATATGGAGACTAAGCAAACTTTACAATCTCTGAGGTAATCAACTCATCATCTACATTTAAACATTATTATCTAATCTTTTTCATAATATCCTAAATATGAATCTATAATATCTTTATCTTAAACAATTACATCATAAACTAAATATACATCTCAACCAATAAAACAAGGCAATCATTCCTATTATTATGCTAGATAATACCATTAATATTCTTATTCTATTCATATAGTTAATACTAGAAGCATCTTCCAAATACAACTATATTAAAAGCATTTGACAACCTAAATAAATATGAACTTGTAACATCTCCAATAATTATTTTTATTTTTATTGTAAAAGAATTTCTTTTAAATAACTACATAACTATTATTTTTTTAAAAGAAATTCATTATTATAAAAATATAGTTAATTCTAGAGCATTTAATGAAAAAAATCTAAAAAATAAAGAGAAATTGTAGTTGATTCCAGAGCATTTAGTTAGAAAAATCAAAAAACAATTTTGGTAAAAACAATACACTTGAACACAAAAAAAAATAGTCAAAATAAGTGCGCGCAGTTTGAAAGTTTGTGGTTTGCATCTTTCTCTTAGTAATAATTTGCTTTTGAACAATAATCATAATGAAAACCCTAACAATATTTAAATCATGTCAACAAAGCATAAACGAATGTACGCCTTTTCAAGATGGTAATTGAGTGCTTCACTCTATAATAAATCTTAACATGACATGATATATTACTACCCTCCTAAATTTTATGGGAAAGAAATTCATTTTTGACAAGCTCGTTATATTTTGACAACATTTATTTTACAAGAGAAAACAACAACAATTGAATGATATTGAAACTAATTGAAGAAGGAAAGTTACTTGGGCTTGAAAACGCTTAAATATTGCCCATTTTGAAGTAAATGAAAGGGTGAGTTCAATAGAAAGCTCCAACACTTTTTTTAGTGACTCATCCTTGTGTTTCAAGAAAATAGCATTGCAGTGACTAAGGTTTTGAATGAATTTAAGGTTCACTTTCTGCTTATCCCTTTGTTTTCTAGTAGAGCATGAAGTTGAATAATAGTCTGCTCTGCCTGCAGGCTGAACTTTTCCTCTTGATATTTGAGGCCTCAGATAGTTAGCCCAATGTAATCTGCAACTCTTTCAGTGTTTCAGCAACCTAGCTTTCTGCGGCAAAGCCTTCCAGCTCCATGGTCGTGCTCAGTGTGTAAGTAACGAGATTTTGATCTTCTTCGAGTCTTCAGGGGCCATTCTTGAGCTAAACATTTTCACCCCAGAGAGACCTACTCATTATTTCTGATTTGGTATGGCTTCCGATAAGCCTCTCGCCCCTTTCGAACAGGCAAAGATGATGTTGAATTAAAAACTGCAACTACCATTCACGTCACCAGTTGTTCCTCGGCTTTTATTTCTTCGTTGACGTTGGAAGATGACCTGAATCGAACAAGAGGGAGAGTGTGGAATGGTTAAGGGAAGCCTAAGGAACAAAACCAAGCCCACTAGCCCTTCTGATTGTTACACGCACTGGAAAACTCATGTATATTTTTAACCAGTAGTCTAAAAAAGTAGTAGAATAATCTGGGAAAGATTTTGAGGGCAAAGATTGTTTACAGTTGTTAAACTTTGGTATTAATCTACGAAAGGACTAGGTTCAGCAGGATAATCTAAAGGAGGATATCCTTTCATAAAGTTAAAATCTACGAAAAGAGTAGAAAAAGACTAGGTTCAGGGAGATAATCTTTTATACTATTAAAATATATGAAAGTCTAGCAAGCTTTATCGCCATGCGAGCCAGACGTACTGTATGCATTTGAGTTATGACCCTGGGCCTAGTGTTCTGTTGGTTTTTTTAACTTAACACGGGTACTATAAATTCTGAAAGATCCAGATCCATCGGTTTTGCGTAATTGCCATTTTATTATCTCGATCTACTGGATTCGTAATTCTGAGTGGGCTCACGTATTCATAGCGGTTTCGGTGGAGTGGAGCCTTAACAAGGCTACGAACATGAATTGGCGCCTTGCGGGGATCGAACCCGCATCTTCTCCTTGGATATCGAGAAAATTTGCCATTCAACCATACCCGCATTTCAATGTTATGAATATATATATAACATTGAAAGCCCAGTCAAAGCTGAATTTTGCGATTTTTGTTACGAAAAACAGAATTGCAAAGCGGGATTTGGAAAGCATGTAGGTGAACAGAGATAGGAAAACAGTATTAGAAGGGCAAATCTGAAAAACCCTGTAACATATAAATGTGACTGCTCAGTTTTGGAGATTTTTTTTGACAATATAAAATATTTGTTCCTAATCTAATAAAACGATACATCTGCAATAAAAAAACACAGACAGACAGAATCATAATTCTAAGCTACCTCTCTCTCTGCAAAGATAAAGTTCATAAAACATGGAATCATAAATCATATGCGGAAAGGACAAAAACCATATAATCAACAGAACTAAAGATAAACATATGCAATTAGGGTCGATCTCTAACAGAAAAATAGGAATCGTAATTATCATTCTTTTTTAATGGTCTAGTCCCTGCAACGGGAATTCAATTGGTCATCGTTATCCATGGAAGAAATGAGTTGCAACAGTCGTATCCCAAAAAGTATTCACACTAATGCAAGCAGCAGTTATATGTGAGAAATAGCAAAGCAAGTACGAGGATGGTACATGTAGAACAGATCTGTGTAACTTCAAAAATCAGCAAAAATAGTAATTAAAAATACTCCATTTAAAATACCTGGAACATACCCAGGTGAGAAATTCACTCTTACTAGCTTCTTAAGCAAGCACAATTAAATAAATTACAGCCACAAAACAGTCAATTACAACGTCCCATCATGCTAAAGCCACCAAATTTTAGACATTGGAGAACCAGAAAAGTGCCCAAGTTTTATTGACAATACAATTTAGAAGTCAACTAAGTGTCCCGAGAATTAATAAGCATCCTTTTCATAGGAAAGGAGGTAGTATGGATCTAGATCTGCAAAACAATGAACAAGCTTGCAAGAGAAGGAAGGAAGCGAGCAAGAATTGAGAATAGAATGAAATTAATTCTCCAATATTAGTTTTTGGAATAAATACATAAAAGCAACTAAGTTAAGCTTAGTTGTACATGCAATAACTAAAGCTAACTGAAGCTAAGTGTGCTTTATCTTATGTTAATGTGTACATGTGCCACATGCAAGCAATAAGTTAACTTAACTAAGCAAGTGCACATCACATGCAAACAGTGAGTTAACTGGAGCTAATCTAGGTGCATGTACACCAACACAGCTAGTCTAAGTGCATGTACACCAACACCCCCCCTTAAGCATAACTTAGGTGAGTGTGATGCGAAATGAATGAGTCCCGGCAACACGGCCATTTTAGGTACCCATATACAATGCATTAAAAAAAAAGAGGAAAGAGGGAAAACCAGTGGGAAGAAAACCCCCCCTCAAAATATAATGCAAAAGTAGAGAAAAGACAACTGCTAGGCAGTCGTGTCCTTCACCCCGAGACGATCTCGCAGGAATCGAAACTTTTGCTCAGGGAAAGTCTTGGTGAAGATATCAACAATCTGCTCGGAACTAGGACAGTACTGAAGATCGATGATCCCATCATGAATGAGTTCTCTAATGAAGTGCATGTGGATCTCGATGTGTTTGGTCCGCTGCCGCTGCACTGGATCTCTGCAAAACTTTAGCGTACTTTGATTATCGCACCAGATGATAGTTGGATGATGGACACTGATCCCAAGCTCAGATAGGAAATGTTGTAGCCAAATTGCCTGAATAGTGGCAGTGACTGCTCCTCTATACTCGGCCTCTGCTGATGATAAAGCAATGGCAGCTTGCTTCTTGCTTGACCAACAAATTGGGCCGGATCCCAAACTAAGTACATAACCGGAAGTAGACTTGCGATCAATGGTGTCGCCAGCCCAGTCTGAATCTGTGTACCCAATGAGATTCAAAGAACAATTGGCTGCATAATGAATCCCATAGGTGATTGTCTCCTGGACATATCGAAAGATGTGCTTTGCAGCGTTCCAGTGTAACTCATGTGGCTCTTGCATGTATCTGGAAACTGCTCCGACAGCATAGGAGAGATCAGGACGGGAGTGAGTGAGATAAAGAAGACTTCCCACAAGCTGGCGGTACAATGTGCAATCAACCAATGGTGTGTCTTTGCCATTCTCAAGCTTTATCCCTGATAAGAAAGGTGTGGCTGATGGCTTGCAGTCACTCATGTGAAATCGTGCCAAAAGATCTCTAGCATACTTTGGTTGAGAAATGGTAATCCCAGAATCACTCTGATAGATCTCTAGTCCAAGGAAGAAATTTAGCAAGCCCATGTCTATCATAGAAAACCGCTTATGCAATGCAGTTTTAATGTTAGTAATGACAGAAGTTGAACTACCTGTTATCAAAAGATCATCTACGTAGAGTACTATGATCAACAAGGAGTCAATTTTCTTCAAAAAATAAACATTGGAATCAGATTTGTAGCGTACAAAATTTTGAGATAACAAATAAGAATCCATCTTTGCATACCATGCTCTAGGTGCCTGCTTGAGGCCATAGAGAGACTTCTTTAGTTTGCATACCAGAGATGAATTGTGCATGTATCCTGGTGGCTGCTCCATGTAGATTTCCTCCTTGAGATCACCATGAAGAAAGGCATTCTTCACATCCATATGATGCACCTCCCATCCTCTTGCTGCTGCAATGGAGAGAGCTAGCCGAATGGAATCCATTTTTGCCACTGGAGCAAAAGTCTCATCATAGTCAACACCATGTACATGCTGAAAACCTTTTGCTACCAATCATGCCTTATATCAACTAACTTGGCCATTTGATGCTTTCTTGGTCCAATAAACCCACTTGCACCTCACAAGTTTGTGATTGGAAGGTAGCAGAACCAAATCTCAAGTCTGGTTCTCAATGAGAGAGTTATATTCCTCATCCATTGTGGCTTCCCATTCAGGATGCCCATTTTCTTGTGCATAAGTTTGTGGATCAGATCCATGCATCATATAAGCATGCATGGGCATGGATAGTTCCATAGCTAAGAATGCTTTCAGATCTTCCTCAAACAGAGGGATAGAGGTAGGATCATCAAGGATATCACTCATGCTGCACCATTTTTGTGTTGAAGTTGGTCGAGAATCTTCCAAACTACATGCAGAAGTATGATCTCGATGTTCAACAACTGGTGGTATAACAGGGGTCACAGGAAAAGACTCATCTTCATCAGAATTATGATATAAAGTTTCATCTGCATACTCATCAATGAGTGGTGATGGAAACTTGGTAACAAGTTCATCTTCTGGTGCATGAAAAATATCTTCGTCAAACTTTACACTCCTTTCAATAAAGAGCTCTTAAGTGTGGATATCAAGAAATCTGTACCCTTTGACTTCATCAGAATATCCAACAAACATGCATGCTTTATTTTGAGACTCCAAAGCCTTTCTCTTCTTTGGGGGAATGCAAGCCCATGCTCGAGATCCAAAAATGTGGAAATGACTGACTTCAGGTTGCATGTCAGTCCAAGCCTCAAAAGGTTTTTTTCCAGTAACAGATTTATGAGGAGATCTGTTCTGGATGTATGAGGCACAATTGATAGCTTCAGCCCACAATTTCGACGGAAGAGATCTTGCATGCAACATGCAATTAGCCATCTCTTTCAAAGATCAATTTTTCCTTTCAGCCACGCCATTTTGCTGTGGAGTGTAAGGAACCGTATGCTGCAACTGTATGCCTGCTTCATTACAGAGATTCTTGATATCTTTGTTGACATATTCCGTCCCATTATCTGTGCGGAGTATCTTGATGCATTTTCCAGACTGATTTTCCGCATGCGCTTTGAAAATCTTTAGATGTTGAAAAACTTCAGACTTGAGTTTCAAGAAGTAAACCCAAGTGAATCTCGTGTAATCATCTATAAATGACAACACATATCTTGCTTTGCTCATTGAAAGCACCGGAAATGGACCCATGAGATCACTGTGTACAAGTTCCAAAGGTGAAGAGGCTCTCCATGCATGCCCCTTCTCGAATTTGTCTTGTGGATGCTTTCCAAGAGCACATCCATTACAAACACCATCTGAAAATTCAATGGTCGAAAATCCTTTGACCATCCCCTGCCTACTAAGCTGTTGCATATATCTGAAATTCAAGTGCCCAAATATCTCATGCCAAATCCTACTTTCTTCATTTGCATGCGTAAGTAGCAAAATAGAATTTGATTGAGGAACAAAATCAGAAAATGTATACAGATGAGATTGATCATTTACCTTGCCAGATGCAATCTTCAAGTTGGTTTGCATGTCATAAATGCTCACGGAATCTGGGGTAAATTCCACTTTCCTTCCGCTGCCTGTGTGTGTCATCTGATACACTGAGAGAAGATTCACAGAAAGCCTTGGAATATGCAAGACATTTTCAAAACTTCCATCTTCGAATTGCAGTCTTCCTTGTCCAGTTGCTGCAACGGCAGAATTATCCCCCATGAGAATGGGAGGACCTGAGTATGCATGTAGAGAAGAAAAGGATTCCTTTGAAGAAGCCATATGATGTGAAGCTCCTGAATCGATGATCCATTCTTGCGGTGCTGAATGAAGAGCAATCAAAGCATGCCCATTACCTCTTGGATCTGGTGCTTTTTCTCCATATTTCTTCTTGGCATTCTCAGGAATGTGGTCTCCAAGATTGTGTTGCTGGAGTGTCTGCGCCATAAGATCTATAGTCTTCTTCATGCATGCAGATTCAGGATGAAAACCACGGTGGAAATAATTGCACATTGATTGCCCTTTCGTTCCTTTCCTTTCCTTTGAGCCAGATGATCCATCAGGGGGTTTGGGATTTCCTCCCTTTCTTGGATCAGGATCCTTCTTCCCTTTTCCTTTCTGATGGTCTTTGGAATTTTCCTTTCCTTTTGCATGCACAGTAAGGGCATGCGCTTTGGAATTTTTAAGTGTGCCCATTTTGATGAGCTTATCTTGCTCATGCATCAAAGACTGAATAAAAGAATCCAGTGAGGGCATCTTCCAAGCTGCACTAGTTGCAGATCTGATTGTGTGGAATGTAGAGATGAATACTGCATACTCTGGACCAATTTTGGATAAAATGGAAAGAATCAACTGATTTTCTTGCTTGGATTTGTCGATCCCGCATCCTTTCAGCTGAAGCAACAAGGCTTTATACCTTGTGAAAAAATCTTGAATGTTCTCAAAATTTCTCGGATCTAATGAGTTTAACTCATTTTCGAGAATGTGACCTTGCATTTCATCCTGTTTTCCAAACAATCCTTCCAAATTTTTCCATACTTCATTTGGAGTTGAACATGATTCAACATGAAATAGCAATTCCGGAGAAATAGATAAGCATAGGATGCCGAAGGCCTCGTCCATGCGATTGAAATATCTTGTTTTCTCCATTGCCGATGTTGGTTCAACTTCTGTTTCCATGGTTATTCGAAATAAGCCTCTACTTCTGAGATGAAGTTGAATCTTTGGCTTCCATTCGAAATAATTATATGGAGTAAGAATTGCCGATTGTGGAAACTCCAATTTAGACTCCATTCTTTTGTCATGTTTTCCAATCTTTGACTTCGCAACAAATTAACAGGTAATCGATTACAAATCCCTGTTTGATACCATGTAAGATTTTTGAGATACAAGGATCTAGATTCAGAAACAATGAACAGCCAAGAGGATGAAGGAAGTAGCAAAAATTGGATAGAATGAAATTAATTCTCCAATATTAGTTTTTAGAATAAATACATAAAAGAAACTGCGGTTTAGTTGTAGCATAACAACTAAAAGGGTTATCTATGTTAATGTACATGTGCCACATGCATGTTGTGTTAACTTAACTAAGTAAGTATCAAGATGTACAGTAGTTAACAAAGCATCTAGTGCTGTATACACCAACACGGCTAGTCTAAGACCAACACGGCTAATTCAGTGCGTGTACACCAACACTTTTCATAGGAAAGGAGGTAATATCATCCATCGCCTTAGATATTTGGGTCTGCCATCTTTGCCATCAAACAACTGTAAGCCAGGTTAATCCAGAAGTTAGAATACAGATTAAGAGCATTATTTGTTGTTACACCTATCTTAAGCAACTGAATGCAGATTGAAAATGTAACAAAGAAGAGACTCACCGTCTTCAAACGGCGGTGCTTGGCAAGAGCCCAGTTAGTTATGACTACACAGCCAGAAAGGTGTAGCCAGCAACTGTCTGTGTCGCAATATTGAACCCCAACCATTGATAGATCTCAGTGGTGTAGTTAGCACATGTGACTATATTAAACAGGAATCCACTTGGAATTTGATATCCTCCTTTACCTCCAGGACCCCTGAGATTTCTCAACAAAATATGGCAGTAAAAGTTTGCTACCTGACATACAATCCCCAGCCCAAACCCAATCTTCATTTGCTTCTCACTCACAAGGGTGTACAGGGGATGGTTGACAAAATAAGATATGACTGCACCAAAGGTCCAGTAGTAACAGGAGTTTCTAAACACATAAGCGAGTGGCGAAGTTGCATGGCTGAACCTGTGAACGAAAAAGGTCTCTAAAATGCGTTTGGCATAGTGAAAGCACCAATAGTACATTGCATATGTCTGAACTGGGTGTATAACTCTTTCTGCAGGATATCCAAAGTACTTGTAGACAGGGAAGTAATAGAAGATGGGATAAATGAACAGAGGGCCAACATATTCCCAGAAAAAAAGAGTGCTGTAACCCACCTGTGGCCCTAAATCCTTGAACACTACCGCTAACTTTCCCTCATCTTTTTCAAAATAATCTTTGAGCCTCTTGCCTCTTTCCAGAACAACTGGTTTCCCTTTTCCAGATTGTGGTAGAGTAAGTCGCTGCCGAGCAGGATAATATTTCTTGACTGTCAAAAAAGCAAAGGAGAATAAAAAACTCAACTAAGATTTCAGAACCTCACATTCACATATTGACATTCTGTTTTGAAAAAGCATTATGGAAATTACAAAAGAAACAGCCAACAACAAAACCAACTACTCTAGAAACCATAGTTAAGAATGCAAGAGTTACAGTGGAACTTTACATATCTGCACAAAGTCTTTATCTGATATTGTTCACAGTGGATTATACAGGCCAGGTAGAGGGGATCCACAACGCTTTTAGTGTGTAAGTGTAACAGTGCATTGAAATGTACACTAGCACAGTCCCATCTAGACCCAGATCCCATATGCACCTTGAGGCTGCAAAAGTTGAGGATTCATTTCTCATAGTTTCAATGTTGATATGTCAGCCATGTGTGTGAATTTAAGATATCCAACCTCAAGCTTCACAACCAAGAGATTGATATCAGCACGGGTTTAGATGGGTTGGTGCCATGGAAATATCACAACCTCGATGTGCATATAAGACCTGTGCTAAGATAGATCTGATATGCCGACTGTGTGTGAACCTAAGATACCCATCCTCAAGCTTCACAACCAAGAGGTGCATATCAGACCGGGTTTAGAAGGGTTAGTGCTGTGGTTATATCACAACCTCGAGGTGCACATCAGGCCAGAGTTCATATGGGTTTGCTCTATAGTGATAAAGTCATCATCCGATGCCAGTTATCATAAACTGTATTTGTTTATGCATTCATCCTCGACATGCGCATACTGAAACAGCCTATGCATTGCAGAGGAGGACCTATTTTTGTTAGCCTAGATATTTTAAATGCAAACTCTATATTTACGCAGTTTCTTAATTCGCATTAGGTATTTCTAAAAACCACTTTCACATAAAAGTTAAATAAAATGATGAAAGCCAGAAGAAATCAGAGCCATGTTTCACAGAAAACAGAAAATAATAAGTTACCTCTTTGTTGAATCGAGGCTCTCAGATCATCCACAGTGGCCTGCAAATACACATGTAAATTTATCTTAGCAATCAGCCAACAAGATCAGCCCATTGCAGTGAGCCATTAGAAGAGAATCTCTCAGAAACTCTACCAGTTAATATACCCATTTGGGAAGCCAGATAATCTACAAAAGGACGATATCCTTTCATAAAGTTAAAATCTACGAAAGGACTAGGTTCAGCCAGATAATCTTTTATACTATTGAAATTTATGAAAGTGTACCAAGCTCTAGCGCCATGTGAGCCAGACGTACTGTATGCATTTGACTGATGACCCTTGGCCTGGTGTTCCGTTGGTGTTTTTAATTTAAGATGGGTACTATAAATTCCACGGGCATTTTAGGATATTTGTTTAAGTCTTAAAAAGTCACTTTTTATTTTAGTTATTTTATATTAAAATTTAATATCAATTGAATTGTCTTAAATATAAATTTTAAGACAAAAATAGTTTGAGACAAAAATAGTTTAAGACAAAACTTTATATTTAAAACAAAATGAGTTTGAGACAAAAATATTTTAATACAAAAACAATTTAAGGCATGTTAGGTTAAGACACAAAGCTTTTATATTTAGACAAAAATAGTTTGAGACAAAAATAGTTTAAGACAAAACTTTATATTTAAAACAAAATGAGTTTGAGACAAAAATATTTTAATACAAAACTTTATATTTAAGACAAAAGCACTTTGAAACAAAAATATTTTAATATAAAACTTTATATTTAAGACAATGGCAATTAAGACAAAACTCATTTAAAACAGTTAGCAATTAAGACAAAACCATTAATATTGTGGAAGTTTGCACTTAAATTCTATGAGTAGATAGTGGATAATTATATTTTTTATTTTTGAATATATATATATATATATATATATATATATATATATTCAAATCACATGAAATGTAATCATGTTAATTTTATTTCTTTTATATTAGATTTTTTCTTTTCCATTAAACCACATTCTAAAAATATAACAAATAAATAGATTAAAAAAATATTATTTTTTAGTTGGCCACTTAAAGGGATTTAAGTTTGAATCTCATGTTTTTACATAATACTTCATAACAAAGTGATTTTCAAATGAGTTACATTCCATGAACTAAAATTGTTTATTTTTTTAAATATGTTAACATTTTTAAATTACTTCAACTAAAACTTTGATATAAATTTGAAAGAAATTAAATACAATATAACGATAAAAAAAAATTAAATATTTTCTCAATTGTTTTCCATATATGCATTTTAAACCTTCATTTTTTTTCTTTCAAAATTAAAAATCAAAATTTTGATTCTTGCATATGTCTTATAGTCACATCTCAGTTTTCTTTTCACTATTGAACAAATATAACAAAGAGATAAATAACAATAATTTAATTATTTTTTAGATAAAATTTTAGTATTTAATTTTTTTTGTAAAAAAAATTCTACTAATTCGAAGTCGTTGGCACAGAACTACCAGGAAATGTCCCTAGTCGCAGGCATTCCTTGTTGTGGGAGCGACTGGAGGTTCTAAGTCGCATGCATGCCCATGTCAAGGGAGAGATTAAGGCTTTGATGCAGAAAAATTTCATTTTGTCTCAAGGGTTAGTCACTTGGATGGGTTGGATGGCTCTTGGGGGTTTTGCTGCAAGTGCAGAAGGTTAGGTTGGTTGTGTTACATCGATTTCACTTCCTTAACTGATATATAGGGAGTTGAATCATATCACAGTAACTTTTCTTCACATGTTTGCCTCGGTTGGCCGGTAACTTGGGTAGATGTGGGAGGAGGGTGTTATAGAGTAGTATCATAGCATGGTTCCGTTCTCCTTGGGTGATGTCTGGTTTCCGTTCCACTTGGATGAATGTATTTTCACATCTACATGTTGGTTGCATATAGGTCCTTGTACTTGTGATCTATGTGCTTGTTGTTTATGCATGGTATTGGTCATGATTGTAGTGGTGTGGTCATGTGAAAGTTGATGGTGTCATTGCTGAATGTATTTGTTGTGTTTATGTCGGTCGTGCATCGATTATGTGTATCATATACTTTGACTAGATGATGGTCATTGTGCATGAAGTCATGGTATGTGATCAGCATAGTCATGCATTGATAAATGGATAATGGTTGAAAAGATGTTTATATGTTGATATTATTGTGTGTGTGTGTGTGTGTGTGTATTGCACTAATATGGTCGGTCTTGCAGATGAGATATACTCTTCGAGCTATACTAAGGTACACTAGTTTGCTTATGATTTGGTTTAACTGACATAATATACCTTGTAGGAAGAGGAGATCAAATATGACTAACAAGATGGTAGACTACAAAGATTCTCCCTATGAATCAGATGAGTAGTGTGGTGTTGGGAACACTTCTGACTTAGCAGACACATTGAGGAGTTTGAAGGAGGAAATATAAGGATTTGCAAAGAAGATAATGACAAAATCATGCAGGCATAGGATAAATAAGCAGAAGTCAATGCAATAATTCTTCAGAGTTTGTCAGAATTGCAGAGACAGGGACCACTTAGGATCAACTATGGATAGGTGGATATGACGAATGGGGCATGTGGAAGTAGACCCCATAGTGGGCACAGGTCAGATAGAGATGACACGATCAAGGATGTCAGGTTCTTGGATA
This sequence comes from Pinus albicaulis, assembly GCA_034641835.2. Lineage (NCBI taxonomy): Eukaryota > Viridiplantae > Streptophyta > Pinopsida > Pinales > Pinaceae > Pinus > Pinus albicaulis. Next base: position 908,666,204 of record CM076581.1, read on the forward strand.
CTACAGAAAGGAGGGGTGATGGATACAGGTACTATTCTCATTCTGGTTCTGAAAGGTATCATGGTCATCATCGTTATAATCCTTAAAGGAGGAGTGATAGGGGATATTTTCTGGATGAGTTCAAGAAAGAAAATCCACCTACATTCGATGGGGAAATGAATAAATCACATGATGCAAAAGCATGGTTGATTTGAATGAATAAATTCTTCAGATTGCACGATTACTTAGAGAACATGAAGGTCGGGATATCTACATTCAGTATTAAAGGTAAAGCAGATATTTGGTGTGAAGATGTAAAGAACATTAGAGATATTTATGAGGAGTTGACTTGGAGTGAATTCGAGAGAATTTTCAGGAAGCAGTATCTATCGAAGATGTATTATGATGACAAGGAAAATTAGTTTTATGAGCTTGTTGACGGGAAAATCTGCCCGACCAACAGCAGGGGATCTTCCTGGCCAACAGCTAGGATTCGCCTGTAAAAAGTCCCAACGACTTTAAACTGCTTGGAATAGGGATCATTCAGGTGTGAACGACCACCGCACTTCTCCTTTTCATCTCTATGAACCTACGGACACACGCTTATTCGGATGGTACAAGACACATGATTGATGAGTTAAATGAACATACAATACTATTCGTAGCAAGACGAATAATAAAGCATGGAGCCAAAGGAAATGTTGTCAACAACATATCATTAGGGTCATGCTTGCACGTTGTTCTAACCATAGAAGAAACAATTCTTTATGGCAGAATACCCTTCACTTCCTTAAATGGTTTAGGTGATAACATAAATGTCAATAAGCAAAGTTATTAACATTCATTGGGAAAGTGGTATAAATTTAGCACCATTAACACATGTTTAGATAACTATAATGCATAAATGATGTAATTGGAGATGCAGTTTCATTAATCAAAAGATGTTAGAAACTAAAAAACGAAATACTCATAGTGTTCGCACATCAAATCACATCAGATCCAAAAGGAGTTTAACAAGTGTCTGTATTCACTTTCAAAAGTGTGTAGTCCTTCTATTACAATGCTCTCTGTCTCTTTGAGTCACCAAAAAAAAGTCTCCTACAATCTCCCAAAGGAAGTATTTATAGAACAAAACTTTCCCTTTGGGCTTCCTTGACATTTTGTCTTCCTGGCTGTTGGGTTGCCTCGCGACTTAGTATATTTTGCGACCTATGACCTCGGCCACTGTTGCGACCTGCAACCTCACTATATTTTGCGATTTCACAGAATTTCATTCTCGCCATCCGCAAATCGCGACCTTCGAGCACCGGCGACTCCATGACTCCGACCGGGTTCTCAGGACTCGGCGACCTATTCGCCGGGCTGCTGGCCGCACCGCTGGGCATTTAACAGTGAATGTGACTTAGCAACCGCGACCCGAGGAAATATGCGACCTGTGACCCCGTTGCAACCCTACCATGAATTCTAAGCAAATATGCGACTTGCGACCAAGCACCGCGATCTACGACCTCGAAATCGCATTTGGTGTGGACCCCAAGTGTTCTTGTTTTTTATCCCTTATATATTTCTCTTTCGGAGATATCAGAACCTTGTTCTCTGGAGGACAGCCTTAGCTCTTGCCACGTGAAACAACAACTTCTATCTACTGGTGATGTCATTGTCGTGCTAAGAAAATTTGCATGAGTTGCATAACGTGGGTTTTATTGTTGGTTTGAAACCTAGCTGTGCATCCTCTGGAGGGGGGAAAAAACTCTCTTCATTTGGGTGGACATTATTGTTTCCTTATGTTACCTGCAAGAAAACAAAGTAAATCAACATTGTTTTTTCCTCATATTACCTGCAAGTAAACGAATTTGAATCAACCATATATATATATATATATATGAATAGCATGCCCACAAGGTAGTACATTAATATCCCTCATGGACTCAAACAAGAACTCAAAACAAATGGGACAGTTGTGGTGTATCGCTCCTTCTACACAAGGATGAAAATCCTTCACCATAATCGAATAGCAACAACCACATTTGACAAAGTGGAAGAAATTATCCATGCCCCTAGTTCTACATATACCACATCCATCACAGTGGTATTGTTATTTTGAGATATCGTCATCAAAAGATTGCAAGTTTCACAAAAGTACTTCCCCATGCAGACCCCACAGTTAATACACACTTGATGAACATCTTTCTCAGTGTCACAAAGTGAACAAATGACCCCTTGGACTTTGTGTCAAGGAACATCATGTCTCTGTTGGAGTTTAACATTGACAAAATTCTTTGCTTCATTGTGACAGTGTCTACAATAAAAAACCTCATTGCAACAGGGCGCTCTAATACGGCATCTCCGTTTATCATGTGAGAAACTTTTGTCTTTTTATATTAACGGCATTATCATAAAAAAAATTCTGATGCCCAATGCCTTCCTATTTCATTGGGTGATTGATGTGCTTTCCTTTAGTCTCCAGGGACTGCATAAGCTCTTGTTATTTTACCCCCAACACGATGGTGATATTGTTTGGTACACCATCCGTAGGGTCGACCTGCATGCAACATTTATAATATTAATTAGTTCAAGTTACCTTTCAGAAGACAATTTCCCCCCCACATAATTTACATGAGACTTTGAGCTTGAGTGGAGTACCTAAACAAAATGCCTAATGATCCATGGTGAAAGGGCCTCTAATGTACATACTTAATACACAAAAGTTTCCATTCGAGCATATGTACGATGATCCCCTCACACATGGCGTGGCTGCGAGAAGAGTATCTCATCATGATGGTGAGAGGGCTTATGAGGGTTTTGTAACAGGTCACGGGGATGTCATTGATTACAAGCTGGGTTAAAACCTTAATGGCTAAGCGAGTAGAGGGGGGATCCGAAATTTTGAATATACCCAAAATTTTGGGTGTTGTTGTAGTGGCTACAACAATTGGCGAACCACTGGTAGAATCCAGCATCTTTGTCGACATCACAACACTAGTCTAAGTCCAGATAATGATGCAAGGGAATATTGAACAAATTCTGAGGGTACCCTTGTATTATTTTGACCTTTTCGTATATGCCCAATCCTTGTGCCTCATCTAGCTCTCGTTAATCAAAATGCGTCAAAGTGGAAGTTCACGGAAACCAATGGTTGTTTGATGATGTAGCGAGCAGGGCGGCGGGATTATTATATTCAGAATTTTTAAAATAATTTTTTGTTGTTGCTCTGCTGCCAGCAGGCCTCGATAGTACCCCGACAAAGTCACTTCAAGAAATCACAAATGTTGCTCCACTGCCAGCGAGTCTGGTCAGTACCCCGGTAGAGTCGTTGCGTTACCTCTCTGCGTAGGAAGCCTTTCTCAATCCTTTACCCTTATTTGTTCATGTGCTTGAAGCATTTATTTTATGTGCTCGTGGCACTTATTTTGCATGGGCGGATGAGGGATCCCGACTTATTTTACAGGAAATAGAGGTTGTTTCTTGTTTGACAGAAACTGAAAGATATCCTGATTTGGGTTTGCCCCCATGCCAAGCCTTCACATCCCATCTACCACCCATAGGAAAAATGTGCAAAAAAAATCATTAATATGTTCGAGACTATGCTGGGCATAGGCCTTGGGTTACGGGTATAGGCCATTCAAACACGTTAAGGTTCCCCACAAGCAACTGGCTTGTATCTCCCTATCTAATGAATTTAAACTCATCATGTTGAGAACGCGACTTCGGTGACTTGTTCTTAAAGAAGTTGCCTTTTGAGGTAACCACCGCAACCTCACGCAAACCATGGAGTTATTGTTTCAACAATCAAGTAGAAAAGATCATCAGGATTTTGATACATGCAAAGAGGTAAAATCAATCCATCCGGATTTGAAACCATGCAAAAGAAGGCTAGTCTAGGGCATCGAGGTTTTCAAGGCTTCAGGTTTAATGAGGGCTTACGTAGTGGTATGCAATGTACAGAAACTTTCACGACTATCTCAACAACTAGTGCAAATGATGTGAGGAAGAAAGCGTAGAACGCGAAGCAACAAGCAAGGCTTTATGACACAAAGCAATTCCATGTGTGAGAAAGATCAACTAGTTATAGGTGGAGAAATAAAGCAAAGCACATGCAGTGACTATCTGAATATTATGAAGCATGCATGCAAAAAGCATTTGAACGTGAGAAAAGACAACAAGCATAACTCTAAACCATAAAGCAAAACTTTAGCAAGTAAACCTAATTAATAACTTGACAAACAAAACTTTATTAGCAGATCCTAGCTAGCCTGATCCTAAAACCCTAGTTTAAACCAAGAGGCGGTCGGGTTATGTGAAATCAGCTTTCCAGTGCAGCCACCGCATAGTTCCCGTCCTACAAGAACAACAATGTTCGGAATGAGAGCTAGCATAAAAAAATGTGTATCAACAACAAAACTTACTTCAAGAGCATGTGCAACATCAGGAAGATTGTGGATACTTACCAAAGAACATGCCAGAATGGATTGTGCAAACTAAATTCTACTCTCATCTTGATACATAGAAATATGTTTTTGAAGCTTAAAATTATTTATAAATGGAACACATCCATTCATGCACAATCCTAGGTCTGATGGGAGAGGGGTAAGCCATTGCCTATTTTCAGGCATATTCACTAGATAGGATTCGTCGAACCAACCGACAACCTCATCATGGTGTTGAGGATGATCAACTTGATAGGATGGAAAAAAATAAGCATCGGCCAGGCGAATTATAGATACTTGTGAACCTAAGAGCAGAAACCTTAATTTTGAAAACCCTAGTTCGGCGTTGTCCCTGGGTTTTGTCGAGGAAGTGAGGATCTGAATCAACCTTTAGGGGAGGCTGAAATTCCTTACTATCTTGACCAAACTCCGGGCCTTCGAGCGGGGGGCTTCCCAACTGTGATGATTTGGCGAGATCAACAGGCGAATGGATGTGATAGTCAATTGTGGTGATTTGAAAAATGTCAGTGGGCTTTGTATCAATTTGGCCCAATGTTTGCACACTAACAAATTGACAATCTAGCGTATCAGATCCTTTAGATTTCCCAGGGTGGGGTGAATTTACCAGAAGATTTTCGGGCAGCAGAAGGTTTTCCAAACGTCACATGTTTGTGCTTGAGAGCAACTAGTACTGGCTGGGCAAAAACTAAAAAGATTAGAGACATAATTAGGGCATATCGGTTGTTTCATACCAGCTGTTAGGGGATAGGAATATGTGCTCAGGGAAACATCACTTGAATGGGAGACCTTCCCGGATGATTTGATATCTGACACGGTTATGCTGAGAGGAGTGTGATATGTGGGAATCGTCATTTCAGAAACCCTAATTCGAGAAACCTTGGTTGGATCTATTTGAGGGGTCTCATCAGGGTCGGAAGAAATAGAGGTAATAGCCAGCAGAAGCTGAATTGCTTCAATTTCCTGATGGGTCTTTGAATCTTCACAAATCGGATCATCAAATTTTGGAGGCTTCATATGGTTGAAAAATAGATTCGAATGACAGTCCTCAGAGGCATGAGTGAATATGTTTTCAGATAAGCAGTAATCACTGGAGCCATCAATTTGATCAGGTTGGGTACCTGGCACGTTAGGCTCCCTTGGAGTTAAAAATTGGGATGGATCAATAAAAGTGACATCTTGAGGTTTCCAGGATAGGGAGTCACTCCAATGGCTATTTAAATATTTCAGATGAAAAATATCAGATCTAAGAGATTCATCAGTTTTGTGACGTGATTGTGAAACACCCCATGTGTGCTTTTGATTGTCGCCAATACCAACACAAGAAAATTTTGAATGACTTGAAGAAATTATTGGTGCGACAGACTCATGAAATACATCAGAGAATAATGGATGAAACGATTCAGATGCGGGGGTATCGATCGTGCAAGGACTTTCATCTCACACATCGGTGTCATCCGGAGTGAACAATGGTATTGCATGCCTAAGATGGTCCAATGATTTTGTAAAGTCGACTTTATCTGGGACAAGAATCAATTTATTATTAGCCCGTGAATAAGATTTAGCACTGTGTCCAGGGAAACATTCAGTGGACTCGAAATAGGTTTCATGAACTTGGAGAGATGTTGGGCCCATATGTTTTTTAAGCTTTGATTCGATAGGGTGCATGAAATATTCAGAGGTGGTACAACAGGTTTTATCTTCTTGCACGCGTCTATCATTGCCCAGCACTTTCAAGGTCACAACTCCACTACCCGACAATTCGGGAGAAGGAATAGGAATATCACAAATAGTAATACTCTCATGAATGTGGTCTAAACTTGGGGAGAGGGACAAGGAAACATTAGGAACAAATTCTGAACAGTTGGCAACTTGTGGGTCATCATAGCAAACACTAGAAGCAGGCTTGGTTGCTAATTAGAACTGTTCAAGGGAAACGAAAATCGCATGCCTGAACTATTCACTTAAATATCTCCAATCAACATGCTTTTCTGGGATCTCAAGACAATAATAAAAAAATCTGATAGAGAATTCATCTAGAGGTTCCTGAGGTTCCATTATGATGTCATTTAATTTTAATAATACATTTTGAAGATCATACCCATGAAAATATTTTTGTATTTTACTGGCGAACTGCTCGTACGAATGGATGGAAGCTTCCGACAATGTGCGGCACCATTGCTTAGCGCGACCTTCGAGAGTGAGGGAGAAAAGCAAACAAGTCAACCCTTCATTGTAAATTTCGTAGCACTCACAAAAATCACAAAAATATAACAGGGGTTTGGTTATGGATGTTCCGTTTTCACCATCGAATTTTAACTGGGACAAGTGATACATAAGTTCATCAGGGATGGAGCATCGAGGCCTATAAAACACCGACAAACATCTCAGGAGAATGATTTGGGGATGAGCCATTACAGATATGAGATTAACTGCAGGCTCTAAGGGCTCAGCTTGTCATCTGGTCCTCCTTCTAGCGCCAATTCTATTGATGGGAAAATCTACCTGGCCAATAGTAGGGGATCTACCCGGTAAAAAGTCCCAACTAGACTTTAAACCGTTTGGAATAGGGATCCCGTCCGGGGTGTAGGTCTGGCTATCTCTTAATTCGCCTTTTCTTAGGTCTCAGTAGGACTCTATGAACCTACGGACACACGCTTATTCGGATGGTACAAGACACATGATTGATGAGTTAAATGAACATACAATACTATTCGTAGCAAGACGAATAATAAAGCATGGAGCCAAAGGAAATGTTGTCAACAACATATCATTAGGGTCATGCTTGCACGTTGTTCTAACCATAGAAGAAACAATTCTTTATGGCAGAATACCCTTCACTTCCTTAAATGGTTTAGGTGATAACATAAATGTCAATAAGCAAAGTTATTAACATTCATTGGGAAAGTGGTATAAATTTAGCACCATTAACACATGTTTAGATAACTATAATGCATAAATGATGTAATTGGAGATGCAGTTTCATTAATCAAAAGATGTTAGAAACTAAAAAACGAAATACTCATAGTGTTCGCACATCAAATCACATCAGATCCAAAAGGAGTTTAACAAGTGTCTGTATTCACTTTCAAAAGTGTGTAGTCCTTCTATTACAATGCTCTCTGTCTCTTTGAGTCACCAAAAAAAAGTCTCCTACAATCTCCCAAAGGAAGTATTTATAGAACAAAACTTTCCCTTTGGGCTTCATACTTCCTCGAATTTTGCCTTCACTGCTAGTCGCCTCACCCTAGTATATTTTACCTACGACCCTGGCGCCGTTGCGACCTGCAACCTCACTAGATTTTGCGACTTGCGACCTCGAGCAATCTATGACCCGCCACCAAGCCATCCGCGACTTGCGACTACACCGCGATTTGCGAAGGATCGGGTTTTGCGACTCAGACCCAACACCGGGTCGTTGTCACGATAGAGCATTTAACAGGAATGTGACGGAGACCCGGTGACCCGAGGAAGAAAGGACTCGACATCAAGCAACCGACTTCGTGGGTCTTCAAGCAAATCTGCAATCTGCAACCTTGAACAGATTTATGACCTACAACCTGTGTTTTTTATCCCTTCTATATTTCACTTTCGGAGATATCAGAACCTTGTTCTCTGGAGGATAGCCTTAGCTCTTGCCACGTGAAACAACAACTTCTATCTGCTGGTGATGTCATTGTCGTGCTAAGAGAATTTGCATGAGTTGAATAACGCGAGTTTTTTTGTTGGTTTGAAACCTAGCTGTGCATCCTCTGGAGAGGGCTAACAACTCTCTTCATTTGGGTGGACATCATTGTTTCCTTATGTTACCTGCAAGAAAACAAAGTAAATCAACATTTTTTTTTCTCATATTACCTGCAAGTAAACGAATTCGAATCAGCCATATATATATATATATATATATATATACACACACACACACACACACGTTAGGGAAACAACATAAGAAATGCAACATTTTATCACAGCTAAAATCAGTTGGACCCCTGTGTGGTCAAGTGTTGCGCCACAGTGTGGTCTTTACTGAGTTCTCCTGGATTCTGAATGTTTGCAGTGAATCCCATCAACAGGATAGAAGACCCTCTGCTAGTGCCATCTCCCACAGAGCGTAATGGGTTTCTAGTTTCCAGCTTTTGACTTTGCAGAAGATTAAAAATATTCAAAATGCAAGCATTGTGAAAAGTGTGCACAGAATTTGGAAGTCTTAGATAAATTATGTACATCCCATGCACAGAGGTTGTGATCTCCATGTTAACATCAAGCTATTTTGTGGAAGCTGAAAAGCTCGAGGTACCAATGTGGTGCTGGCTTGGACAATGTTTCGGAAAAAATGGTTTCTTGCATGCATAGGTAAACAACACCATTACCACATGCACAAGTAATAAACAACTCTGAAGCGATGAGCCCATAACCCTTTTGTACCTTCAACCAACCCATTTAGTAATTGCCACACCACAACGTAGAGGGTAAAGGATACCAGCAGCTGTTAAAAGGCTGGGATGTTTCTATTGGCAGGTTTGTGGGAACACATGCATTTTAAATGCATGAAGCAAAATATATTGAAAAAAGTGAGATTTTTCTTTGACTACCAAGACTCACAGGCATGCTTGGTGAAATTTTTGTGGCTAATATGGTCTTAGTAGCCAAGGTTCCATTTCGCCGGTTTCAAAGAGAAAGAGAGCCGTCGTGAGGAAAACCAACAAATACATGGTGCTTTCCACAAGGGTCAACCCTTAGAGCTATCTTATTTAGGAGCCTCGTTTTAAACTTTGAGGATCTTACCTGCATGTGTTTCAGTTTGAAAATACAACGTAATGTAACCGACCTTCTATCCAGATGGAACGATTAACTTCTTAATACTAGCTTGAGTTTACCACGTGGGGTTGCATGGCTCTTGCATTTTCCCCTGCTTTTTATGCGACTCAGCGACTCGAGAAGGAATGTGACCTCTCGGTGTTCGCATAGTCGCAATTCTGGGTAGGTCACATTATTCATTTGCTTGGGATATCCTACGACTCAGTGACTCGAGAAGGAATGCGACCTCTCGGTGGTCGCATGGTCACAATTCTAGGTAGGTCGCATTATTCATTTTCATTGGATATTCTGCGAGTCAGCGACCTAGGCAGAAATGCGACCTCCCAATGGTCGCATAGTTACAATTTTGTCTGAGTTGCAATGGACGCATCCAAGGTTGATTTGCGATCTTACGACCAGCAACACTCAAAGACTTGACCATCTTCATCATGCACTCGTCCTTCGACCTTGTTGCTGTGTCTACATCATGCGTTGAAACATTTATGCTTTTTTCGTCGTGATGGGGAGTGCATCTCTGATAACACGCACATATATCACGTCCACGCATCCTTTTTGCCATCAGCATTGAGATGAACGCTCCGTGCTGTGCAAACGAGCCTCCCCCATCGTTTTCATTTCTGCTTCTTGCCTAATCCACTGAAAGCTATCCTAGCATGTCGGGAAAATGGAAACAACCTGAAACGCTTTTTTCAGAGCCACTCTTACAGGACTGGTATTTGTTCACTGCAATACAATTATAAGATGCTGGTACAACCACTTTGATACAATCCATAGGGTCGAAAAATTTTCTGCTTGTAAGGTAAAATGAATCTTTATTGCAAGATCTTCTTCAAGGCTGCAGTAGCTTTTACGATTGCTCGTCAAAACCTTCAGGTGGACATCACAAAGGCAACACGCTATTGTCGACAAGTGTCTGTGATATGACATCCTCTGGTCTGCCGGGCGTTATACGGATTGCATTTCAGGCATTTTTGTGTGATAATGTGAAATGATACTACTGAAGTTACATTACAATCATTGCATAAAATCTAGATCTTCTTGTTCTGGTAGGACTCAGGCATTGGTGTCAAATCAACCTCTTCGTCAAGTTTCTCCCAAACCTTTGACATATCACAAAATGACTTAGAACACGCTAGACAAAAGAACTGTAGGTGTTGTTGCTTCTCTTTGAAATAGTCCATATGAATAGCGTGCCCACAACGTAGTACATTAATATCCCTCGTGGACTCGAACAAGAACTCAAAACAAACGAGACAGTTGTGGTGTATCACTCTTTCTACACAAGGACGAAAATCCTTCACCATAATCGAATAGAAACAACCGCATTTGAAACAGTGGAAGAAATTATCCCTGCCCCCAGTTCTACATATACCACATCCATCACAGTGGTATTGTTGTTTTGAGATATCATCATCAAAAGCTTGCAAGTTTCACAAAATTACTTCCCCATGCAGACCCCACAGTTAATACAGACTTGATGAACATCTTGCTCAGTATCAAAAAGTGAACAAATGACCCCTTGGACTTTGTGTCAAGGAACATCATGTCTTTTGGAGCTTAACATTGACAAAATTCTTTGCTTCATTGTTACAGTGTCTACAATAAAAAACCTCATTGCAAGAGGGCGCTATAATAGGGCATCTCCATTTATCATGTGAGAAACTTTTGTCTTTTGATAGTAATGAAATTATCATAAAATTTTTTCTTATTCCCAGTGCCTTCTTACTTCATTGGGTGATCGATGTGTTTTCCTTTAGTCTCTAGGGACTGCATAAGCTCTTGTTATTTTACCCCCAACGCGATGGTGATATTGTTTGGTACACCATCCGTAGGGTCGACCTGCATGCAACATTTATAATATTAATTAGTTCAAGTTACCTTTCAAAAGACAATTCCCCCCCCACATAATTTACATGAGACTATGAGCTTGAGTGGAGTACCTAAACAAAACACCTAATGATCTATGGTGAAAGGGCCTCTAATGTACATACTTAATACACAAAAGTTTCCATTCGAGGGTATGCACAATGATCCCCTCACACATGGCGTGGCTGCGGAAAGAGTATCTCGACATGATGGTGAGAGGGCTTACGAGGGGTTTGGAACAGATCACGGGGATGTCATTGATTACAGGCCGGGTTAAAACCCTAATGGCTAAGCGAGTAGAGGGGAGATCTGAAATTTTGAATATGCCTAAAAATTTGGGTGTTGTTGTAGCGGCTACAACAATTGGCAAACCATTGGTAGAATCCAACAGCTCTGTCAACATCACAACAATAGTCTGAGTCCAGATAATGATGCAAGGGAATATTGAACAAGTTCTGATGGTACCCTTGTATAATTTTGAACTTTTCGGATATGCCCAATCCTTGTACCTCATCTAGGTCTCGTTAATCAAAACGCGTCAAAGTGGAAGTTCACGGAGGCCAATGGTTTTTTGATGATGTAACGAGCAGGGCAGCGGGCTTATTATATTCAGAATTTTTAAAATAAGTTTATGGTGTTGCTCCGCTGCCAATAGGCCTAGACAGTACCCCGACGGAGTCACTTCAAGAAATCACAAATGTTTCTCTGCTGCCAGCGAGCCTGGTCAGTACCCCGGTAGAGTCGTTGCGTTACCTCTCTGCGTAGGAAGCCTTTCTCAATCCTTTACCCTTATTTGTTCATGTGCTTGAAGCATTTATTTTATGTGCTCGTGGCACTTATTTTGCATGGGCGGATGAGGGATCCCGACTTATTTTACAGGAAATAGAGGTTGTTTCTTGTTTGACAGAAACTGAAAGATATCCTGATTTGGGTTTGCCCCCATGCCAAGCCTTCACATCCCATCTACCACCCATAGGAAAAATGTGCAAAAAAAATCATTAATATGTTCGAGACTATGCTGGGCATAGGCCTTGGGTTACGGGTATAGGCCATTCAAACACGTTAAGGTTCCCCACAAGCAACTGGCTTGTATCTCCCTATCTAATGAATTTAAACTCATCATGTTGAGAACGCGACTTCGGTGACTTGTTCTTAAAGAAGTTGCCTTTTGAGGTAACCACCGCAACCTCACGCAAACCATGGAGTTATTGTTTCAACAATCAAGTAGAAAAGATCATCAGGATTTTGATACATGCAAAGAGGTAAAATCAATCCATCCGGATTTGAAACCATGCAAAAGAAGGCTAGTCTAGGGCATCGAGGTTTTCAAGGCTTCAGGTTTAATGAGGGCTTACGTAGTGGTATGCAATGTACAGAAACTTTCACGACTATCTCAACAACTAGTGCAAATGATGTGAGGAAGAAAGCGTAGAACGCGAAGCAACAAGCAAGGCTTTATGACACAAAGCAATTCCATGTGTGAGAAAGATCAACTAGTTATAGGTGGAGAAATAAAGCAAAGCACATGCAGTGACTATCTGAATATTATGAAGCATGCATGCAAAAAGCATTTGAACGTGAGAAAAGACAACAAGCATAACTCTAAACCATAAAGCAAAACTTTAGCAAGTAAACCTAATTAATAACTTGACAAACAAAACTTTATTAGCAGATCCTAGCTAGCCTGATCCTAAAACCCTAGTTTAAACCAAGAGGCGGTCGGGTTATGTGAAATCAGCTTTCCAGTGCAGCCACCGCATAGTTCCCGTCCTACAAGAACAACAATGTTCGGAATGAGAGCTAGCATAAAAAAATGTGTATCAACAACAAAACTTACTTCAAGAGCATGTGCAACATCAGGAAGATTGTGGATACTTACCAAAGAACATGCCAGAATGGATTGTGCAAACTAAATTCTACTCTCATCTTGATACATAGAAATATGTTTTTGAAGCTTAAAATTATTTATAAATGGAACACATCCATTCATGCACAATCCTAGGTCTGATGGGAGAGGGGTAAGCCATTGCCTATTTTCAGGCATATTCACTAGATAGGATTCGTCGAACCAACCGACAACCTCATCATGGTGTTGAGGATGATCAACTTGATAGGATGGAAAAAAATAAGCATCGGCCAGGCGAATTATAGATACTTGTGAACCTAAGAGCAGAAACCTTAATTTTGAAAACCCTAGTTCGGCGTTGTCCCTGGGTTTTGTCGAGGAAGTGAGGATCTGAATCAACCTTTAGGGGAGGCTGAAATTCCTTACTATCTTGACCAAACTCCGGGCCTTCGAGCGGGGGGCTTCCCAACTGTGATGATTTGGCGAGATCAACAGGCGAATGGATGTGATAGTCAATTGTGGTGATTTGAAAAATGTCAGTGGGCTTTGTATCAATTTGGCCCAATGTTTGCACACTAACAAATTGACAATCTAGCGTATCAGATCCTTTAGATTTCCCAGGGTGGGGTGAATTTACCAGAAGATTTTCGGGCAGCAGAAGGTTTTCCAAACGTCACATGTTTGTGCTTGAGAGCAACTAGTACTGGCTGGGCAAAAACTAAAAAGATTAGAGACATAATTAGGGCATATCGGTTGTTTCATACCAGCTGTTAGGGGATAGGAATATGTGCTCAGGGAAACATCACTTGAATGGGAGACCTTCCCGGATGATTTGATATCTGACACGGTTATGCTGAGAGGAGTGTGATATGTGGGAATCGTCATTTCAGAAACCCTAATTCGAGAAACCTTGGTTGGATCTATTTGAGGGGTCTCATCAGGGTCGGAAGAAATAGAGGTAATAGCCAGCAGAAGCTGAATTGCTTCAATTTCCTGATGGGTCTTTGAATCTTCACAAATCGGATCATCAAATTTTGGAGGCTTCATATGGTTGAAAAATAGATTCGAATGACAGTCCTCAGAGGCATGAGTGAATATGTTTTCAGATAAGCAGTAATCACTGGAGCCATCAATTTGATCAGGTTGGGTACCTGGCACGTTAGGCTCCCTTGGAGTTAAAAATTGGGATGGATCAATAAAAGTGACATCTTGAGGTTTCCAGGATAGGGAGTCACTCCAATGGCTATTTAAATATTTCAGATGAAAAATATCAGATCTAAGAGATTCATCAGTTTTGTGACGTGATTGTGAAACACCCCATGTGTGCTTTTGATTGTCGCCAATACCAACACAAGAAAATTTTGAATGACTTGAAGAAATTATTGGTGCGACAGACTCATGAAATACATCAGAGAATAATGGATGAAACGATTCAGATGCGGGGGTATCGATCGTGCAAGGACTTTCATCTCACACATCGGTGTCATCCGGAGTGAACAATGGTATTGCATGCCTAAGATGGTCCAATGATTTTGTAAAGTCGACTTTATCTGGGACAAGAATCAATTTATTATTAGCCCGTGAATAAGATTTAGCACTGTGTCCAGGGAAACATTCAGTGGACTCGAAATAGGTTTCATGAACTTGGAGAGATGTTGGGCCCATATGTTTTTTAAGCTTTGATTCGATAGGGTGCATGAAATATTCAGAGGTGGTACAACAGGTTTTATCTTCTTGCACGCGTCTATCATTGCCCAGCACTTTCAAGGTCACAACTCCACTACCCGACAATTCGGGAGAAGGAATAGGAATATCACAAATAGTAATACTCTCATGAATGTGGTCTAAACTTGGGGAGAGGGACAAGGAAACATTAGGAACAAATTCTGAACAGTTGGCAACTTGTGGGTCATCATAGCAAACACTAGAAGCAGGCTTGGTTGCTAATTAGAACTGTTCAAGGGAAACGAAAATCGCATGCCTGAACTATTCACTTAAATATCTCCAATCAACATGCTTTTCTGGGATCTCAAGACAATAATAAAAAAATCTGATAGAGAATTCATCTAGAGGTTCCTGAGGTTCCATTATGATGTCATTTAATTTTAATAATACATTTTGAAGATCATACCCATGAAAATATTTTTGTATTTTACTGGCGAACTGCTCGTACGAATGGATGGAAGCTTCCGACAATGTGCGGCACCATTGCTTAGCGCGACCTTCGAGAGTGAGGGAGAAAAGCAAACAAGTCAACCCTTCATTGTAAATTTCGTAGCACTCACAAAAATCACAAAAATATAACAGGGGTTTGGTTATGGATGTTCCGTTTTCACCATCGAATTTTAACTGGGACAAGTGATACATAAGTTCATCAGGGATGGAGCATCGAGGCCTATAAAACACCGACAAACATCTCAGGAGAATGATTTGGGGATGAGCCATTACAGATATGAGATTAACTGCAGGCTCTAAGGGCTCAGCTTGTCATCTGGTCCTCCTTCTAGCGCCAATTCTATTGATGGGAAAATCTACCTGGCCAATAGTAGGGGATCTACCCGGTAAAAAGTCCCAACTAGACTTTAAACCGTTTGGAATAGGGATCCCGTCCGGGGTGTAGGTCTGGCTATCTCTTAATTCGCCTTTTCTTAGGTCTCAGTAGGACTCTATGAACCTACGGACACACGCTTATTCGGATGGTACAAGACACATGATTGATGAGTTAAATGAACATACAATACTATTCGTAGCAAGACGAATAATAAAGCATGGAGCCAAAGGAAATGTTGTCAACAACATATCATTAGGGTCATGCTTGCACGTTGTTCTAACCATAGAAGAAACAATTCTTTATGGCAGAATACCCTTCACTTCCTTAAATGGTTTAGGTGATAACATAAATGTCAATAAGCAAAGTTATTAACATTCATTGGGAAAGTGGTATAAATTTAGCACCATTAACACATGTTTAGATAACTATAATGCATAAATGATGTAATTGGAGATGCAGTTTCATTAATCAAAAGATGTTAGAAACTAAAAAACGAAATACTCATAGTGTTCGCACATCAAATCACATCAGATCCAAAAGGAGTTTAACAAGTGTCTGTATTCACTTTCAAAAGTGTGTAGTCCTTCTATTACAATGCTCTCTGTCTCTTTGAGTCACCAAAAAAAAGTCTCCTACAATCTCCCAAAGGAAGTATTTATAGAACAAAACTTTCCCTTTGGGCTTCCTTGACATTTTGTCTTCCTGGCTGTTGGGTTGCCTCGCGACTTAGTATATTTTGCGACCTATGACCT
This sequence comes from Pinus albicaulis, assembly GCA_034641835.2. Classification (NCBI taxonomy): domain Eukaryota; kingdom Viridiplantae; phylum Streptophyta; class Pinopsida; order Pinales; family Pinaceae; genus Pinus; species Pinus albicaulis. The sequence continues at coordinate 908,682,458 of CM076581.1, forward strand.
CGGCCACTGTTGCGACCTGCAACCTCACTATATTTTGCGACTTGCGACCTTGAGCAATCCACGACCTACTACCTCAAGCCATCTGCGACTTGCGACCTTGAGCAATCTGCGACCTGTGACATGACTGGGTTCTGTGACCTTGCGACCTAGTCACTGGGTCGCTGGGTCATGCCGTCGAGCATTTAACAGGGAATGTGACTTAGAGACCTGGTGACCTGAGGAAATATGCGACCTGCGACCTCAAGCAAATCTGCAACTTGCGGCCTCAAGCAAATCTGCAATCTGCAACCTTGAACAGATTTATGACCTACAACCTGTGTTTTTTATCCCTTCTATATTTCACTTTCGGAGATATCAGAACCTTGTTCTCTGGAGGATAGCCTTAGCTCTTGCCACGTGAAACAACAACTTCTATCTGCTGGTGATGTCATTGTCGTGCTAAGAGAATTTGCATGAGTTGAATAACGCGAGTTTTTTTGTTGGTTTGAAACCTAGCTGTGCATCCTCTGGAGAGGGCTAACAACTCTCTTCATTTGGGTGGACATCATTGTTTCCTTATGTTACCTGCAAGAAAACAAAGTAAATCAACCTGCTCATAACAGTTTTCAACCTTTTCATTAAACCGAATTTTTTATTTTAATCGGCCATATATAACCTGAACCCAGTTTTGTTATATATATATATATATATATATATATATATATATATATATATATATATATATATACACACACACGTTAGGGAAACAACATAAGAAATGCAACATTTTATCACAGCTAAAATCAGTTGGACCCTTGTGTGGTCAAGTGTTGCGCCACAGTGTGGTCTTTACTGAGTTCTCCCAGAATCTGAATGTTTGTAGCGAAGCCCATCAACAGGATAGAAGACCCTCTGCTAGTGCCATCTCCCACAGAGCGTAATGGGTTTCTAGTTTCTAGCTTTTGACTTTGTAGAAGATTAAAAATATTCAAAATGTAGGCATTGCGAAAAGTGTGCACAGACTTTGGAAGTCTTAGATAAATTATGTACATCCCATGCACAGATGCTGTGAACTCCATGTATAATAGCAAGCTCTTTTGTGGAAGCTGAAAAGCTCAAGGTACCAATGTGGTGCTGGCTTGGACAATGTTCCAGAAAAAATGGTTTCTTGCATGCATAGGCGAACAACACCATTACCACATGCACAAGTAATAAACAACTCTGAAGCGACGAGCCCATAACCCTTTTGTACCTTCAACCAACCCATTTAGTAATTGCCACACCACAACGTAGAGGGCAAAGGATACCGGCAGCTGTTAAAAGGCTTGGATGTTTCTATTGGCTGGTCTGCAAGAAAACATGCATTTTAAATGCATGAAGCAAAAGATATTGACAAAAGTGAGCTTTCTCTTTGACTACCAAGACTCGTAGGCGTGCTTGGTGAAATTGTTGTGGCTAATATGGTCTTAGTAGCCAAGGTTCCATTTCGCCGGTCTCAAAGAGAAAGAGAGTCGTCGTGAGGAAAACCAGCAAATACACAGTGCTTCCCACAAGGGTCGACCCTTCGATCTTTCTTCTTCAGAAGCCTCGTTTCAAACTTTGAGGATCTTACCTGCGTGGGTTTCAGTTTACAAAGACAACGTAATGTAGCTGGCCTTCTATCTGGATGGAACGGTTAACTTCTTAATACTAGCTTGAGTTTGCCGCGTAGTGTTGCATGGCTCTTGCTTTTTCCCCTGAGTGCTTTTTATGCGACTCAGCGACTTGAGAAGGAATGCGGCCTCTTGGTGGTCGCATAGTCGTAATTCTAGGTAGGTCGTATTATTCATTTGCTTCGAATATCCTATGACTCAGTGACTCGAGAAGGAATTTGACCTCTTGTTGGTTGCATGGTCGCAATTCTGGGCAGGTCGCATTATTCATTTTATTGGGTTATTCTGCGACTTAGCGACCTGGGCAGAAATGCGACCTCGCAATGGTCGCATAGTCGTAATTTTGTCTGAGTCGAAATGGATGGTTCCGAGGTTAATTTGCGATCTTGCGACCAACAACACTCAAAGAATTTACCATCTTCTTCGTGCACTCGTCCTCCAACCTTGGTGCTCTTTCTACATCATGCATTGCAGCATTCATGACTTTTTTTCATCGTGATGGGGAGTGTACCTCCGATAACACATACATATATCATGTCCACGCATCCTTCTGCCATGATCGTTGAGATGAATGCATCGTGCTGTGCAAACGAGCCTCCCCCATCGTTTTCGATTTTGCTTCTTGCCTAATCCACTGAAATCTATCCTAGCATGTCGGGAAAATGGCAACAACCTGCAACGCATTTTTCAGAGCCACTCTGACAGGACTGGTATTTTTTCACTGCAATACAATTATAAGATGCTAGTACAACCACTTTCATACAATCCAGAGGGTCGACGAATTTGCTGCTTGTAAGGTAAAATGAATCTTTATTGCAAGATCGTCTTTAAGGCTGTAGCAGCTTTTACGATTGCTCGTCAGAACCTTCAGGTAGACATCACAAAGGAAACACGCTGTTGTCGACAAGTGTCTGTGATGTGACATCCTCTGGTCTACCGGGTGTTATACGGATTGCAGTTCAGGATTTTTTGTGCGACAATGTGAAATGATACTACTGAAGTTACATTACAATCATTGCATAAAATCTAGATCTTCTTGTTCTGGTAGGACTCGGGCATTGGTGTCAAAGCAACCTCTTCGTCAAGTTTCTCCCAAACCTTTGGCATATCACAAACTGGCTTAGAACAAGCTGGACAAAAGAACTGTAGGTGATTTTTCATCTCTTTGAAATAGTCCATATGAATAGCATGCCCACAAGGTAGTACATTAATATCCCTCGTGGACTCCTTCTACACAAGGATGACAATCCTTCACCATAATCGAACAGTAACAACCACATTTGAAATAGTGGAAGAAATTATCCTTGCCCCCAGTTCTACATATACCACATCCATCAAAGTGGTATTGCTGTTTTGAGATATCATCATCAAAAGCTTGCAAGTTTCACAAAAGTACTTCCCCATGCAAACCCCACAGTTAATAAACACTTGATGAACATCTTGCTTAGTGTCACAAAGTGAAAAAATGACCCTTGGACTTTGTGTTGAGGAACATAATGTCTCTGTTGGAGCTTAACATTGACAAAATTCTTTGCTTCATTGTTACAGTGTCTACAATCAAAAACCTCATTGCAACAGGGTGCTCTAATACGAAATCTCCGTTTATCATGTGAGAAACTTTTGTCTTTTGATATTAATAGCATTATCATAAAATGTTTTCTGATGCCCAGTGCCTTCCTGTTTCATTGGGTGATCGATGTGTTTCCTTTAATCTCCAGGGACTACATAATATCTTGTTATTTTACCCCCAACGTGATGGTGATAGTTTTTGGTACAACATCCATAGGGTCGACCTGCATGCAACATTTATAATATTAATTAGTTCAAGTTACCTTTCAGAAGACAATTCCCCCCCCACATAATTTACATGAGACTATGAGCTTGAGTGGAGTACCTAAACAAAATTCCTAATGATCCATGGTGAAAGGGCCTCTAATGTACATACTTAATACACAAAAGTTTCCATTCGAGCATATGCATGATTATCCCCTCACACATGGCGCGGTTGTGGCAAGAATATCTCTTCATGATGGTGAGAGGGCTTACGATGGGTTTGGAACAGGTCACGGGGATGTCATTGATTACAGGCCGGGTTAAAAACCTAATGGCTAAGTGAGTAGAGGGGGGATCCAAAATTTTGAATATACCTAAAATTTTGGGTGCTGTTGTAGCGGCTACAACAGAGCTAAATATGGACTCTATTATCGATGAGGAATAAACTAGTAGATTTCTGGAGTTGTTGAGATATGTGCCTTACCTCAAGGAGGAGAAGGCCAAGATTCAATGATTCATCAATGGGTTTTCGATAAAATTCAAAGACAAGATTGAGTTTGATGAGCCTAGATCATTTGAGGAGGCCATACAGAAGCTAAAGAATTGTTATGAGAAATAAAAGCGTAGATCTAAGACCAACCAGACTGGAAAGGTAATGCAATTAATAAAGGGAAATGGGATAAGAAGCGAGCAAGGCCTCGAGACACAGGTAAAAAAGAGAATGCTCTAAGTTACATTTCCATTTCCACATCTTTTCCATTTTGCTAAGTTACAAATAAAATGAGTCCAATTCTATATGCAATAGACTAATAGCCTATTGATACACCTTTAGTGATTTATGCATAGCTCTCACCTATCATTATAGATCAATGAAATGACATCTAATCGATATAACCTAAAATATTTTGATTTTATGCCTAAGACACCAGTATAATGGAGTAGTTGTGAAGGCAACGATATTCATTGGGGATTTCCATTTTTTCAGCAACATACAAGAAACATCTTGGTGTTGGAGGAAGAGATGAAAGATCTTTTCCAAAAACACAATATCATCACTCTCCTAAAGCCATTTTTGTTAACTCATTATAATGCAGGTAATGCATAAGGATTCATCAGTATCTATGAAATTTTCTCTGTTTCCAATAATAAAATAGGTTCATCCTAATATTAATATATAAAATATGGTTCATTAATATGCATGGTTCATTTTTTTTTATGACCCTATTTCTCTAAAGGATATCTATTTTTTTAATTTTGTTTAGTATAAGATATGGTGATACCTTTAAATATGAGGTAATTTTGGGTAAAATTAGAAGTGGAACAAAAATTTGTGGTTTGAATTTCCTTTGTAGTAGTAGGCTACATGCAATTTCTATCGAAAGGTTTTGTTGTGGCCCAACATGGAATAATATTTGGATGAAAATGTTCATTATGGGTGGTATGTTTTTTAGCTCTTCAACTCATTGGATTCTTTGTCTGTTCATGGTATTTGTTGTTCTCAACTTAGAATCCCTGAATCACCCTGAAAGGTCATGACAATGTAACTTTTGGAGGCATTGATGGACAACCCCCACCCCCCAAAAAAAAGTCATTAGAATAAAAATTTTAGAAGCTTTTGTTAAATGATCGCCTCCAAATGTTCAATTCTCATGAATTTTGGGGGAGGGGGATCTTTTGGTGTATTGAATGGGGCAAGGGGACATAAGGGTATCATGGATGGGTAGAAGTGAGAGGTTAGTGCATGGTATATTGAGATCTATAATACTAACATTAGAGAATGAGAAGGAGCCTTAGGGCCTTATGCCACAAGGGCTAGGGGACCTATAAGTAAGGCAATGAGAGCAATTGATAGGGGAACCTTCAATAGTTGTGATAAGGGGATTAGGGGACACATTATCACAACCCATAAGAACTTAACCCATAAACACTAAAGTTTGTATCCCTTTAACCCCAAAGCCACAATCCCTTAACCCCTACACTCGTAACTCATAAAAAATTAACCCCTTGATCCATTAAACCCCAAGCCACTAACCCCTTAACCCCTAACCCCTAACATGGAATCTTGGAAACCCATAAACCCTAATTCCATATTCTCTTAAAACTTGACCCTTAACCCTACAAGATTCTATCCTCTACCTATTTTGTTTGAAACATTTCTATTGGCTGTTAAAATCCTCATCAATCCTTAGTTAAAGTCTCATGCTTTGAAGCATTGATCTTAAAAGAATGTTTTATATTAGGGTATTATACATCCTCGGGGTATCTAATCTTTCATTTTCTTTCGACAACCCAACCCTCCTTGAAGAATCGATGCTGAATACTTTGATCCACAACAAGAATGATGTCGTAATACATTTGTAGAGATATATAGATGAAATTACCCCCTAGCCACCACTATATTATACACATTGATTCAATGGATAGGGGTTTGTAGTTATCATTCAATGGAATCACTTCTAACCAGTATCGATCTCTATTTCTCTTTTGGCTTGTTCTTGACTTAATGGCCACCTTCTTCAATGTCGTTCCTTTGGAAGTTCAAAAAGAGATTTTATTGTTGGAAAGTAAAGAGGTTGAGGGTCTCCCTTATCACTCAGATTTTGAGGTGATGGGCGAGGATTTGAAATGGATACAAGACCCTGGAAAACCTCGGAAGAAACAACTTTTCTATCACAATTCGTTGGCCTTACACCAACAGTTGGCTACTTTGTTTCACTAGTACTTCAAGATAAACAAGTTGAGACCTATAATCTATTTTTTTCCCTTGAAGATGTCAAAATAATGTACAACCTATGTGTGAGAAATTTGAATAATAGTTGAATTATTCATTGAGATTATCTTGATTACACACTATTTAAGCTTCATGCATAATACATAACCTCTTCTACAATTGATCATCAATTTGCGGAAATTAGAAGCAGTCGCATGCGCACATTAAAACATAATCAAGCACACATATAACACAGTATGTAATGGGGAAAGCTTACAGCTGAAAACCCCCAACTATCTGTATATTATAATGATAGAGAACATGTAACAATACATAACACAAACTCCTCACAAGCTCTCAGCACTATCTCACATGCTACACAAACTAGCTCATGCTCAACGGAATGAACTCACGGGGTTCAAATCCCTCCACTTTCGACTCATACTGCCCCTCCTATTTATGGAGTCCAAGATGATTACAAGGAGCCAATTCAATGTAATCCCACTCTCATTGACTACATAATTATCATTGGCAACTCCAATGTATATGTAGATGCAATTCATACATCACTAATAGTCTATGAGATAGTCTTATCTTTCCTTTCACCTATCTCTCCATGGTCTCCCACTAAAAGTTGTCCATACCTTTGCTGGATTATTTGATGTATTCTTAGGTTGATTAATGAGTTATTATTTAGTAGTTAATTAATAATTAATTCATGCCACTCATCACTAGTGTATTTATCAGTTAGACTATATACAACTAGTTCAACTAAGTTAAACCGAACACAACTCCACCAACTGTCTCATCAACTCCACCAAACTCTGCCACATGAGTTCTAACTGAAGTCAACCATGCAATAGCTCAAATAACCCTTAGGAAAAGCATATTTCCTTCTGTCAGCTGCATGTGCCACATCCAAGCATCAAACTAAAGTGCTCCAAGAGGATAAGATAATGTTTATAATCTAAATATTATTAAGGGTTAATAATA